>JAPDNY010000028.1:7500-352500 GCA_029375565.1 Gekko gecko | reverse complement strand
CACATTTAGCCGTAGAGAATGGAAACCCAGGTGTCTAAAGAAGTGAGCCGTGACCGCCGAAATCTCCTACCCAGTGCCACCAATCTTTAAGGTGCTGTCATCCTTTTCTATTGCCACAGACAGACTGACACGGCCACCGGTCTTGTCCTACTGTTGACCAGTGTTCCCTCTAAGCTGAGTGACTGTGAGCCAGCTCACAGGTTTTTAGCCTCCGGCTCACCCATTTTTGTCTCGGCTCAGGAAGGAGGGCTCCAGAGCAAACTAACTTACGCAGCAGCCAAATCGCTCGCTCACAACTTTAATGCCGAGAGCTCGCAAAGTAGAATTTTTGCTCACAGGACTCCACAGTTTAGAGGGAACACTGCTGTTGACCAACGCAGCTACCCTCATCAACTATCGTCATGATAGATGGTGAGATTGTGAGATGGAGCCTCCATGTTTAGTGGCAGTATATCTCTGAATCCCGGATTATGCTCTTCACCAAATGCCCTGCCAGTTAGTTTCCCAGAAGCAACTTATGATAACAAGGTCAAGGCCACGGTGTGCTGGAATAAATTTTTGTAAGGTATGTTCTCGCATCTTCAGGGGGCTTTCACCCCCGTGCCATTGGCAAACTTGATGTTCACAATCACCAGGGAAGGCATGTTCCCTACCCCGCTCGTGGTCACGGCTGCTTGGGTCATGAAAGTGACCCCTCCAGAATAAACATCATCTCGCTCCACCTTCACACCTGCATGGTTGGCAGTATCATTGAAGAAGAAGAAGAGGTTGGATTTATACCCCACCCTTCACTACCCGAGAGAGTCTCAGAGCAGCTTACAATCCTTTTCCCTTTCACTCCCCACAACAGACACCCTGTGAGGTAGGTGGGGGCTGAAAGAGCTCTTTTGAGAGAGCAGCTCTGAGAGAACTTGTGCCTGACCCAAGGTCGCCCCAGCAGCTGCCTGCAGAGGAGTGAGGAATCAAACCCAGTTCTCCCAGATTAGACTCCACGCTCCTAAACCACTACACCAAACTGACCTGCCGTTCATCCATGGCCTGGGAGGAGGAGGAGGAGGAGAAGAAGAAGAAGAGATTGGATTTATACCCGGCCCTTCACACAGAGTCTCAGAGCGGCTTACAAACTCCTTTCCCCTCCCCACAACAGACACCCTGTGAGGTAGGCAGGGGCTGAGAGAGCTCTGACAGAAACTGCTCTTTTTCAAGGACAGCTCTTGTCAGAACTTGTGACTGACCCAAGGTCACATCAGCAGGTGCAAGTGGAGGAGTGGGGGAATCAAACCCGGTTCTCCCAGATTAGAGTCCGCACACTTAACCACTGCACCAAACTGAAGATGCATGCGCCAATGCCTCCTGATCAGAACAGCCTGACTGCCAGCCGTTTAAATTTTTTTCACGTGTGGCTGTTGTGCGCCAGCTATGCCGCTGCACCGAAGACACCACGAGACGTCTCTTTTTATTCATGTAAAAGTCTGCAAAACACAATTTCTGCGGGGGTATGTGCGTGGTGCAGGGAAGAGACAATTCCCATGAGCATCTACTGGTGTGACTTTATCTGTTCCGGAAAGCTCAGCAGCTGTTAAGAAACCTGGAGTGACGCCGGGCACATGGGATGATAGAGACACCGCCAAGAAAAGAAGAACTTGTGGTCGGGTCGCAGTCAGTTCATGGTAACTGCAGGGCTGTGGGATTTTCGAGACAAGAGATGGACAGAGGTGGTTCGCTATTGCCTGTCTCTGCATAGCAAACCTGGACTTCATGAGAACATCAGACCAGTGAGGGTCCATTCAATCCAGCATCCTGTCTCACATACTGGCCAATCAGTTCCCCTGGAGAGCCAACAACAGGGTATAGAGGCTGAAGTCTTCATAAGAACATCAGAAGAGCCCTGCTGGATCAGGCCAGAGGTCCATCTAGTCCAGCATCCTGTCTCACCCAGGGGCCAACCAGTTCCTCTGGAGGGCCAGCAACAGGGCATGGAGAACGAGGCCTTCCCCTGATAAGAACATCAGAAGAGCCCTGCTGGGTCAGACCAGTGAGGGTCCATCCAGTCCAGCATCCTGTCTCACACAGGGGCCAGCCAGTTCCTCTGGACGGCCAACAACAGGGTAGAGAGGCTGAGGCCTCAAGGCGAGAGATACTCAGAGGTGGTTTTGCCTTTCCCTGGCTCTTTGTAGCAACCCTGGGCTTCCTTGGGGGTCTCCCATCCAAGTACTAACCAGGGCCGACCCTGCTTAGCTTCTGAAACCTGATGAGATCAGGCTAGTCTGGGCCACCCAGGTCAGAGCCTAGGTGAATTAAGGGCATGAGAGTGTAAGGCAGCTCCATATCTTCACTTGTCCCCGATTCTTCCCTCCCCGACAACCTCCCCACATAAATGATACCTTCCCATTTGCCACAGTCATTGATGACATTTTCAGCCCTCCTGAGCTGAAGGGGGCATACAGGGTTCTCCCCTCCCTCTTTGGTGTAGTGGTTAGGAGTGTGGACTCTAATCTGGGAGAGCCGGTTTCGATTCCACCAATCCTCCACATGCAGCTGCTGGTGTGACCTTGGGTCAGTCACAAGTTCTCTCAGAGCTGCTCTCTCAAGGGCAGTCCTTGAAAGAGCTCTCTCAGCCCCACCTACCTCCCAGGGTGTCTGTTGTGGGGAGGGGAAGGGAGAGGAGACTGTAAGCCGTTCTGAGACTCCTTCGAATAGTGAAGGGCAGGGTATAAATCCAATCTCTTCTTCTCTACACCAGACTGGCTCTCTGGCACTCTTAACCAGTGAACCAAACTGGCTCCCTACAAAATGAAAGTGGAATTTCTCAGGATACTCACAGCCGTGTGAAATTGTGTGTTTTGTCTGCAACTGGCAGATGATTTTAGACAGCAGGATTTCTGGGGTTTCTTTGAACACGAGTCCTTCCGCAGCTGTGATGGAATTTTCAGATGTCAAAGCGCTCCTGCCAAAGAAACCTGAGTTAAGACAGCTTTCGGGTCTTTTTTGCATTCGGGTTTCTGACGCACATGGTTTGTTCAAAGGGAATGGGAGAGAGCCGGTGGCTTAGTCCACTAAGGATAGGAAGAGAGGCCAAGTTAAATGATTTTTGAAGCAAGGTAGGTCGGGCTTTTCATGACGGGGAACTATCCATAACAGTCACCTGTAGAAACAGGAGCAATCTACACTCATAATGGGATATCAGATAGTGGGAATTTCATAAAATCATAGAACGTTAGAGTTGGAAGGGACCTTGCAGGTCATCCAGTCCAACCCCCTGCACTCTGCAGGAGCGTAGCCAAAAGATAGCCCTACAACCTACCCGAAAGATGGTCAGCCAGCCTCCAGTTGGAAACGTCCAGCGAAGGAGCATCCACCACCTCCCGAGGCAGACTGTTCCACTGCTCAACCACTCTTACAGTTAGGAAGTTTCTCCTGATATCTAGCCCATAATGACTCCCTTGTAATTTCCACCCATTTGATCTAGTCTTGCAATCCGGAGCAAGAGAGAATAGATCTGCTCCATCTTCTACAACACAGCCCTTCAGATATTTGAAGACTGCAATCGTGTCCCCTCTGAGCTGTCTCTTTCCCAGGCTAAACATACCCAACTCTTTCAGCCTTTCCTCGTAAGACTTGGATTCCAACCCTCTCACCATCCTGGTCGCCCTCTTCTGGACACGCTCGAGCTTCTCAACATCCTTCCTAAAGTGTGGTGCCCAGAACTGGACACAGGACTCCAGGGGAGGCCTGACCATAGCAGGATAGAGCGGAACTACCACCTCCCGTGATCTGGACACAAGGCTTCTGTTAATGCCTCCTAAGATTGCATTAACTTTCTTCACAGCCACATCGCACTGCAGGCTCATGTAGACTCATTTGGAATACTGTGTACAGTTCTGGTCACCACACCTCAAAAAGGATATTATAGCATTGGAAAAAGTGCAGAGAAGGGCAACTAGAATGATAAAAGGGTTGGAACACCTTCCCTATGAAGAAAGGTTAAAATGCTTGGGGCTCTTTAGCTTGGGGAAACGACGGCTGAGGGGTGACCTGATCGAGGTTTATAAGATTATGAATGGGATTGAGCAGGTTGAGAAAGAAGTCCTTTTCTCCCTTTCTCACAATACAAGAACTCGTGGGCACTCCATGAAATTGCTGAGCGGTCAGGTTAGAACAGATAAAAGGAAATACTTCTTCACCCAAAGAGTGATTAACATATGGAATTCACTGCCATAGGAGGTGGTGGCAGCTACAAGCATGGACGGCTTCAAGAGGGAATTAGATAAACATACGGAGCAGAAGTCCATCAGTGGCTATTAGCCACAGGGTATAGATGGGAACTCTCAGTCTGGGGCAGGTGATGCACTCTATTCTTGGTGCTGGAGGGGGGCGGCAGTGGGAGGGCTTCTGGTGCCCTGGCCCCACTGCTGGACCTCCTGATGGCACCTGGTATTTTTGGCCGCTGTGTGACAGAGTGTTGGACTAGATGGGCCATTGGCCTGATTCAACATTGGCTTCTCTTATGTTCTTATGTTCTTATGTTCTTATGTTCTTATGTTAGACCTCGTGAGAACAAGTCTCCACTTGGTCTCCATTGCAGAGGAACAATGATTTTTCAAACGAGCTAACACGCCAGAGAAAGGGCTATGCGAAACCTTTCTCCATTCGCTAACTTTCTACATGCGGGGAGGTATCCCTATTATTATCACAGGGTGTTCAAAACGGCAGACCTCTGCCTGCTTTCTGAAGGAGGTCCGTCCAGAGAATTACAATCATAGAATCACAGAGTTGGAAGAGACCCCCCAGGGTCATCTAGTCCAACCCCCTGCACAATGCGGGAAATTCACAGATACCTCCCCTCCACACCCCCAGTGACCCCTGCTCCATGCCCAGAAGATGACCCCCCAAAAAAAACAACCTCCAGGGTTCCCGACCAAACTGGAGCCTGGAGAAAAATGGCTTCCTGGCCCCAAAGTGGCGATCGGCATTTCCCGGGATGCCCGACATTTCCCTCGGCTTCTCCTGCCACTGATTGTCATCTCATGTTTTAAAAATATAGATTTTGTTGCATTTCAAGCCCCCCTCCCCATTCTTTCTGAGGTGCAGACCCAAACGTCACAAGAGCCCTATACGCGGAGACCGATGGCCCACCTAGTTCAGCAGCCCATTTCCCACAGTGGCAATCAGATACCCCTGAGAAAACCATCTAAGAGGGACATCGAAGCCCACGCTTCCTCCTGTTGCTGCCCCCTAGAACCCGGCACTCGGTGGAATCGTTCCGCTGGATATGGAGGTGCCATTTAGCCACCCTGGCTCACGAAGCTGCCATATCCTGAATCAGAGGCTCGATCCATCAAGGCCAGTATTTCCTACTCAGGCCGGCAGCAGCTGTCCAGGGTCTCAGGCAGAGGTCTTTCACATCACCTCCTACCTGGTCCTTTTTACGTGGAAACGCCAGGGAGTCCTTCCTTCACTACCCAAAGGCGTCTCAGAGCGGCTTACAGTCTCCTTTCCCTTCTTCTCCTCTCCTCACAACAGACACCCCGTGAGGTAGGTGGGGCTGAGAGAGCTCTTTCGAGGACTGCTCATGAGAGAACAGCTCTGAGAGAACTTGTGACTGACCCAAGGTTACCCAGCTGGCTGCATGTGGAGGAGTGGGGAACCCAACCCAGCTCCCCAGATTAGAGTCCGCCGCTGTTAACCACGACACCAAACTGTCCAGCCCACAGAGAGCATTTTGCTTTCAGTCAAGGGACTCGGTTCTCCGCAACCATGTCCTTTCTATCTCTCCGCGTTTCCGGTCCCCGGGCGTCATGACTCAGACATTGAGCAGGATCGCTGTAATTAATCAGGACATGTTTGCATGGCTAATGAGGCAATTTACAAAAAGCTGTTTGTTCAGCAAGGGAGGGAATTCTTGGGGAGTTTGAGAGCTCTCCGCTGCCTTCTCTCCCTCTCTTTGCGCTCAGTGTGAAAGTCCACAGGGCCATGAAAAGAGGCGCTCATGCTGCTCCGAGAACCTCTGCAAAGGGGAATGCAAAACCATCCTTGAGTTGACCCTGAGATGCATCCCATAATGACCTTGTCTCCTCAGCTGTCTGCCCCTCACCAGGTCAATCTCACGCCTCCGTTTAGCTTGGAAGTTCCTTCTGGCTGTCTTGCAGATACCTCCACGAAGGCTACTGGCCTACAGAAGTCATGACCAGCTCAGTGGGTCACCTGTAGCAACCTGTGGCATAGCCATAGCCTGCTACAACATAGATATCTCTCTATATTATAAAGCTGTTTTGGGGTGGCCACGTTCGATGGGCTCCCTAATCAATTGGCTGTAAGAACTGCCACTCACGATGGGGACTGTGGCCACTGGCTGCGTCCTCTGACTCCCGCCCACCCGCCCAATCACTTCACTCCCTGGTGTGTCACTCACCAGGGGGCTCTATCCACTGGCTGCGCTGCTGCCTGCAGTCCCGTCATCCCGCCCACAGAGGCGGCGCCCAGCATCTTAGCTTCATTCTCCTGGGAGCCAATGGGCAGGCAGCATGCTCTGACGTCCGGAGACTCAGCAGGCCAAGGGGCACAGCGCGGGGCCATGGAAGAACAGCCGGCCACGGACGAGGCCGGGCCCGACATACACTCAGTGCCCGGCCCCAAGTGCACCTTTGCTACGCTCTGGCGCCTCCAGCCCACCAGTACACCATGCTGCTTGAGCCGCCGGAGCACTGGCCCACGCAGCCAGCCGGGAAGATGCCAGAGGCGGCCGGGCAGGGAGACAGTCATGGCCCCTTCCACGCTGCACCTTCGCCCACCTCCACTGCCTTCAGCGCACGACTCCACGCCCCTGCCTGCACCACTGGGGTGCCAGTCTGCAGGTACACAACACGTAGCTTTAATACAAGATGGCGACATTCTGTCATCATTTGAATGGCTGCCTCCAGGCCCCTGCCAGGCTGTTAGTTGTCTGGCTGGTGGGGATATTGATGGTAAGGCCAGGTTGTTGGTGGTACTGATATTAGGGCCAGGGCCATGATGTCAGGTGGCACCCTACCTGAAAGCCTGGTGGAAGAGCTCTGTTTTACAGGCCCTGTGGAACTGCAAAAGGTCCCGCAGGGCCCTGATGTCATCTGGGAGCTCATTCCTACCCAGTGAGGGGCCGCCACAGAAAAGGCCCTGGCCCTCGTTGTAGCCAACCTGGCCTCTTTCGGGTTGGCTTTAGTAAAGATCAGGGTTATTTTGGGGCGGAAACGCACAGGAACGGAGTTCCGGCTGGCTCCCGAGTTGCCCACACCCAGCAGGAACTCATTAGCATAATAGGCCACACCCAGCAGCAGAAACTCATTAGGTTTGGCTACATTAGGGGTGTGTGGCCTAACATGCTCCAAAAAAAGCCCTGGGTTTTGACAACAAACAAGGTCAACAGAATAAGAAGCAAAAGGTGGGTGTGGCTGTATGACCACACTTCTGGTAACATGTGGGTGTGGCCTAATAGGCTAATGAGCTGTGCTGTCAGGGGTGTGGCCTAACATGCTAATGAGTTCCTGCTGTTGGGCATGGCCTATTATGCTAATGAGTTCCTGCTGGGCTTTTTCTACAAAAAAAGCCCTGGTAAAGATCATACTATAGTATAAATAAAACCATACAATATTACAAGGAAGAGTCCATCATTCTCAATGAGCACTCGGATATAAGCCCGTTTCGTCCCAATCTTCCTCAGGAGTCATCCTATTGCATTGAAAGGTGTCAGCCTCTTGATACAGCTCAGTGTTACGTTAGGAGCAAACCCATGCTTAACTTCTTCTTTATTTTCTTCACATTATCTCCCGGTTCCGTTTCAAGTGATTGTATTAGGAGCAGGCCAGTCTTGCCTTCCTTAACTCGGTGCAAAAGGACTGGTTTGCTGCTACTATAAATACTGATACAGTGTTCATGCATTTAAGCCAGCCTAATATTGAAGGCTTTTGCACCTAGCTGAAGAAGCTTCCTGAAATTTGATATGAAAGCAATTCATTTCTGTTAAATCTTACCCCCCCAATGTTCCCTCTAAGCTGTGTTAGTGTGAGCTAGCTCACAGTTTTTTAGCCACCAGCTCACACATTTTTGTCCTGGCTCAGGAAGGATGGCTCCAGAGCAAACTAATTTATGCAGTAGCCAAATGGGTCGCTCACAACTTTAATGCCAGGAGCTCACAAAGTGGAATTTCAGTTCACAAGAGCCCACAGCTTAGAGGGAGCACTGAGCCCCCCCCCATTTTTATTGGTTTCAATGGAACATCCCAGGAGGATACCCTTCTCAATCTATTGTAGGAAAACCGACTGGAAGTCCAGTGGCACTTTCAAGAGTAACCATGTCCAGTGTTCCCTCTAGCAGCCAAATCGCTCGCTCACAACTTTAATGCCAGGAGCTCACAAAGTAGAATTCTTGCTCACAAGACTCGGCAGCTTAGAGGGAACAATGACCACGTCTATTCCAGCATGAGCTTTGGTGAGTCAGCGCTCACTTCCTCAGATACAATGGAAAGAAAGAAAATCATTTTCCTGCTAGAGAAGAGGGAAAAGGGGAAGAGACAGAAGAGAGAGAAAAGATTGGATTTATACCCCACCCTTCACTACCCGAAGGAGTCTCAAAGTGGTTTACAGTCCCCTTTCCCTTCCCCTCCCCACAACAGACACCCTGTGAGGTAGGTGGGGCTGAGGGAGCTCTTTCGAGGACTGCCCTTGAGAGAACAGCTCTGGGAGAACTTGTGACTGACCCCAGGTCACACCAGCAGCTGCATGTGGAGGAGTGGGGACTCAAACCCGGTTCTCCCAGATTAAAGTCCGTGCTCCTGACCATTATACCAAACTGGCTGTACTGGGCTTCGGGTCGCTGACTCCTGGTTGGATAATACCTGGAGATTTGGAGGGTGGAACCTGGAGAGGGCAGGACTTGGGGAGGGGAGGGATGATGCCAGACCGCCCTCCCTCCAAAGCAGCCATCTTCTCCAGGGGAACTGATCTCTGTAGTCCGGAGCGGAGTTGTAAAAGACAGGTCTCCAGGCCCCACCTGGAGGTTGGCAAGCCTAGCTGGGCTTGTCCCTGCCCAGGCAATATGGCCGCGCCCACAATGACATTAAGCGAATCTCTGGTAACTTTTTTGAAATCTTGCCATGCCCGATACTAGAACAAGTCCATTGAGGCGTTTGACTTCATTATTCACGGCAATGATTTCTAACTTACTTAACAGCGATCTCAAAGTGGGAATATCTGATCCAAAGCTTGCTACGACACAGCTTTACAGATAAGGTTCGAGGCTCCAAGTTGGAGAATATCCAGAGATTTGGGGAGGTAGAGCCTGCAGAGAGTGGAGTTTAGGGAAAGGAGGGACTTCTACAGGGAACAACGCCACAGAGTCCACCCTCAAATGCAGCCATTTTCCTCTGGGGGAAACTGAGAGCCTGTTTGGTGTAGTGGTTAAGAGCCTGGACTCTAATCTGGGAGAACCAGGTTTGATTCCCCACGCCTCCACTTGGAGCTGCTGGTGTGATCTCGGGTCTGTCACAAGTTCTTTCCGAGCTGTTTTCTCAACAGCAGTCCTCGAGAGAGCTCTCCCAGAACAGGCAGTGTTCCCTCTAAGCTGAGCTAGTGTGAGCTAGCTCACAGTTTTTTAGCCTCCGTCTCACACATTAGCTCAGGAAGGGATGGCTCCAGAGCAAACGAATTTATGCAGCAGCCAAATCACTCGCTCACAACTTTAATGCCAGGAGCTCACAAAGTAGGATTTTTGCTCACAAGACTCCACAGCTTAGGGTGTCTGTTGCAGGGAGGGGAAGGGAAAGGAGGTTGTATGCCGCTCTGAGACTCCTTCAGGTAGCAAAGGGCGGGGTATGAAACCAACCTCCTCCTCCTCCGCCGCCTCCTTCTTCTCCTCCATAGTCTGAATATCATTTGTAATTTCAGGGTATCTTCAGGCCCTGTCTGGAGGTTGGCAACCCTACGTACACAGCAGTTTGGTGTGAGAGCCAGTCTGGTGTAGTCGTTAAGTGCACAGACTCTAATCTGGAAGAACTGGTTTTGATTCCCCACTCCTCCACATGTGGCTGCTGGTGTGACCTTGGGTCAGTCACAAGTTCTCCCAAGGCGGTTCTCTCATGGGCAGTTCTCGAGAGAGCTCTCCCAGTCCCTCAGCCTCACAGGGTGTCTGTTGTGAGGGGGAAGGGAAAGGAGATTGTAAGCCACTCTGAGACTCTGAAGGGTGGGGTATAAATCCAATCTCCTCCTCCTCCTCCTCCTCTTCTTCCTCCTCCTCCTCTTCTTCTTCCTCCTCCTCCTCCTCCTCCTCCTCTTCTTCTTCCTCCTCCTCCTCCTCCTCCTCCTCCTCCTCCTCTTCTTCTTCTTCTTCTTCTTCTTCTTCTTCTTCTTCTACACCTACCTATCATGAATGACCCACTAGCTAAACTGGCCTGGTATGAAGTGGGACCGTTCCGTTTTCTTCCTCCACCCTCAGGCGCTGGGTTTTCATTAAACCCTTGCGAATCTACAAGGAAGCCAAGAGCTCTCTTCTCCTTTCCCCCAAACCGTGCACAGAATAACTTATTGGGGCGTTACGGGAGCGAGCGCAGGAGGCCCAACATCTGGTGCCTTCAAGCGACGTCAGCTGTAATTCAGAAAATCAGGAGGCTCAGGTTGTCCAGGATCTCATCGCTTCATTTAGGCTGCCGAGGGATTTGTTCATCCCAGGCGGTTTCTCCGATGGGGGTGGGGAAAGAAATATAAATGTGAGTCGGCTATTTTTGTCCCGACCGGCTCGGCGTGCGTGACTCAGCGTTTACCTGTCTCAGAGGAAGATTCGGGGATCTGAGTTGGACAGTTGAGGCTTCCATGATTAGGTACAGAAGAAAGTCGAACAGAGAACTGGGACGGCTAGACTCGTAGAGACTATCGACATCAACGACAATGTTCCCTCTAAGCTACGGGCATTAAAGTCGTGAGCGAGGGATTTGGCTCCTGCATAAACTAGTTTGCTCTGGGGCCCTCCTTCCTGAGCTGGGACCGAGATGTGTGCACCAGAGGCTAAAAAGCTGTGAGCTGGCACACGCTAACTCAGCTTAGAGGGAACACCGATCAACAAGATATGGGGGGTGGGCAGTATGAGCTTTCGAGAGCCACGGCTGCCGTCGTCTGATATGGAAAAGGTTCCATCGTTGGAAGGTTCCATCAGCTACTGGAAGATTCCGTCTTTACCTCCATGGCGACAGAGCGCCATAAGGCATCGAGGGACTCAGAGATGTGGCATGCGCTTTTTTCCTACCAGAGATCCATGAGTGGCTATTAGCCACAAGGTATTCATGGGACACTCTGTCTGGGGCAGTGACGCTCTGTGTTTTGGGTGCTTGGGGGGCCACAATGGGAGGGCTTCTGGAGTTCTGGCTCTGCTGGTGGACCTCCTGATGGCCCCTGGGTTTTGGCCACGGTGTGACACAGAGTGTTGGACTGGATGGGCCATTGGCCTGATCCAACATGGTTTCTCTGTATTCTTGGTGCTGGGGGGGCAACAGTGAGAGGGCTTCTGGAATTCTAGCCCCACTGGTGGTCCTCCTGATGGCCTCTGGGTTTGGCCACCGTGTGACACAGACTGTGTGACTGGATGGGCCATTGGCCTGATCCAACATGGCTTCTCTTATGTTCTTATGTCTGGGGCAGTGATGCTCTCTATTCTTGGTGCTTGGGGGGCAACAGTGGGAGGGCTGCTGGAGTTCTGGCCCTGCTGGTGGACTTTCTGATGGCCCCTGGGTTTTGGCCACTGTGTGACATAGATTGTTGGACTGGATGGGCCATTGGCCTGATCCGACATGGCTTCTCTGTCTTCTTGTTGCTTGGGGGGCAACAGTGGGAGGGTTTCTGGAGTTCTGGCTCTGGTGGTGGACCTCCTGATGACCTCTGGGTTTTGGCCACTGTGTGACACAGAGAGTTGGACTGGATGGGCCATTGGCCTGATCCAACATGGCTTCTCTGTATCCTTGGTGGATGGGGGGGCAACAGTGGGAGGTCTTCTGGAATTTTGACCCCACTGGTGGTCCTCCTGATGGCCTCTGGGTTTTGGCCACTGTGTGACACAGACTATTGGACTGGATAGGCCACTGGCATGATTCAACATGTGTTCTCGTATGTTCTTATGTCTGGGGCAGTGATGCTCTCCATTCTTGGTGCTTGGGGGGCAACAGTGGGAGGGCTTCTGGAGTTCTGGCTCTGGTGGTGGACCTCCCGATGGCCCCTGGGTTTTGACCACTGTGTGACACAGAGAGTTGGACTAGTTGGGCCATTGGCCTGATCCAACATGGCTTCTCTGTATCCTTGGTGGATGATGGGGGGGGCAACAGTGGGAGGTCTCATGGAATTTTGACCCCACTGGTGGTCCTCCTGATGGCCTCTGGGTTTTGGCCACGGTGTGACACAGAGTGTTGGACTGGATGGGCCATTGGCCTGATCCAACATGGCTTCTCTATATCCTTGGTGGATGGGGGGGGCAACAGTGGGAAGTCTTATGGAATTTTGACCCCACTGGTGGTCCTCCTGATGGCCTCTGGGTTTTGGCCACTGTGTGACACAGACTGTTGGACTGGATAGGCCACTGGCATGATTCAACATGGGTTCTCGTATGTTCTTATGTCTGGGGCAGTGATGCTCTCTATTCTTGGTGCTTGGGGGGCAACAGTGGGAGGGCTGCTGGAGTTCTGGCCCCGCTGGTGGATTTCTTGATGGCCCCTGGGTTTTGGCCACTGTGTGACACAGATTGTTGGACTGGGCGGGCCATTGGCCTGATCCGACATGGCTTCTCTGTTTTCTTGGTGCTTGGGGAGGCAACAGTGGGAGGTCTTCTGGAGTTCTGACCCCGCTGGTGGTCCTCCTGATGGCCTCTAGGTTTTGACCACTGTGTGACACAGAGAGTTGGACTGGATGGGCCACTGGCATGATCCAAGATGGCTCCTCTTATGTTCTTCTGTATTGTGCAGTGCTAAAGAGAATACCTTCAGCCCTGCTCCCTGGTGGCACCACTGCAGATGCCCATGGGGTGGTATTGCAGCTGTACCCTGACCAGGGGTTGGGTGACACCAGGGACTGAGGCCAGTTTGGTTCCATCTAGGGTTGCCATCTCTGGGTTGGGAAATACCTGGAGATTTTGGAGGTGGAGCCTGGGGAGGGCGGGGTTTGGGGAGGGGAGGGATGTCAGCAGGGTGTAAGGCCACAGAGTCCACCCTCCAAAGCAGCCATTTTCTCCAGAGGAATTGCTCTCTTTCATCTGGAGAACAGTTGTGATAGCAGGAGATCTCCAGAGGCCACCTGGCAACCCTGATTCCACCTGGTCTGTATGGCTGCCCGTTCTGTGGGGCTGTGGCTCAGGGGTAGAGCTTCGGCTTGCCACGCAGAAGGTCCCAGGTTCAATCCCCAGCATCTCTAGTTGAGAGGACCAGGCAGTAGGTGATGGGAAAGACCTCCACCTGAGACCCTGGAGAGCTACGGAGGGGGCCATGGCTCAGTGGAAGAGTCTCTACTTATCATGCAGAAGGTCCCAGGTTCAATCCCGGCATCTCCAGTTAAGAAGGACCGGACATTAGGTGATGTGAAAGACCTCTCCCTGAGACCCTGGAGAGTCGCTAGCAATCTCTAGACTAGTAGACAAAACTCACCTTGATGGACCAAGGGTCCAATCCAGTAGAAGGCAGCCTCGTGTGTTCCTCTTTCAAAACACGCTTTCTTCAGTAGGGTTGCCAACCTCCAGGTGATGGCTGGAGATCTCCCAGAGTTACAACTGGTCTCTAGGCTACAGCTCTCAGATTCCCCTGGAGGAAACGACTGCTTTGGAAGGTGGCCTCTTTGGCATGATACCTGGCTGAGGTCTCTCTCCACCCCAAACCCAGTGTGGTGCAGTGGTTCAAGTGTCAGACTAGGACCTGGGAGACCCAGATTCGAATCTCCACTCTGCTGTGGAATCTCGCTGGGTGAACTTGGGCCAGTCACCCACTCTCAGCCTGACCCACCTCACTGAGTTGTGTGTATGAAACAGAGGAAGACGGAGTGAAGAAGAGATTGGATTTATACCCCACCCTTCACTACCTGAAAGCGTCTCAGAGTGGCTTACAATCTCCTTTCCCTGTAAACTGCTTTGGGTTCCACTGGGTGGAAAGGCAAGGTGTACATAAAGAAAATACCCTGCCTCCTTAAGTGACACCTCCAAACCTCCAGGAATTTCACCATCTTGGAGTTGGCCACCCAGGTGGTCAGGCATCAAGTGATCTCTGAGACTGCAGGCTTGAGAACCAGTTCGGTGTAAGTGGTTAAGAGCAGTGGACTTCTAATCTGGGAGGACGGGGTTTGATTCCCCACTCATCCACATGAAGCCAGCTGGGCGACCTTGGGTCAGTCACAAGTTCTCTCAGAGCTGTTCTCTCCAGGGCTGTCCTCAAAAGAGCTCTCTCAGCCCCACCTACCTCACAGGGTGTCCGCTGTGGGGAAGGGAAGGAAAAGGAGATTGTCAGCCGCTCTGAGACTCCTTCGGGTAGTGAAGGGCGGGGTATAAATCCAATCTCTTCTTCTTCTCTTCTTCTTCCTGACGGCCAGCTTCTGTTCTGTCTGCCATCCTGGCAGGCATCTCTGGAAGATTTGTTCTTCTGGAGCAACACATGGGATTCCCCAGCTGTACAAGCTGTCAGCACGCGCGCCGGCGCTGCTCTGCGGCTGGCCGAAGGACCACACGAAGCTGACAGATCGAGTCAGGGCAGAGGCCCATCTAGGCTAGTGATGAATAATCGGATTGGCTCCCCAAGGCCTCGTCGCCCAGATGGTTGACAGCAACCGGCACGGACCAAACAGGCAGCGCGGCCGACGGCATCTGGTGCTGGAACGGAAAGCTTTGAGGAGGGTTGGGGGGACGACCAGGTTCGTTCGCGAGGCAGAACGATTGGTTTGCTTTATTGCACTTGGTTTATACCTTATTTATTTGATTTTCAATTTTATTCATGCTGTTTGTAGTCCGCCTTTCTGACAGGGACTCGAGGCAGAGGACGTGGAGTGAGCCAGTAGGATCCCAGGAAAATGTGGTGTTGCCAATTTCCAGGTGGTACCTGGTGAGCTCCCATGATTGTGATTGCTCTCCGGACAATAAAGATTGGTTCCCCTGGAGGAAAGGGCGGCTTGGGAGGCTGGACTCTATGGAAGAAGAGGAAGAAGAAGAAGAAGAAGAAGAAGAAGAAGAAGAAGAAGAAGAAGAAGAAGAAGAAGAAGAAGAAGAAGAAGAAGAAGAAGAAGAAGAAGAAGAAGAAGAAGAAGAAGAAGAAGAAGAAGAAGAAGAAGAAGCGGCGGCGGAGGAGGAGGAGGAGATTGGATTTATACCCTGCCCTTCACTTGGAGTCTCAGAGCAGCTTTGGGTTTGATTCCCCACTCCTCCACATGCAGCTGCTGGTGTGACCTTGGGCAAGTCACAAGTTCTCTCAGAACTGATCTCTCAACTGATTCAGCATTGGGGGTGGCAGCCCCCAAAACAGGACACCGGTTGAGAAAGGAAAAAGGGCAAAAGATGAATACCTTTTACTCTCCAGTTTCTCTTACAATTTCTTATTCTGTACAATCATTTCTCATTTTGCTCTTTGTGAAGTCAGACGAGAGGGAGTTTCAAGGCTCTATTTTTAGTTTAATCATATTTTTAGATGACCACATTCAATGAACTATTATTGTAATTTTCAGCTGAGAGCTAATTCTGTAAGCATTATGCATGACCACCAGCTCTTGGGTTTTTAGTGGGTTTTCTTTACTTTCTCCCTTAGTTTGTAGCTCCCTTCCTTAATTTTGTTGTAGATCATAGAAAAAGCAATAAGAAATCCCCTCCAGGGGGGCATAAAAAGAAAAAAAGAACTGATCTCTCAAGAGCAGTCCTCAAAAGAGCTCTCTCAGCCCCACCTACCTCACAGGGTGTCTGTTGTGCGGAGGAGAAGGGAAAGGGATTGTAAACCACTCCGAGACTCCTTTGGGTAGTGAAGGGCAGGGTATAAATCCAATCTCCTCCTCCTCCTCCTCCTCCTCCTCCTCTTCTTCTTCTGCTCCTCCTCCTCCTCCTCCTCCTCCTCCTCCTCCTCCTCTTCTTCTTCTTCTTCTTCTTCTTCTTTCTTCTTCTTCTTCTTCCTCCTCCTCCTCCTCCTCCTCCTCCTCCTCCTCCTCTTCTTCCTCCTCCTCCTCCTCCTCCTCCTCCTCCTCTTCTTCTTCTTCCTCCTCCTCCTCCTGCTCCTCTTCTTCTTCTGCGTGAACCATCTACCCTTCAGCAGCTGAAAGACTCAATTAAGAGGATCGTTTCTCATCTCCTTGGCTTGGACGAGTATCTGTTGATTGAACCTGGCATTCTAATTAATGAGATCCGAATTCAGCCTGCATGTTCTTTCAGCAGCCGGCCGCGGCTGGGCGCTCCACCTCCTAACCTCTGCGACCTACCTGGCGACGTACCCCTTTAGCATTTTTTTTAAAAAAAGCAAAGTCAGCAGAAACAAATAACATTATCCAAAACACGAACGTGTCCCGTCCCCCCCTCCCCCTTCCCGATTACGCTGGCAAAGAATGGAGCCTCTATGTTCGTAGAAAGGACGGTGCCCGGAGTTTGCATTGTGTTGTCATTCTCCATTGTGGACGCATTGTCTCTCGTACGGCGGCGTGGTTACCGAAATAGATGGACTCAAGGTGGCCGAACAGCCTGGATTTATTACCCGCCAGCCAAGCAGGCTTTTACTGGCAAAGGGTATTGTGTTCTGCAAAATAGACATTGTTGTCAAAAAAGACATTTACTGTCCTGAAACAAAATGTCCCCCTTTAAGATGCTTTAATGTGGAGCCGTCCACTCTCGAAAGAGTGCAAGTCAATTAAATCGTAGGACATTGTGCGATATATATTAGTAATAAATAAAAATAATGGCGTGCCTAGTATCGTGGGGGGGTTTCCGAGACAAGAACTGCACAGCAACACTGGACTTCCTTGGGGTAGAGCCAGTTTGGTATAGTGGTTAGGAGTGCAGACTCTGATCTGGGAGAACCGGGTTTGATTCTCCACTCCTCCACATGCAGCAGCCAGTGTGACCTTGGGTCAGTCACAAGTTCTCTCAGAGCTAGAACAGAGCAGTCCTCGAAAGAGCTGTCTCAGCCCCACCTGCCTTCCAGGATGTCTGTTGTGGGGAGGGGAAGGAGTTTGTAAGGGTAGTGAAGGGCGGGATATAAATCCAGTTTCTTCTTCTCTCTCTTGGTGGTCTCCCTTCCAAGCGCTAAATGTGATGGACCCTGCTTAGCTTCCAATATCTGATGAGATTGCGCTAGTTAAGGCATCCTATATCCTTATCCTGTGTGAGATAAGAATACTTTTCCCGTAGCGGGTTTCTTTGCTCATATTGCAATTTGTGCAGGATCTGTTCTAACAGCTCAAAGTACTTCATGGATACAATTATAGTCACCACAGCCCTGTAAGGTAGGTCCAGTCCATACAGGTTCCTCTACGTTTAAAGGGGGAGGGAAGAAGCCAGCTCAGCGTTAGCTGCTTCCATAAGTTGTGCAGTGGAGAAACTTGGAGAGCTGGTGTGATGTAGTGATTGGTACCGGACTCGACCTGTGCAGTCCTGGGTTCAAATCCTCCCATGCCATGAAATGTATTGGGTGACCTTGGGCTTGTGATTCGTTCTCAGCCTAACACCTCTTACAGGGTTGTTGTAAAGTGGAGGAGAAGAGACCTAGCTATGCCAGTTTGGTGTAGTAGTTAGGAGCATGGACTCTAATCTGGGAGAACCAGGTTTGATTCCCCAGTCTTCCACATGCAGCTGCTGGTGTGACCTTGGGTCAGCGACAAGTTCTTTCAGAGCTGTTCTCTCACGACCAGTCCTCGAAAGAGTTCTCTCAGCCCCACCTACCTCACAGGGTGTCTGTTGTGGGGGAGGGAAAAGGAAAGGAGATTGTAAGCCACTCTGAGACTCCTTCGGGTAGTAAAGGGCAGGGTATAAATCCAATCCTTTCTCCCCTCCCCCCCTCACACCACTGCAAGCTCCTCAGAGGAAGGGAGACGTTAAAAGCTATTGCAGAACATGTTCAAAAATCAGCTTCATCTCAGTGGCAGTGTTCCCTCTAAGCTGAGTTAGCGTGAGCTGGCTTGCAGTTTTTTAGCCTCCGGTTCACAGATTTTTTTGTCTTAGCTCTGGAAGGATGGCTCCAGAGCAAACTTATCTATGCAGTAGCCCAGTCGCCCACTCACAGCTTGAATGCCAGTAGCTCACAAAGTAGCCTTTTTGCTCACAAGACTCCACAGCTCAGAGGGAGCATTGCCAGACGCATGTATGGATGATTCATTTGTAACTGAAAATGAACATCATTTGCCTCTACTTGCATCTGATGGCATTCATTGCCATGTCGGCTGACGTCTGGTCATATTCTTGGCCTGTTCTCGGATTTTACTGGATTTCCAGGGCTGATGGGAGTTGTAGTTTTATCAGGACTCCCAATTCCATTTGGGAGGCCGTAGAAATGACAGTAACCATCAACCCTGGAGAGGTCACATATGGGAATACGTAGCAGGGGGCTTCACAAGGAAGTTAAGTCCCAGTGAGAGCTGATGCAGGCTATGGTTGCCAACCTCCTGGTGGAGCCTGGAGCTCTCCCAGCATACAACTGATCTCCTGACAGAGATCAGTTCCTCTAGAGAAAATGGCTGCCCAGAAGGATGGGTTTCTATTATGTCCTGAGATCGAGGCAGCGTTTCTTAAAGAAGTGATTTCTTGTTTACCTCAGAACATAACATACGACACATAGAATGACCAACTATATATAGTTGGCCCCAGGAAAACCACACCCCGGGAACAATAACAACCAATCGATGACGAGTGCTTGGAACCAATGGGAATTGTTCCCGCCGAAAGTCAGAGTCTCTCTGGATTGGCCCATTAACAACAGCGACCAATCCGATTGCTTCGTTTAGAATGCTTGGCAGTCTACGGCGCTGTGACTGACGCTCAGGCTTTATATACGACAGATAACACAACACATAACAGGTTCCATGAAGACATGAAGCCAGCTTATACTGAACCAGACCCTCGGTCCATGAAGCTCAGTATTGTCTACTCAGACTGGCAGTGGGTCTCCAGGGTCTCAGGCGGAGGTCTTTCACGTCACCCCTCGCCTGGTCCTTTAACTGGAGATGCCGGGGATTGAACCTGGGACCTCCTGCCTGCCAAGCAGATGCTCTGCCGCTGAGCCACGGCCACTTCCCCATTATAATTACAATTATAATAACATTATAATGGACTGAGGTCCCTCCCCTCCATAAACCACACCCTCCTTGGCCTGCATCCCCAAATCTCCAGGTATTTCCCAACCCAAAGCGGGCAACCCACCCATAGCTAGGGTGATGCAGCGTTCCCTCTAAGCTGAGTTAGTGTGAGCCAGCTCACAGCTTTTTAGCCTCCGGCTCACACATTTTTGTCTCAGCTCCGGAAGGAGGGCCCCAGAGCGAACTAATTGATGCAGTAGCCAAATCGCCTGCTCACCACTTTAATGCCGGTAGATCACGAAGTAGAATTCTTGCTCACAGGACTCTACCGCTTAGAGGGAGCATAGTCCATCCTCCTCGGGGCTCTGTTTTTTAACAAGGCGATGCAAATCTCCTCTTTTTGGGTTGGAAGGTTAGGAATATTCCCAGTTAGTGGCAATTCTCGCAGCTGAAATAACAGGGGTCTTTAAAACGAGATTTGTCATCGTGATCCCTTGTTTGAAGCAGTCGGTCGGGAAATAGGTCTTCTTTTTTGCTTTTCAAAATTTGGTAACCCTACCTGTAGCTGAGTGGGGGGGTTGAACCCCAGTTAGGGGTGCCAGGACCGTCCGGGCAGCCGGCAGAAGATGGGGGGGATGAGCTTACCGGGAGCTGGGAGTTTCTTTGAACGTTTCAGCGACTTGTCCACATGACTTCCACTGTGACCCAGGTGTGACATAGGCACATCCAGGCAACGCTCTGGTTTGGGGGCAAAAACTCTATGGGAAGAAAAAGAGGAGGAGGAAGAGGAAGAGGAGACTGGATTTATACCCCGCCCTTCACTCGGAGTCTCAGAGCGGCTTACAATCTCTTATCTCTTCCCCTCCCCACAACAGACACCCTGTGAGGTAGGTGGGCCTGAGAGAGCTCTGAGAGAACTGCTCCTGAGAGAACAGCTCTGAGAGAACTTGTGACTGACCCGAGGTCACACCAGCAGCTGCAAGAGGAAGGAGTGGGGAATCGAACATGGTTCTCCCCCCAAAACCAGAGTGTCGTCCTGATGTTCCCGACGTTATTTCTGGGTCATGTTGGCATGTCACTGAAATGTCGGGTGTTTCTCCCTTGTTTCGAGGGGTAATTCCACCCCCCTGCTGGCCAGCTGATTGGCGACGGAAAGGTGGGACCTGGCAGTGGGGGGCACCCCACCCTCACTGGGGGGGTCCAGCAACTAGAATAATAAAAGGGTTGGAACACTTTCCCTTTGAAGAAAGGTTAAAACGCTTGGGGCTCTTTAGCTTGGAGAAACAATGGCTGAAGGGTGACATGATCGAGGTTTATAAGATTATGCATGGGATAGAGCAGGTTGAGAAAGAAGTACTTTTCTCCCTTTCTCACAATACAAGAACTCATGGGCACTCCATGAATTTGCTGAGCAGGTGGATTAGAACGGATAAAAGGAAGTTCTTCTTCACCCAAAGAGTGATTAACACCTGGAATTCCCTGCTGCAGGAGGTGGTGGCAGCTACAAGCATGGACAGTTTCAAGAGGGAATTAGATAAACATATGGAGCAGAAGTCCATCAGGGGCTATTAGCCACAAGGTATAGATAGGAACTCTCCGTCTGGGGCAAGTGATGCTCTGTATTCTTGGTGTTTGTGGGGGGCAACAGTGGGAGGGCTACTAGTGTCCTGGCCCCACTGGTGGACCTCCTGATGGCACCTGGTATTTTTGGCCACTGTGTGACAGAGTTTTGGACTGGATGGGCCATTGGCCTGATCCAACATTGGCTTCTCTTATGTTCTCTTATGTTCTTATCCCTAACCCCAGTCTCTCTGCTACAAGCCGAGCACTAGCCGTTGCACAACACTGTCTCTCAGTCTCCCCCCCCACCCCGCCTCCGGCCACTTCGGTTTCCTGCCAAAGGCTACCCTTTCCACGCTCAAGCCGGATTACCGCTCCTCTGAGACAAAAGCCCGCCGTGCCAGAAATGGAAAGCCGCATTTCATAATGCCCCGTAATTTATTGGCACAGTAAAAGGCAGGCATGACTTTAGCGGAGGAAACAGCTCTTTAATTCTCCTCCTAATGGATAGGGCTCTGTTGATACGGCCCTTCTGCTAATGCGGTTGGTCGCAAGCCAGGAAACTGCAGCCTCCAGTCGTAACACACAGACACACAAAAATTCCCACTGACAGGTAGGCGAAAGGGAAGCCGTTTCGTTTCCCAGCAGTGCCCTTTTGCCAGCGGAGATCTCACGGGCTCGCGAGGAGTCTTGCGTAAGCATGCCAATAAGGATGCCGCAATCCTGAGGTCTAAAGAGCCTGAGAACGGAGCTGAGATGACTCAGTAGCCTGCGTTTTCCCACTCCGCAAGCGGGGGCGAAGGCACTTTTCTGCCCCTCAGTCTTCTCCATCTGTAAAATGGACAGAATGGCATGTGTTTATCCGCCAGAGAAGAGAAGAGATGGGATTTATACCCTGCCCTTCACTCGGAGTCTCAGCGGCTTACAAACTCCTTTCCCTTCCTCTCCCCATGATAGACAGAGAGGGTTAAAGCTAAGGGTGAGAAATATCCCCAAGGCATGGGTCCCCAACCATTTTGGGCCTGTGGGCACCTTTGGGATTCTGATGGAATACAGAGGGCATAGCCACAAAATGGCTGCCACAGCCGTTGTCACAGCTTACCTTCAGGCACACAGCAAAGAACTGTGTAGCACGGTTGCAGCTGCTGCCAAAGCAATGGGGGGCGCCAGGAAAGGTGTCTGTGTCCGCCATGGTGCCCACGGGCACCGTGTTGGGTACCCCTGTTCCACAGCATCAGGACCACAGCTGCAAGTGTACTACCTCACAATTCACATCAGAAGAAGAGGACGAGGAGAAGGAAGAAGAAGAGGAGAAGGAGGAGGAGTGGATTGGATTGGATTTATACCCCACCCTTCACTTGGAGTCTCAGAGCATCTTACAATCCCCTTTCCCTTCCCCTCCCCACAACAGACACCCTGGGAGGTCGGTGGGGCTGAGAGAGCTCTCTCAAGGACTGCCCTTGAGAGAACAGCTCTGAAGGAACTTGTGACTGACCCAAGGTCGCCCCAGCAGCTGCACGTGGAAAAGTGGGGAATCAGGCCCGGTTCTCCCAGATTAGAGTCTGCGCTTCTAACCACTGCACCAAACTGGCGTTCGACACCACTATGCGACAGAGCGCATGAGTATGTCAGTGCGCTGTAACGTCAGGGGCAGACCCCTGAGCTTTGAAGAGTCGAAATCTTCATATCTCCGCAGAGTGTCCTGGCTGACTTTGGTCGGATCACAATTGCCCGGCCTACCTCACAGGGCGGTTATGAGGATAACGTTGTTTCCGGAAGGAAATGAGATAACCACATCTATGCCGCCCTTATAGGAAAGTTAGATTGAAGCTAGGAGAGAAGGATGTAAACTGATTTTGAGGACCCATCGGGAAGAAAGCCGGGATACAGATAATTATTTATTTGTTTAATTGGATTTCTAGTCTGCCCATCCCCTTCACAGCAGGCCTCAGGGTGGGTTACAAGTCAGACCAACTATTCCCCCCACACGCTCGCTATGGGTGGGAAACTCCCGTTTGGGGCTTGACTTTTTAAAAATTGCTGGACTAGATGGACCACTGGTTAAATTGTTAAACTGAATGAACTGAATGATATGTTATATTGAATGTACTGAATATATATACCTGACTAGGATGTTATAACAGCACACAATGTCCTTTATGGAACGATAAGTATAAACAGAACCAGGGGTATTTTGGGGCAGGAACGCACAGGAACAGAGTTCCAGCTGGCTCCCCGGTTGGCCACGCCCAGCAGGAACTCATTAGCATAATAGGCCACACCCAGCCGGAGAGACTCATTAGGATTGGCTACATTAGGGGTGTGTGGCCTAACATGCAAAACAGTTCCTGCTACAAAAAAAGCCCTGGGTTTTGATAACAAACAAGATAAACAGAATAAGAAGCAAAAGGTGGGTGTGGCTGGATGACCACACTTCTGGTAACATGGGGGTGTGGCCTAATATGCCAATGAGATGTACTATCAGGAGGTGTGGCCTAATATGCTAATGAGTTTCTGGTGTTGGGTGTGGCCTATTATGCTAATGAGTTCCTGCTGGGCTTTTTCTACCAAAAAAGCCCTTAATCTTTTTTTAAAAAAAGTTTTTTGCAGCGTATATTTATTCATTACTTGACTCTCCAGCCACTTTGGTGTAGTAGCGAAGTGCGTGGACTTTAATCTGGGAGAACCGGGTTTGATTCCCCACTCCTCCACTTGCACCTGCAGGATGACCTTGGGCAAGCCGTAGTTCTGATAAGAGCTGTTCTAGAAAAAGAGCAGTTTCTGTCAAGAGCTCTCTCAGCCCCGCCTACCTCACAGGGTGTCTGCTGTGAGGAGGGGCAGGGAAGGGAGTTTGTAAGCCACCCTGAGACACCTTCGGGTAGTGAAGGGCGGGGTATAAATCCAGTCCAAGACCCAGTTTGGTGTAGTGGTTAAGTGTGCGGACTCTAATCTGGGAGAACCGGGTTTGATTCCCCACTCCTCCACTTGCACCTGCAGGATGACCTTGGCCAAGCCCTAGTTCTGGCACAGCTGCTCTTGAAAAAAGAGCAGTTTCTGTCAAGAGCTCTCTCAGTTTCTGTCAAGAGCTCTCTCAGCCCCACCTACCTCATGGGGTGTCTGTTGTGGGGAGGGGAAGGGAAAGGAGTCTGTAAGCCTCTCTGAGACACCTTCGGGTAGTGAAGGGCAGGGTATAAATCCAATCTCTTCTCTTCTTCTTCTTCTTCCTAACACTGAATCTCGGGTTGCTATGACTTCCAGGTGGGGCCCGGAGACCTGAAATTACAACTGCTCTCTGGGTGACGGTGACCCTGGGGGAAAGGGCTGTTCTGGAGATGTTTCCTTCAGGAGAACCGATTTCCATCACCTGGAGGTCAGTTGTAATTCCAGGCATTCTCCAGGTTCAACCTGGAGGTTGGTAACCCTAGCTCTTGGGGGAGGGTCATTTCCAAAAAGAATGCTCTTGTAGCTTGGGAGGACGGCTTCACGGGGCAGAGCTGGCCCAGAGCCCCCGGCTTGCTTTGATAACGAGATCAGATTCCCTATTTTGGGAAGTCTCCCCTTCCCATTACTCATTTCCAACCTTTGATCTGTTTGAAAACCGGAATACAGAGCAAGGGAGGACAGGGTTGTGGGGAGGGGAGAGACTTGACCAGGGGACAATCCCGTAGAGTCCCCCCCCTCTCCAAAGCAGCCATTTTCTCCAGGGGAACTGATCTCTGTAGTCTGGAGACGAGCTGTGATTCCGGGGGATCCCCAGGTCCCTCCTGGAAATTGGCATCCCTGTGAGGTGGTTTGCCATAGCCTGCCTCTGCACAGCAACCCTGGACTTCCGTGGTAAGGCTTCTCAGCCATGTGCCAACCAGGGCCGACCCTGCTTAGTTTCTGAGATCTGATGAGGCCGGGCTATGCTTGGTTCACCTAAGCAAGGGACTGGCCCTTCTGCCTCCGCACTAATCCTGCTGGTTTTTCAGTGCTAGGAGAAGATCTGGCTGGTCACGCACTTATTCCGATCTTTGATCGCTAGTCTTTTCCAGGTCTGTGCCAACTTTGCCTTGCGGCTGTTTTGCATGCTCTTTTCGCACGGTCTCGTGCCCTTTGCTTTTATGCCAGCCTGCACTTGGATATCAGTGTTATGTCCCCCTTGAGTTTTAATATTATTGTTATCAGGTTTTATTGTATTTTACGTTTATACCGGGAATTGCCTTGGGCATTTTTGGGGGAGTGCAGTTTATAAAGGCATAAGAAGAAGAGAAGACTGGATTTATACCCCGCCCTTCATTACCCAAAGGAGTCGCAGAGCGGCCTACAAACTCCTTTCCCTTCCCCTCCCCACAACAGACGCCCTACGAGGTAGGTGGGGCTGAGAGAGCTCTGACAGAAACTGCCTTTTTTCAAGGACAGCTATGCCAGAACTACAGCTTGCCCAAGATCATCCAGCAGGTGCAAGTGGAGGAGTAGGGAATCAAACCCGGCTCTCCCAGATTAGAATCCGTGCTGCTAACCACTACACCAAACAGTATAATCTCAAACTCTCTTGAAGTATTGGAAGGGCTGTCACTTGGAGGAGGGCAGGGAGCTGTTTCTGATGGCAGCAGAGGGTAGAATTCACAATACTGCTGATGGCCCCTGGTACTTTTGGCCGCTGTGTGACAGAGTGTTGGACAAGGTGGGCCATTGGCCTGATTCAACATTGGCTTCTCTTGTGTTCTTATGTTTTTATGTACCAGCTGGATATTAGGGAAAACTTTTTTACCGTATGAGTTGTGGAAGAGTGGAATCAGCTGCCTAGGGAGGTGTTGAGCTCCCCCCCACTGGCAGTCTTCAAGCGGCAGCTGGACAAACACTGGTCAGGGATGCTTTAGGCTGATCCTGCATTGAGCAGGGGGTTGGACTAGATGACCTCTATGGCCCCTTCCAGCTCGGTGAGCCTATGAATCTATGATTCTAAGCAGAGTTAAATCCTTCCAGGGACATTAACTTCAATGGATTTATAAGGGTGTAACTTTGCTTGAAACCATGAGGTGTACAGCTAAAAAAAAGAAGAAGAAAGGTGTGGAGGGTTAACTTCTTCGAAAAGCAAAGGAAAAAAAGGAAATCCCCCCCCTTGGTAAAGCCATTTGTTCTGGATCTGTAGGCAAATGAGATATATTGGATCGTTGAGAAAGGCGATGCTTTGCATTCCTCCACCTTTAGTAATCCATGTGACAGGGCCTTGTTGGTGGTGGCACTGAGCTTACAGAATTCCCTCTCCTCCGTGAGGCCTATCTGCTCCTGTCCCTTGCAGATCTTCAGAGACTGGTTAAGGTAATGCATTTAAGGCAGGTTTGCGGTCAGACTTCAGTCGACGTCTCCTGCTTTCGTGTCTTGCAGAACCGAGCTATTGCTTTGTAACGGTGATATTTTTAAGGATACTGCATTTGTTAGCTCGGGGTGCATTTTTCGTTGCGTTGTCGGTGGTCGCTTTTCCTTTATTCTGCCGGTTTGAATCTTTTTTACGTTTATTTGTGTTTCTAATTGCTTCTGAGCTGGGATCGATTTGAAACTGGAGCTTGATTATTCTAAGAGAAGAGAATTAATGAAGTATTGATACTTGATTAATGCTAGCAATGACCTGGATGACCCAGCCAGCCTGATCTCGTCAGAGCTTGGAAGCTTAGCAGGGTCAGCCCTGGTTCGGGCTCGGATGGGAGCCTGCCAAGGAAGTCCAGGGTTGCTATGCAGAGGCAGGCAATGGCGAACCACGTCTGTTAGTCTCTGGCTTTGAAAACCCTGCTTTGCTTTTTGGCGCCCCTTCCCCTCAGGGGTGCCAGCCTCCAGGTGGGGCCTGAGCATTCCCCAGAATTACAGTTCGTCTCCCGACTACAGAGATCGGTTCCCCTGGAGAAAGTGGCCGCTTTGTAGGGTGGATTCTCCGGCATTGTACCCACTGGGGTCCTTGTCCTCCCCGGGCTCCACCCCCAAATCTCCAAAAGTTTCCCATCCGGGATCTGGCAACCCTACAACCCCTGGCCGATCGGATGTAGGGAACCCAAGTTGGTCTGGGGAACTGAGACCCAACTCCAAGAGGGGCGAGTCTCTAGCTTGGCCCTGAGTCAAGAGCAGGTTTTCCTTCTCTTTAGCTTGGAGAAACGACGGCTGAGGGGTGACATGATCGAGGTTTATAAGATCATGAATGGGATTGAGCAGGTTGAGAAAGAAGTCCTTTTCTCCCTTTCTCACAATACAAGAACTCGTGGGCACGCCATGAAATTGCTGAGCAGTCGGGTTAGAACGGATAAAAGGAAATACTTCTTCACCCAAAGAGTGATGAACATATGGAATTCACTGCCACAGGAGGTGGTGGCAGCTACAAGCATGGACAGTTTCAAGAGGGAATTAGATAAACATATGGAGCAGAAGTGCATCAGTGGCTATTAGCCACAAGGTATAAATGGGAATTCTCAGTCTGGGGCAGGTGATGCACTCTATTCTTGGTGCTGGGGGGGCAGTAGTGGGAGGGCTTCTAGTGTCCTGGCCCCACTGCTGGACCTCCTGATGGCACCTGGTATATTTTGGCCGCTGTGTGACTCAGAGTGTTGGACTAGATGGGCCATTGGCCTGATTCAACATTGGCTTCTCTTATGTTCTTATGTTCTCTCAGGCGGATCTTCCACCCAGTTCTAAGAGCCGAAGGGCACGAGCAAGATGCACATTGCCTCCCAGAATGGGCAAATAACACCCCCCCCCGGGGCTGTTTTAGGCATGAAGAGGGGAGGTGAACACCCCTCTCCCGTGCCGTAGTCTCAGTCTAGAAAGCCGGCGTGGTGTGGTAGTTAAGAGCGTCGGGTTAAAAATCTGGGAGACTCGGGTTCGAATCCCCTGGAAGATCACAGTGAGACCTTGGGCCTCTCAGCCCAATGTACCCCACAAGGTTGTGGGGCAGGAAAAATGGGGGAAAGGAGAACAATGTAAGCCCCATTGGGGAGGGCGGCCAATGAATTAACTAAGTCAGTAAATAAAAACTTACAAGATGGCCATAAATTGCACAGGCAGACGTGATTAGTTTGTAGCTGCGAATGTCCGTGTAGACCAGGGAAGGCTCTTGTCCTGTTTTGTTATTCATTCGTCTCCTGAATTAATGACAGCATGTTGATCTGTAATTAATTCGGCTATCGGTCTGGAGTCCAGATTAATTTCAAACGGGCTACGGCGCGCTAATGGTATTGTAATGACAGCATAAATTAGTGGCGGGATTGTCCCAGGCGCTCCCTTGCTAGCCTCTTCGATGCTCACCCCAGCGCATTCCAGCAAGGAGACTGGTGGTAGAAAGCGCCATCAAGTTGTAGCCTACTTCAGGCAACCCGATAAGGTTTTTAAGGAAAGAGGCGTTCAGAGGTGGTTTGCCATTGCCTACCTCTGCGTGGCATAGGGTTGCCAGACCCCCCCAGTGGAGGCTGGGGTCCCATGCTGCCAAACACCACTGCCCTGCCACCAATCAGCTGACCGGCGGGGGGAACGTACCCCCAAAAAGACAGAGATCCATCCAATGTGCAGTGATGTGTCTACCTCGCTACCCACGTGACCCGGAAGTGATGTCATCACATCTGGGTCATGGGGTGATGCTCTGGAATTTGGGCAAAAACTCTATGATAGAAGTCAAATTTAACATAGAGTTTTTGCCCAAATACCAAAGTGTCACCCCAGCATCCCGGAAGTGATGACCTCACTTTCGGGTCACATGGTCAGTGACATAAACATGTCACTGTGAGTCAGATGGGCCTTCCTGCTGCTCCCAGTAAGTTTCCCCCATCTCCCATCACTTATCAGAAGGGTCCTGGCAACCCAAATGAAACAACCCTGGACTTTCTTGGTGGTCTCCCATCCAAGTACTAACCAGGGACAACCCTGCTTAGCTTCTGAGAGCTGAGGAGATTGGACCATCCTGGGTGTACTGGTGCAGCCCTCCAAGGAGACAAGGGCTGGGGTCCAGCAGGGCAGGTCATGGGCAAGGTTGCAATGAGTAACCAGGGTCCAGAGAGCAGGTATGCCAAGTCCAGTCTAGGGTCAAGGAATCCAGGCAGCAGGTCCAAATCCAGTCCAAGTTCAGGGGTTCCAGAAAAGCCAACAGTCATGTCCAGTCCAAGGGTCAAGGTTCCAGTAGCAGCAAGGTCAGTGGTTCAGTACCAGTGTATACTTGTTGTATCCACAAAACTGCTGCTTCTCCTGACTGGTTTTATAGCTGAGCCTTAATGAGCTGCCTTCCCAGCCAATTCCTTGGTGGTTATCCTGAAACTACTCATCCGTCTTGGATGTTGACAGCTGATGACAGGCCATGAGTCTCACACTTCTTCTCCTTTCCTGCAACTCTGTGTGCCTCTGACAGCATCAGCACTACAGGGGTGTGGATGAGCTAGGTGGCCTGGGAGTGGCTTCTGAAGCCTTGTTTACTTCTTCAAAGCGACAAGGCATTAGCTCAGTTTCAGCTGTAGGCTGCGACTTCTGATCAGCTGGTAATCTGATTTCTTGTTGCTCTTCTCCTGGCTCAGAGCCAGCTGCAGCTGGTCATTCAGTTACCAGCTGAGGGCTGGTTGCAGACAACTCTTAGTCTGAAGAATTTGTGCTGTCACTGAGCACAGACACCAGGCCATCTAGGTCAGGGCATAATAGTTGTGTGCTGTCAAGTCACAGCTGACTTACAGTGACCCCTCCTGGGGTATTCATGGTAAGAGATGTTCAGAGGTAGTTTGCCATTGCCTACCTCTGGGT
Organism: Gekko gecko; assembly: GCA_029375565.1. Classification (NCBI taxonomy): domain Eukaryota; kingdom Metazoa; phylum Chordata; class Lepidosauria; order Squamata; family Gekkonidae; genus Gekko; species Gekko gecko. Next base: position 322,957 of record JAPDNY010000028.1, on the reverse strand, counting down.
GGCGACCCTGGATTTCCTTAGTGGTCTCTCATCCAAGTACTAACCTGTGCTGACACTACTTAACTTCTGGAATCTGATGAGATCGGGCTAGCCTGGGCTATCCAGGTCAGAGCAACATACCATTGCTGGCAAGTCACAGCAAACTTATAGCAATGCAAATCATGAACCAAATCAGGAGGTTTGTTTGTGAACTGAACCAGTTCATGGTTTGTGGCCCTGTGAATCCCATTGAAAGGGACCATAGCCCCTTTAAACAGGATATGCAAAAAGCCTGGAAAACAGCTGAGTGAAGGGGCTCCCAGCCACTCAGCTGTTTCAGGCTGTCTTATACAGTCCTTTTAAAGTTTAAAGGGACTCCACAAGAGAGCCTGAAACAGCTGAGTGGTGGGGAGCACCTCACTACCACGCTGCCGTTTTTACAGCTTTCGTTGGGAACAGAAAATGGGGGTATAAAAGGACCCTTTAAACCCCCTCCCTCTGCTCCAGCCATGAACCACCACTAACTGCCATGAACTGCTTTAAAAGTTCATGGAAGTTCATGACGGTAGAACCATAACAAACTTCTGTTTGCGAACCACAAACAGGGCAGAAATTTGTGAAGAACTTTGCTTCATGGTTAGGTTCGTGCCCATCCCTAGTCAGGAGGGAGTCTCATAAAACTATAGGAAGAGCCCTGCTGGATCAGCTCAATGGTCCATCTAGTCCAGCATCCTGTCTCACACAGGGGCCAGCCAGTTCTGCTGGAGGGCCAACAACAGGGCATAGAGGCTGAGGCCTTCCCCTAACAAGAATATCAGAAGAGCCCTGCTGGATCAGACTGATGATCCATCTGGACCAACAACCTGTCTCACACAGTGGCCAGCCTGTTCCTCTGGAGGGCCAACAACAGGGCATGGAGAATGAGGCCTTCCCCTGATAAGAACATCAGAAGAGCCCTGCTGGAGCAGACCAGGAGTCCATATAGTCCAGCATCTCATCTCACATAGTGGCCAGCCACTTCCTCTGGAGGGCCAATAACAAGGCAAAGAGGTTGAGGCCTTCCCCCAATAAGAACACAAGAAGAGCCCTGCTGGAGCAGACCAGCGGTCCATATAGTCCAGCATCTCGTCTCACACAGTGGCCAACCAGTTCCTCTGGAGGGCCAGCGACAGGGCATAGAGTCTGAGGCCTTCCCCTGACGTTGCCTCCTTGTTCTGGGGTTCAGAGGACTGGTGCCTTTTGATCTTAATCCCTGGGTTTAAACAGGGAAGCGGGAGAAGAAACGAATCCAAAAACGATTTGCAATATGCTTTTGGGAGTGTGCTCAAAAGGCGAAGTTTCGTTTTTCAAGCACCCAAAAGCGCTGCTCGCAATTTCAGGTCAAGTTGCAATTTAAGCACAGGAGTCTCTGGACCTCACTGATGGCAGATGTTTGAACAGAGTCGGTGCCAACAGGGAAGTCAGCAGCCAATGTGGTAATTAATAACTGGACCCAAAGTGTCATCATTCATGCCTTCAACCAGCCTTCCCTTGTTAGCAAATGGAACAGATTAAAAAATGAATCGGGCCCCTTCCGACCCTGGGCTTTCCCAGCACATCCAGAGAAATCTCTGTTCGCATTCTATAAATAATGATTCTCTGCTCTCATTTTTGTCCTGACCCCAAGTGACCCAGGCTAGCCTGATGTTGTCAGATCTCAGAAGCTAAGTAGGGTCAACCCTGGTTAGTATTTGTATGGGAGACCACCAAGGAAGTCCAGGGTTAAGGACATAAGAGAAGCCAATGTTGGATCAGGCCAACGGCCCCTCCAATCCAACACTCTGTTACACCGTGACCAAAAACAGTGGGTGCCATCAGGAGGTCCAGCAGAGGGGCCAGGACACTAGAAGCCCACCCACTGTTGAACACCCCCCCCAAGCACCAAGAATATAGAGCATCCCTTGCCCCAGACCAAGCAGAAGTCCATCAGTGGCTATTAGCCACAAGGTATAGATAAGGGCAGGTGATACACTCTATTTTTGGTGCTGGAGGGGGCAGCAGTGGGAGGGCTTCTAGTGTCCTGGCCCCACTGCTGGACCTCCTGATGGCCCCTGATATTTTTGGCCACTGTGTGTTGACAGAGTGTTGGACTGGATGGGCCATTGGCCTGATTCAAGATTGGTTTCTCTTCTGCTCTTATGTTCTAAGAGTCTCTATCTATTCCTTGTGGCTAATAGCCAGTGATGGGCCTTTGTTCCAGATGCTTATCGGATTCCCTCTTGAAGCCGTCCGTGCTTGTAGCCACCACCACCTCCTGTGGCAGTGAATTCCATGTGTTAATCACTCTTTGGGTGAAGAAGGACTTCCTTTTATCCCTTCTAACCCGACTGCTCAGCAATTTCATGGAGTGCCCACAAGTTCTTGTATTGTGAGAAAGGGAGAAAAGGACCACTTTCTCGACCTGCTCTATCCCATGCATAATCTTATAAACCTCGATCATGTCACCCCTCAGCCGTCGTTTCTCCAAGCTAAAGAGCCCCAAGCGCTTCAACCTTTCTTCATAGGAGAAAGTGTCCCAACCCTTGTATCATTCTAGTTGCCCTCTTCTGCACTTTTTCCAGAGCTATAATATCCTTTTTATGGTGTGGTGACCAGAACTACACACAGTATTCCAAATGAGGTCGCACCATTGATTTATACAGGGGCATGATGATATCGGCTGATCTGTTTTCAATACCCTTCCCAATAATCCCCAGTATAGCACTGGCCTTTTTTATTGCAGTCGCACACGGTCTCGACATTTTCAGTGAGTTGTCTACGCAGAGGCAGGCAAACCAACCCTGAACAGCTCTTCCCTTGATTCGGCTAGCCCCATCTCCTCGGATTTCAGAGGCTAAGCAGGGCTGGGCGTGGTTAGTACCTGGATGGGAGACCACCAAGGAAGTCCAGAGTTGCTACACAGAGCCAGGCAATGGCGATCCGCCTCTGTTCATCCCTTGCCTTGAAAAGGGTCTTGACCTTAAAGGCCCTTAGTGGCCAGCAGTGTTCCCTCTAAGCTGAGTTAGTGTGAGCTAGATCACCCTTTTTTTGGCCTCCGGCTCACGCATTCTTGTCTGCGCTCGGGAAGGAGCAAACTAATTGATGCGGCGGTCAAATCGCTGGCTCACGACTTTAATGCCAGTGAGCTCACAAAGTAGAATTTTTGCTCACAGGACTCCACAGCTTAGAGGGAGCATAAGAACATAAGAGAAACCAATGCTAGATCAGGCCAATGGCCCTTCCAGTCCAACACTCTGTCACACAGTGGCCAAGAATACCAGGGGCCATCAGGAGGTCCAGCAGTGGGGCCAGGACATTAGAAGCCCTCCCACTGCTGCCCCCTCCAGCACCAAGAATAGAGTGCATCGCCTGACCCAGACTGAGAATTCCCATCTATCCCCTGTGGCTAATAGCCACTGATGGACCTCTGCTCCAGATGTTTATCTAATTCCCTCTTGGTGGTCAGGGAGCCTACATACCTTCAGGACTGCCTCTCTCAGTATGCCCCTGGAAGAGCATTAAGATCAGAGAATCAGAACCTCCTGAGGGTCTCTGACCCGAGAGGGATCCGGCTGCCCTCAATCAGGGCCAGGGCTTTTTCAGCCATGGACTCCGCCCGGTGGAACTCTCTTCCGGAAAACATCCGTGCCCTGTAGTAATTATTACCTTTCCGCAGGGCACGGAAAGTAGAGATGTTCCACCATTCGGCTGAGGGCAGCGACAGGACAGTATGACATCTGGCACTCTCATATACTGCCACCATCCCTCGCAAACCCCTCTTCCCTGGAAAGTCGGGGGACTGAAATTTTCCCCATCATCGTGGACTGCGTGTTGTTTTATTTACCGGTCTGTTTCTGGGTAGTTATGATATTGGTTTTAAGTTATTTATTGTATGCTATTCTGTTGTAAGGGCAGCGGTGGCTCGAGTGGTTAAGGCGCTGGAACTGCAGACCGGAAGGTCGGTAGTTCAGCAGTTCGAGACCCGAGTGCCACATGATGGAGTGAGCTCCCGCCTCTGGTCCCAGCTCCTGACAACCTAGCAGTTTGAAAGCAAGAAATTGCAAGTAGATAAATAGGTACTGCTTTGGTGGGAATGTAACAGCATTCTGTGTGCCTCGATGTCTAGTCATGCCAACCACATGACCACGGAAACGTCTTCGGACAGCACTGGCTCTTCGACTTGGAAACGGAGATGAGCACCGCAACCCTAGAGTTGGATTCGACTGGCTTTCGAGCAAGGGAAACCTTTAGCTTTTACCTATATTCTGTTGTAAGCCGCCCTGAGCCCCAATTGTAGGAAAGGATGGGCTAGTAAATCTAATTTATGCATGGACTCTAATCTGGGAGAGCCAGGTTTGATTCCCCACTCCTCCACCTGCACCTGCTGGATGACCTTGGACAAGCCATAGTTCTGTCAGAGGTGTTCTTGAAAAAGCCGTTTCTGTCAGAGCTCTCTCAGCCCCACCTACCTCCCAGGGTGTCTGTTGTGGGGAAGGGAAGGGAAAGGAATTTGTAAGCCGCTCTGCGATTCCTTTGGGTAGTGAAGGGAGGGGTGTAAATTCAATCTCCTCCTCCTCCTCCTCCTCCTCCTCCTCCTCCTCCTCCTCCTCCTCCTCCTCTTCTTCTTCTTCTTCTTCTTCTTCTTCTTCTTCTTCTTCTTCTTCTTCTTTTCTATAAATGAAACCCTGCATCAGTCAGCTGTAACTTGACAGCAGTTACCACCCTCAGTTGCTTTCCCTGCTCAGTGCAGACTGTTGGCAGACTCAACAGACACGCAGACTCCCCCATCGCTGCCCGCAGACTACGCAAGCTCCAAAACAGGGCAGCGGCATTCAATATTTGATAATCCCTTGAAAGCGAATTGAGACAGATGCTGACATTTGAAGATTACACACGCAACACAAAATGGTCTTGGAGCTCGCCCTAATCCTCATTGGGGCACATCTGCCCTCCGGTTCCAAGGCATTTCTGTTTCCCAGCACTGCAAATGTCAAGAGCAAAGATCGAGGTCGAAAGCCCAGCTCGGGATTTGGAAACTGTTCAAGCATCTCTTTCACACTTTGCATTTTCGCAGGACCCAAAGAGAAGATGAGCCCTGCGGTAAGAGGCTCTTATCACCGGATAACCGATCGGCACAAGGCGGTCACGGTTGTAGCGTGAGGCTCTTTGCCAGCTCAGAGAGCTGTGAGGGAGTTTCACTCAAGTCGCCATATAGCCTAGTGTCAGAGCCAAGCTTAGGGTTGCCATCCCCCAGAGACAGAGATCAGTTCCCATGGAGAAAATGACTGCTTTGGAGGGTGGACTCGATGACATTGTGCCCCACTGAGGTCCGGAGCCAGTTTGGTGTAGTGGTCAAAAGCACGGACTCTAGTCTGGGAGAACAGGGTTTGATTCCATGTGCAGCTGCTGGTGTGACCTTGGGTCAGTCACAAGCTCTCTCAGAGCTGTTCTCTCAAGAGCAGTCCTCGAAAGGGCTCTCTCAGCCCCACCTACCTCACAGGCAATGCTCCCTCTAAGCTGTGGAGTCTTGTGAGCAAAAATTCTACTTTCTGAGCTGCTGGCATTAAAGTTGTGAGCGAGCGATTTGGCTGCTGCATAAATTAGTTTGCTCTGGAGCCCTCCTTCCTGAGCTAAGACAAAAATGTGAGAGCTGGAGGCTAAAAACCTGTGAGCTAGCTCACACTAACTCAGCTTAGAGGGAACACTGCTCACAGGGTGTCTGTTGCGGGGAGGCGAAGGGAAGGAGATTGTAAGCCACTCTGAGACTCCAAGTGAAGGGGGGGTGGTAAACATCCAATCTCCTCCTCCTCCTTCTCCTCCTCCTCTTCTTCCCTGTCCTCTCCAAACTCTGACCTCTCTGGGTTCCCCGTCCAAATCTGCAGGAATTTCCCAGCCTGGAGTTGGTAGTCCTAACATGAAGGCAGCTGGTCTTATGTAGCGGAGTGGCTAAGCGTATTACCTGGGAGATTCCTCCCCACATTGGGTCACTTGAAGAAGATCATCCATCATTATCCGTATCTAAAAAGCAAAATGGGGAAAAAAATGCAAGCAAAATGTAAAGGCAAAAAATTGAACAGATCAAAGAAGCTCAGGGTGAAACCAGATGAGAGAATCACCCCCGCCCATCTAGTTGGCCTGCAAAATGCAGACTTCCGACTGAAACACACCTCTGAGCAGCAGAGCCAGGTCAGGAAGGAGGGCAGGAGGGGGGGGATATCTTCTAACCTCTGCTCAGATTTTGCTCAAGGAAAGCAGCTCTCCACTGTGCTCTTAGCATTTCAAGGGGGGAAAGTCCAGTCTTTTAAAAACACATCTTTGTTCCTTTTAAATGCTGATAACAAAGCACGGGGCCCACTCCTAACAGCGACGCTGAGCAGTGGTGGAAGGGTTAGATCCTCCTTTCCCTCCCTTGCATGGCCCCGAGGCACAGTGAGGGCACCCCAAGATATGTGCCCTTTATTTATTTGCTTGTTTATAGTCCTCCTTTGTCAAGGCAGATCACACAGAGAACGGGACATCCCGATAAAGAATGCAATGGGATTGGGCATGCGGATTTGGAAGAGATCTGAAACTGAGCCGAAACAGAGCGTAAGCATTAGCATGGCACACTTAGTGAAGCAGAAATCCCATCGCAGGTTCCTACAGCAACAGACAGCATGTACTACACACAGTAATCTCACCCAGGAGGAGGAGGAAGAGGAGAGGAGGAGGAGAGGAAGAGGAGTCTAGTTGCAGAGAAGGGCAACTAGAATGATAAAAGGGTTGGAACACCTTCCCTATGAAGAAAGGTTAAAATGCTTGGGGCTCTTTAGCTTGGAGAAACGACGGCTGAGGGGTGACATGATCGAGGTTTATAAGATTATGAATGGGATTGAGCAGGTTGAGAAAGAAGTACTTTTCTCCCTTTCTCACAATACAAGAACTCGTGGGCACTCCATGAGATTGCTGAGCAGTCGGGTTAGAACAGATAAAAGGAAATACTTCTTCACCCAAAGAGTGATTAACATATGGAATTCACTGCCCCAGGAGGTGGTGGCAGCTACAAGCATCGACAGTTTCAAGAGGGAATTAGATAAACATCTGGAGCAGAAGTCCATCAGTGGCTATTAGCCACAGGGTATAGATGGGAACTCTCAGTCTGGGGCAGGTGATGCACTCTATTCTTGGTGCTGGAGGGGGCAGCAGTGGGAGGGCTTCTGGTGTCCTGGCCCCACTGCTGGACCTCCTGATGGCACCTGGTATATTTTGGCCGCTGTGTGACAGAGTGTTGGACTAGACGGGCCATTGGCCTGATTCAACATTGGCTTCTCTTATGTTCTTATGTACCCGAAGGAGTCTCGGAGCATCTTACAAACTCTTTTCCCTTCCCCTCCCCACAACAGACACCCTGTGAGGTAGGTGGGGCTGAGAGAGTTGAGATGACTGCTCTCGAGAGAACAGCTCTGAGAGAACTTCTGGCTGACCCAAGGTCACCCCAGCAGCTGCATGTGGAGGAATGAGGGTTCTCCCAGGTTAGAGTCTGCGCTCCTAACCACTACACCAGACTGGCCCCTCCTGGCAACTGGTGGGGGAGGGGGGTTTGTCGGGGACTTACCGGAAGCTGGGGGAGGCCTCGACTGGCATCGCAGTCCCTAGCTCTTTACTAAAGCATCTTTCTCAGCTGTCTTGTTACACGGCAGCCCTGTTTCCTGTGTCGAAAAGCCCTCCTGAATAGTTCAGTTTTGCGTCGTTTGTGGAAAGCAATGATAGGAGGAGCCTTCCGGACCTCTTCAGGAAGGCCGTGCCATGAGGTGGAGGCCATGACAGAGAATGGGCCATTCTTGATTTTGCTCATTTGTAGGGGGGGGCCCCACAGAAAGGCCCTGCTCTGTTGAGCGAAGGTACCAAGGCAGCACAAGGGGGAGCGGCGGTCCCGCAGCTATAAGAGACCTGGCCATGAAGGGCTTTGGATGTGCTAGCCAATAGCTTCAACTGAGCTCAGTAACTGACAGGCAGCCAATGCAGCATCACACCTTTTTTTTCCCTGAGTTTCTTAAACTTGGTGTTTCCCCCCAAGTTTTGTGTGTGTGCATGTGTGCGTGAATTGTGTTAGATTTTGTATGGAGCAAGTTTGGTGTAGTGGTTAGGGGCGTGGACTCTAATTTGGGAGAACCGGGTTTGATTCCCCACTCCTCCACAGGCAGCTGCTGGTGTGGCCTTGGGTCAGTCACAAGTTCTCTCAAAGCTGTTTTCTCAAGAGCAGTCCTTGAAAGAGCTCTTTCAGCCCCACCTCCCTCACAGGGTTTCTGCTGTGGGGAGGGGAAGGGAAAGGGATTGTCAGCGGCTCTGAGACTCCTTCGTGTAGTGAAGGGCGGGGTATAAATCCAATCTCTTCTTCTTCTCTTTTTCCATCCCTCCATTCCGATCCCTTTCTTCCTCCCGTTGTCCTTCCAGATCTTCTGCTGTTCCTCATTTGTGTTGTGCATTGCAGCTCCATTAACTTTCCCTATATTGGGATTCGATTGGATAGCGTTGCATTTTTATTGCTTTAATTTTTCATTGTTGGAAGCCTCCTCCGGAGCAAGCAGCAGGGGAGGAACATTTTTCATAAATAAATAAGTCGCCGCGGGGGGGGGGGGCTCAGCACCCCATAGACGCATGCCCCGTCGGCTCCAAATCTGAAGCCCTGTTCCCAAAGTTGCCGGGAGCACTCCACCACGTCCGCCTCATTTTTCTTTATACGTACGTTGAATCATTCTCACGTTCCGTTTGACAACTGTACAGCCGAATGTGTGATTTAAACCACATATTTATAGAGACGGTTGGCCATGGTTTCATTTGTAAGGTAATTCTGCACAGACTATTTCTTACAAACAGGTGGGCGTGTATACATGCAGGGTGTGAGGGCGTTCACTGTTATGTGTGACCTACAGCACTGTGTAACTTCAGCTTCCTGGCCTGGGGATTTATAGCTGTCCATGAGGTCTGTTGTAGGACTGCCAACCTCCAGGACATGGCTGGAGATCAAGAAGAAGAAGAGGAAGAGGAGGAAGAAGAAGAAGAAGAAGAAGAAGAAGAAGAAGAAGAAGAAGAAGAAGAAGAAGAAGAAGAAGAAGAAGAAGAAGAAGAAGAAGAAGAAGAAGAAGAAGAAGAAGAAGAAGAAGAAGAAGAAGAAAAGAGGAGGAGGAGGAGGAGATTGGATTTATACCCCGCCCTTCACTTGGAGTCTCAGAGTGGCTTACAAACTCCTTTCCCTTCCCCTCCCCACAACAGACACCCTGGGAGGTAGGTGGGGCTGAGAGAGGTCTCCCGAGGACTGCCCTTGAGAGAACAGCTCTGAAAGAACTTGGGACTGACTCAAGGCCACACCAGCAGCTGCATGTGGAGGAGTGGGGAATCAAACCCAGTTCTCCCAGATTAGAGTCCGCACACTTAACCACTACACCAAACTGGTAGAATCATAGAGTTGGAAGGGACCTCCAGGGTCATCTAGTCCACCCCACTGCCCAATGCAGGAAATTCACAAATACCTCACTCCATACACCCAGTGACCCCTGCTCCACACCCAGAAGATGACAAAAAAACCCAAACCCCTCTCCGGGATCCCCAGCCAAACTGACTTCCTGACTAGCGTTCCCTCTAAGCTGAGTTAGTGTGAGCTCGGTCACAGTTTTTTTAGCCTCCGGCGCATGGAATTTTGTCTTGGCTCAGGAAGGGATGACTCCAGAGCAAACTAATTTAGGCAGCAGCCAAATGGCTCGCTCACAACTTGAATGCCAGTAGCTCAGAAAGTAGCATTTTTGCACGCAAGATTCCACAGCATAGAGGGAACATTGTTCCTGACCCCAGAGTGGCGATAGGCATTTCCCTGGACGTGTACGACAGGGCCACGAGAACTAAGCAGTGAGACAACCCTTCCTGCCCTCCCGTCTCGTGATCTGCCTAAGAGAGGGACTCATAGAATCCTCCTGGGAGGCAAAGATCAGTTCCCCTGGAGAAAATGGCCCCTTTGGAAGGGGGACTTTATGGCATTATACCTGGCTGAGGTCCCTCCCCTCTCCAAGCCCCGCCCTCCTCAGGCTCCACCCCCGAAGTCCTCAGGTATTTCCCAACCTGGAGCTGGCAACCCTGGGTCTGTGGTCAGAGAGGGGCTGTGGCTCAATGGTAAACGAGGTCGCCAGCTCCCTCCTGCCTACCGGCAGGGGATCCAAAAGGTAGAGTTGCCAGATCCAGGTTGGGAAATCCCTGGATATTTGGGGATGGAGCCTGGGGAGGACAGAGGCCTCGGAGGGGTAGAGTGCCATAGAAGGAGGAGGAAGAGGAGGAGGAGGTGATTGGATTTATACCCCACCCTTCACTTGGAGTCCCAGAGCGGCTAACAAACTCCTTTCCCTTCCCCTCCCCACAACAGACACCCTTGTGAGGTAGGCGGGGCTGAGAGAGCTCTTTCGAGGACTGCTCATGAGAGAACAGCTCTGAGAGAACTCATGACTGAACCAAGGTCACACCAGCAGCTGCCTGTGGAGGAGTTTGGGAATCAAACCTTCCAAGCAGGGGCGGATTAAGGCTCACTGGCAGTGTTCCCTCTAAGCCAGTTTGGTGTAGTGGTTAAGCGTGCGGACTTTTATCTGGGAGAACCGGGTTTGATTCCCCACTCCTCCACTTGCACCTGCTGATGTGACCTTGGGTCAGACACAAGCTCTGGCACAGCTGTTCCTGAAACAGCAGTTTCTGTCAGAGCTCTCTCAGCCCCACCTACCTCACAGGGTGTCTGTTGTGGGGAGGGGAAGGGAAAGGAGTTTGTAAGCCGCTCTGAGACTCCCTTGGGTAGTGAAGGGTGAGGTATAAATCCAATTTCTTCTTCTTCTTCTTCTAAGCTGAGTAAGTGTGAGCTAGCTCACCGTTTTTTAGCCTCCAGCTCACAAATTTTTGCCTTAGCTCAGAAAGGATGGCTCCAGAGCAAACTAATCTATGCAGCAGACAAATCTATTGCTCACACTACTTTAATGCCAGGAGCTCACAAAGTAGATTTTTTTGCTCACAAGACTCCGCAGCTTAGAGGGAACACTGCTCACTGGTGCCCTGAGCCCTGACCAGTCTTGGTGCCCCCCTCCTTTCCACACTGACCCCCAGTCCATTTCAGTTGTTGACCTGTCTGGCCAGATATACAAAGCAGGTTGCAGCAATACAAAAATTTATTCGTATGATAACACAATATACTGTACAAACTAAGCCGAGCTTTGGCTACATAAAGGTCTAGAAAAATGCAATGCAACATCTATTTTAATATTTCCCAAGTTAAATGTATCAAAGTTCCAATATTCATGCCCTGAAAGGCATTTTTGTACATTTTTCCCACCCTTTTCCCAACTTTGTTGTGCCCCCTTTGGCCCCGGCGACCTAAGTACGTGCTTAGTCTCTAGTTCCAGCTCCTGCCAACCTGGCAGTTCGAAAGCAAGAAATTGCAAGTAGATAAATGGGGACCACTTCGGTGGGAAGGTAACAGCGTTCCGTGCACCTTGGTGTTTAGTCATGCCGGCCACATGACCACAGAAACATCTTCGGACAGCGCTGGCTCTTCGGCTTTGAAACGGAGATGGGCACCGCAACCCTAGAGTCGGATTCGACTGGCTTTCGAGCAAGGGAACCTTCACCTTTACCTTTAGTCTGCTTAACGGTTGATCTGCCACTGCTTCCAAGTCTGCCCTCCCAAGGATCCCTTTTTTTCCGTGAAAATTGATCTCTGTAGTTTGGAGATGAGCCGGATTTCCAGGGGATCCCCAGGTCCCGCCTGGAGGCTGGCATCCCTATCCATCGGCACAGAAACGTTTCTCAGATCCAGACAGATCGCCGGCCTTTGCCATTTAAGAAAACGGTGTCAGGCAGCTCGAAGAGACGTTTCTGTCGGTCACTAAAGGTGCGGCATGAATGGTTTGTATAGTTAAACAGTGTGGCAAAGAACCGATGGGGGAGGAAGCCATGGGAAAGCAATACGAGAACACTCGTGTGCAATTGATATTTTTGCATAATTGGGCACATGGGAATTGTCTGAACTCTGAACATAAACAGTTTTCTAAAGGTTCAATAGAGTGGGTAAATTTTGAGCCGAGCCAGTGCATGACTGATCATCCTTGAATCTGCCCTAATCTCCGAGGGAAGGATTGAAAAGTGAAACCTACTCTCTGAAGAAAGAGTTTTAGAGCAAAAGAGCCGCACAAATGGTCAAGGTTTGGGATCTCATCCCCCGTGATGAAAAGTGAAAAATATAATGGCTTCATAGGTTAGGGAAAGAGATGTTTTTTAGGTAGGTTTGCCAAACTCCAGACTACAGATATCCTATAGGGTTTGGTGCAGCGGTTCAGTGCACGGACTCTAATCTGGGAGAACCGGGTTTGATTCCCCACTCCTCCACTTGCAGCTGCTGGATGACCTTGGGCAAGCCACAGTTCTGTCAGAGCTGTTCTCTCATGAGCAGTCCTCTCAGAGCTCTCTCGGCCCCGCCTACCTCACAGGCACTGTTCCTTCTAAGCTGAGTTAGTGTGAGCTGGCTCACAGGTTTTTTTTAGCCTCTGGTAGGCTTCCCAAGAACTTACTGCATGCTGGCGGGGGATGGATACGTCCTCACAGGACCATCCCCAGGGGAAGGAGAGGCACAGAGCACCATGCCGTCACCAGGAAGGGACGGTAGGCGACGCTCTGGCAATGGGGCTGGAAACTCGATGATACCATCGAGTTTTCAGCCCTATTGTCAGAGCGTCACCTGGTATCACTTCCTGGCGACAGCATGGTGCGTTACCAGGAAGATTGGTCCGGCCGGGGAGCATTCGTCCCCCGCCCCCAGGCGGTAAGTACTTGGGAACCCTAGCCTCTGGCTCACACATGTTTGTCTTAGTTCACGAAGGATGGCTCCAGAGCAAACTAATGCAGTAGCCAAATCGCTTGCTCACAACTTTAATGCCAGTAGCTCACAAAGTAGAATTTTTGCTCACAAGACTCCACAGCTTAGATGGAGCATTGCTCCCAGGGTGTCTGTTGTGGGGAGGGGAAGGGAAAGGAGTTTGTAAGCCACTCTGAGCGAAGGGCGGGGTATAAATCCAATCTCTTCTTCTGCTCTTCTTGCCTGGTGTCCCCTGGCCACCAGCAAGGGGCGGGGGGTTGGGGATGAAACCTGGGGAGGACAGGGACCCGAGTGGGGTACAGTGCCATAGAGTCAACCCTCCAAAGCATCCATTTCCTCCAGGGGGCTGGAGCACACCTTCCCTAGGAAGAAAGGCTGAAGCTTCTGGGACTTTTCAGTCTAGAAGAGGCAACTCAATGGGGATATGATAGAGGTTTATAAATTTATGCAACGGGGTGGAGGGAGTTGGCAAAGCGAAATTTTTCTCCCTCTCCCCAAATACTAGAACTCGAGGGCCTCCTGATGGGCAGTAGGTTCAGGGCGGACAAAAGGAAATGCTACTTTGCCTGGAGAGTGATTTAAATGTGGAATTCGCTGCCAGAGGATGTGGTGATGGCCGCAGGAATAAACAGCTTGAAAGGGGGATTAGACAGATTCATGGAGGATACGTCTGTCAACGGCTACTAGCTGTGGTGACTGAGAGGAACCTCCGCCTTCAGAGGCACTAAGCCTCTGAATCCCACAGCCAGGAGGCAACATCATGGGAAGGCCTCGGCCTTTAGGCCCTGTTGTTGGGGCCCCCCCAGAGGAACTGGTTGGCCGCTGGGTGAGACAGGATGCTAGAATGGATGGACCACTGGTCCAATCCAGCAGGGCTCTTCTGATGTTCTTATCAGGGGAAGGCCTCGGCCTCTCTGCCCTGTTGCTGGCCGTCCAGAGGAACTGATTGGCCACTGTATGAGGCTGGATGCTGGACTAGATGGACCACTGCTCTGATCCAGCAGGGCTCTTCTGAGGTTCTTATTGTCACAACCCCCCAAAGGTTTTGACACCGTACAGACGTACAAATACAGCAAATGACTGCCTTGATTGCTTGGGTCAAACAACCAGATAACAATCTTGGGCTAAAGGTAAAGGTAAAGGTTCCCTTGCTCGAAAGCCAGTCGAATCCGACTCTAGGGTTGCGGTGCTCATCTCCGTTTCAAAGCCGAAGAGCCAGCGCTGTCCGAAGACGTTTCCGTGGTCATGTGGCCGGCATGACTAAACACCAAGGTGCACGGAACGCTGTTACCTTCCCACTTGGGCTAGAGGCGATCAAAAAAGGAAGTGACCGACACACTCATGCACATATTGCTAGGGATGCCAACCTCCAGGTGAGCACAGGAGCTCTTCTGGAATTCAACTGCTCTCCAGAGGATAGTGTCCCGTTCCCCTGGAGAAAACGGCTGCTTGAAGTCCCTCCCCTTCCCAAACCTTAACCTTCTCAGGCTCCAAGAGCCCGACCACAACTTTATGTCCGTGGCTCATTCCTTTGAGTCGAGTTCCTTAAATAGGGCCTCCCCCTTCTCTGAACAGGGACTTTCTCTAAGCTCTGCCCGGTTAAAATAGCCCTGCCAATCAACGAAAGAAAAATCTGAAAAATCCTGCCAAAGGAGCCTTTTAAAGCTGTTCTCCCTCCATACCCCAAGTCTCCCAACTCACTTTCATCGGGGCGGACAGGGCGTTTTAAGATTTTTTTTTCTTCCCCAGTTTGGCAAAATGGCTCCAAGAAGCCATTAAGGGTGAGTCATCCCCTCTCTGTCCTGGTGAGCGCTGTTGCCATGGCGACTGGGTCAAATGGTTTGGAAACAGGGGGGGGAATAAGTCAACCCTTTCCTTCTTCTTGGCTGATTTGGTATTCGGGAACGCCGATCCCCTATATGTTCAGATGAGGAGGAGGAGGAGGAGGAGGAGGAGAAGAAGAAGAATCGTAGAATGTTAGAGTTGGAAGGGACCCTGCAGGTCATCTAGTCTAACCCCTGCAGTCTGCAGGAGGAGGAGGAGGAGGAGGAGGAGGAGGAGGAGGAGGAGGAGAAGAAGAAGAAGAAGAAGAAGAAGAAGAAGAAGAAGAAGAAGAAGAAGAAGAAGAAGAAGAAGAAGAAGAAGAAGAAGAAGAAGAAGAAGAAGAAGAAGAAGAAGAAGAAGAAGGGAGGGATTGGATTTATACCCCGCCCTTCACTACCCAAAGGAGTCTCAGAGCAGCTTACAATCTCCTTTCCCTTCCCCTCCCCACAACAGACACCCTGTGAGGTAGGTGGGGCTGAGAGAGCTCTCCCGAGGACTGCCCTTGAGAGAACAGCTCTGAAGGAATTTGCAACTGACCCAAGGTCACACCAGCAGCTGCAAGTGGAGGAATGGGGAATCAAACCAGGTTCTCCCAGATTAGAGTCCGCACACTTAACCACTACACCAAACTAGCACTCTTTAGCCATAGATTTTCTTTTTAAGCTACAGCCAGAAGAGAGCAGCATTATTAGTGGCAGCCAGATATTTGTTAATTGCTTTCTCCAAAAAGTGCAGAATTCTAAATTGTCTGTAGGAGACAGATATGATGTGTAGACCAGGGCAGCTTAGGCACTTTATGTCATTGAACCCATTTGAAGGGGGAGCCCTTTTAACATCAGGAACATTCAAAATTATGCAATACTTAACAGCAGGGCTTTTTTTGTAGAAAAAATGTATTTTCCAACAAAATAGCAGAAATGTGTTAGCATATTAGGCCACACCCCTGACAGCACAACTCATTAGCATATTAGGCTGCACCCCCATGTTACCAGAAGTGTGGTCATCCAGCCACACCCACCTTTTGCTTCTTATTCTGTTTACCTTGTTTGTTGTCAAAACCCAGGGTTCTTTTTATAGCAGGAATTCCTTTGCATGTGAGGCCACACAGCCCTAATGTAGCCAATCCTAATGAGTTTCTGCTGTTGGGTGTGGCCTATTATGCTAATGAGTTCCTGCTGGGTGTGGCCAACTCGGGAGCCAGCCGGAACTCCGTTCCTGTGCGTTCCTGCCCCAAAATAGCCCTGCTTAACAGAATTATATAATGCTACTAGCCATGCTGACTGAGGGGAACTTCCACATTAAGAGGCCCTAAGCCTCTGAATCCCAGAGCCAGGAAGCAACATCAAGGGAAGGCCTCGGCCTCTATGGCCTGTTGCTGGCCATCCAGAGGAACTAGTTGGCCACTATATGAGACAGGATGCTGGAATAGATGGACCCCTGGTCTGATCCAGCAGGGCTCTTCTTAGGCTCTTATGAAGGCCTAAGCCACTATGGCCTGTTGTTGGCCCTCCAGGGGAATTGGTTGGCCATGTGTGAGGCAGGAGGCTGGACAAGATGGACCCCTGGTCTGATCCAACAGGGCTCTTCTGATGTTCTTATGAAGACTTCAGCCTCTATACCCTGTTGTTGGCCCTCCAGGGGAACTGGTTGGCCCCTGTGTGAGACAGGAGGCTGGACAAGATGGACCACTGGTCTGATCCAGCAGGGCTCTTCTTATGCTCTTATGAATGCCTCAGCCTCTATGTCACGTTTTTGGCCATCTAGAGGAACTGGCTGGCCACTGGGTCGATGCTGGACTAGATGGACCACTGGTCTGATCCAGCAGGGCTCTTCTTATGTTCTTATGAAGGCCTCGGCCTCTACACCCTGTTTTTGGCCATCCAGAGGAATTGGCTGGCCACTGGGTGGACGCTAGACTGGATGGACCCCTGGTCTGATCCAGCAGAGCTCTTCTAACGTTCTTCTGAAGGCCTCGGCCTCTATGCCCTGTTCTTGGCTGTCCAGAGGAACTGGTTGGCCACTGTGTGAGACAGGATGCTGAACTATCAGTCTGATTCAGCAGGGCTCTTCTGATGTTCTTATCAGGGTAGGTTCAAGCACCGAAGCCAAGTAATGGTTTTTGAGAAATTATCTTGACAGCCCGTCCCGCTTAGATGTCGGCATCCCTCCTCTTGGTTGCTCTTTGATCTTCTCGAGATTTCCCAAGCTGGGAGTCTTCTCCGCGTTAACCTGAAAACGCCAGACAAGGAAACTTTCTCTTTTTTCCTTTCTCCGTCTTCTTAAAGAGGGGGGGAAATACCGCTCTTGTTCCAAACCCTCGGCTGCTGTGTCATGCTCACTTTCAGGTTACTCATTTCATCCATGAACTCGTTCCACCTCCCAGAAAGACAAGATAATAGCGAGTTCGGTTTTGGGCGGAGGGAGAAAAAAATATTTTACACCAAGCAGGTGACCTTGGGGGCAGTGCCGCAGAGCTGAGAATCGTCAGCGCTCCGGGGATTAGTCAGTGTTGGCGATACAGCGCTCCGTCTTAATTACAGATGCCACGGCGGAGACATAATTAGAGACTCGAGGCTTAATCAAGCCGGGCACGCCGGGTCAAATAAGAGAATGGATATCCGATTTGCTCTGCTGGCGTTGATTTGGCGGTCAGGTAGAGAACCCGTCCTACTGCCGAGGCTACGTGTCTCTGGGGTGGCCATCTCTTGATTGGAAATTCCTATTTATAAGGGAGGGCGGGGGTTTGGGGAAGGGAGGGAAGGGGAGGGGCCACATCGGGGTTGAATGCCGTAGAGTCCGCCCTCCAGAGCAGCCATTTTCTTCCAGGGAACTGAGCTCTGTCGTCTGGAAATCAGTTGTAATTCCAGGAGATAATTTTTATTTATTTGTCTGTTCGTTTTTATCCCGTCCTCCCGGCTCAGGGCGGCTCGCACACAGAATAAAATCCCAACAATACCGAAAAGTCCTGAGACTTACAAGTGGTCAGTGTTCCCTCTAAGCTGATTTAGTGTGAGCTAGCTCACAGCTTTTTAGCCTCCGGTTCACACATTTTTGGTCTTCGCTCAGGAAGGATGGGGCTCCCGAGCAAACTGATTTCCACACTAGCCAAGTCACTCGCTCACCGCTTTAATGCCAGTGGCTCACAAAGCAGAATTTTTGCTCACAGGACCCCACAGCTTAGAGGGAACACTGCTCGCGATTTCAGCTCTCATACTTTATTTCCAGTGCAGAACGAGACAAAGCTCCCGGCTTGCAGGCTGGTTTATATGTGCCATAAATCCCACGCCCAAACACACCCCACGCCCGTGATAGGCTCAATACAGTGGCGGAGAGTTCTACAGGCTTACAGCCGGGCAGGGCTCTTTTTGCAGCAGGAACTCCTTTGCATATTACGTTACACACCCCTAATGTAGCCAATCCTCCAAGAGCTTACAGTAGCCCCTGTAAGAAGAGCTCTGTGAGCTCTTGGGGGATTGGCTACATTAGGGGTGTGTCGCCTAATATGCAAAGGAGTTCCTGCTACAAAAAGAGCCCTGCAGCCGGGAGCCTAGCCCCCAGAGGGGCTACGGCTAGGATCCACTTGGCCGTTGTGTCTGGAAGCGAAGGTCGGGCGCTTCGCCTGACCGCGTGGGGACCTTGCCGTGCACGCGGTCGGAGATGGATGCATTACAAATACAGTACGATAAAATCACATCGGCTACTATAAATACAATTTTAAAAAACAAGACACATAAAAAATAAAGTGCGGTGGCTCAAGTGGTTAGGACGCTGAACTGCAGGCTGTGGAAGGTCAGTCGTTCAGCAGTTCGAGACCCGAGAGTGCCGCATGATGGAGTGGGCTCCCGTCTCTAGTTCCAGCTCCTGCCAACCTAGCAGCTCGAAAGCAAGACATTGCTAATAGATAAATAGGTACCATGTCAGTGGGAAGGTAACAGCGTTCCGTGCACCTTGGTGTTCAGTCATGCCGGCCACATGACCACGGAAACGTCTTCGGACAGCGCTGGCTCTTCGGTTTTGAAACGGAGATGAGTACCGCAACCCTAGAGTCGGATTCAACTGGCTTTCGAGCAAGGGGACCTTTACCTTTACCTTTTAAATATTTCCTCATTTTCTGGTCAGCTCTTAGGACTTCCTCAGCCATCTAGGGTGATTGGCCCAGGCAGTAACTAGGGTCCAGTGGGTCAGGGGCTCCGCCATCGTAGACGTCAATTGTTGTTGTTGGTAATGTGGTGGAGGTAGTAGTGGTTGCGGTTCCAAAGGCCTGGCGGAAGAGCTCCGTTTTAGAGGCCCTGCGGAACTGTGAGAGGTCCCGCAGGGCCCTGGTCTCTTCTGGGAGCACATTCCACCAGAGCGGAGCCGCCACCGAGAAGGCCCTGGCCCTAGTTGTCATCAGTTTGGCCTCCTTGATGCTCGGGAGAGCCAGCCGATTCTGGGTCCCTGACCGCAGCGCTCTCTGAGGTACATGTGGGGAAAGGCGGTACTTCAGGTATGCAGGTTGTGATATCCAGGAAAAGTCCTACCCCCTTCCCGTGAGATAGTGGTGTTACTGGCTTCTTTCACACCATCTCCAGTTGCATTCTGTCTGTTATTGGTGATAACCTGTTGTTAATTGATGTTTTATTGCTATGTTGGTACACCGCTCTTGGGGCCGCAGTGGCTCACAGGTTAAGATGCTGAGCTGCAGACCGGAAGGTCTGTAGGTCGGCAGTTCAAGACCCCAGTGCCGCATGATGGAGTGAGCTCCCGTCTCTGGCCCCAGCTCCTGCCAACATAGCAGTTCGAAAGCAAGAAATTGCAAGTAGATAAAGTGATGCCACTTCAGTGGGAAAGTAACAGCATTCTGTGCACTTCGGCATTTAGTCATCCTGGCCACATGACCACGGAGACGTCTTCGGACAGCGCTGGCTCTTCGGCTTGGAAACAGAGATGAGCACTGCATCCCTAGAGTCAGATTCAACTGACTTTACAGCAAGGGAAACCTTTACCTTTACTTGAACACTTGTCACCACCAGTATGTATCTGAGAAGCCAATTCACCATTTGGACATTGACCTGAATAGACACGGGGTACTGAACTGTAAATAAAACTGGTTGGATCCCATCCAAATGCTCTCACCAAACTGCATACTTAGGATCATAGAAACATAGAATTTTAGAGTTGGAAGGGACCATGCAGGTCATCTAGTCCAACCCCCCGCACTCTGCAGGAGCGTAGCCAAAAGAGAGCCCTACATACCTACAACATACCCGAAAGATGGTCGTCCAGCCTCCGCTTGAAAATGTCCAGGGAAGGAGCATCCACCACCTCCCGAGGCAGGCTGTCCCACTGCTCAAGCACTCTTACAGTGAGGAAGTTTCTCCTGATTTAGCCGGTATCGACTCCCTTGTCACTTCCACCCATTCGATCTAGCCTGGCAATCCGGAGGAAGAGAGAATAGATCTGCTCCATCTTCTACATGACAGCCCTTCAGATACTTGAAGACTGCAACCGTGTCCCCTCTAAGCCTTCTCTTTCCCAGGCTAGACATGCCCAACCCTTCCCAGTCTCCTGAAGCAGTCCGAAATGCCCTGAGCTTGGCTCGCTGGGGAGGGCAGTTGGGGGGAAAAATCCAATTAAATAAATTAATTAATCGCTATGCAGAGGCAGGCAATGGGAAACCACCTCTGAATGTCTCTTGCCTTGGGGAAAAAACCTCATGTGGGGTTGCTAAGGGATCTCCAGCTGACAGAGATCAGCTCCCCTGGAGAAAATGGCTGCTTTGAAGGGTGGGCTCTGCGGCGTTGTACCCGGCTGAGGCCCCTCCCCTCCCCAAACCCCGCCCTCTCCTGGATCCATCCCCAAAGTCTCCAGGTATTTTCCAACACAGACCTGGCAACCCTAGGTTGCCATAAGTCAACTGTGGCAATGGCATTTCCCACCAACAATGGCTCGAGGATAGAGAGGGGAAAGGGTGCAGGCTAGGGTCTGGGAGACCTGGCTGGAAATCCGCACTGGGCCATGGGGCGTCCCGGGTGCCCTTGAGCCAAGCACGCTCTAACCTATCAGCCTCACCTACCTCCCAGGGTTGTTGCGAAGATGAAATGGGAAAGACAGAACCGTGTAGGCCCCTCTCCACTCCCTGGAAGAAAGACCGGGTGAAAATGCGCTAGATAAATCTCCTCCCCCTTTTTCACAGATTAAGTTGCTTATTAGCAGCCATGTCCCCAGAACTGGATCCTGTCTGAGCGTGGCCACATTTGGCCGTCTGACAGCAATGCTGCTTCTGTGAACTTGGGCAGATGACAAGAAGGGAGGGCAGGAAGGGTTGCCTCAGGGCTTAGTTCTCGTGGCCCTTTCTTACACACCCAGGGAAATGCTGATTGCCACTTTGTGGTCAGGAAGCAATCTTTCTCCTGGCTAGTTTGGCTGGAGATCCTGCAGGCTTTTTGTCAGCTTCTGGGCATGGAACAGGGGTCACGGGGGGTATGGAGAGAGGTATTTGTGAATTTCCTGCATTGTGCAGGGAGTTGGACTAGATGACCACGTAGGTCCCTTCCAACTCTATGGTAAAGGTAAAGGTTTCCCTTGCTCGAAAGCCAGTCAAATCCGACTCTAGGGTTGCGGTGCTCATCTCCGTTTCAAAGCCGAAGAGCCAGCGCTGTCCGAAGACGTTTCCGTGGTCATGTGGCCGGCATGACTAAACACCAAGGCGCATGGAACGCTGTTACCTTCCCACCGAAGTGGTACCTATTTATCTACTTGCAATTTCTTGCTTTCGAACTGCTAGGTTGGCAGGAGCTGGAACTAGAGACGGGAGCTCACCCCGTCATGCGGCACCCAGGTTTTGAACTGCTGAACTACTGACCTTCCACAGCCTGCAGTTCAGCGTCTTAACCACTTGAGCCACCGCAGCTCCTCCAACTCTATGAGTCTATGATTAATAGAAGTGCATCAGATTAGAAGCTCTTACAAAAATATGTGATTAGGCAGCGTGTGGCTGGCAGCCAATAGGAGCCTTTAGGGGTGGAGACAATGTCTTTGGCGTCACACCAATGCACAACTCCACTTCTGGCACGGAAGTGGAAGTGATGTCATCTCATGAGGGTGATGCTCTAGGATTCGCCTAAAACTTTGTGGCCGGACCACAGAGTTCCGGGTGAATCCTAGAGTGCCGTGCCAATGCAATAACGCCATTTCTGCTTTTGCGCCAAAAATGATAGTGCGCACTGGCATGATGCTGAAGAACCCCCACCATTTCCCCCTCGCCAGCCTGTCAGGTGGTGGTTGAGAAATGGAGGGCATCCGGGAGAGTCCCTTGCGTGTGGTACTGATGCAGATGTAATTCCATTATTCAAATGTCATCAGAGCAAGGGGGAATCCAGCAGTCAGGGAGCCAGTTGCATACGGAGAGGTAACTCATAAATTTGTCATGGGCATGGATGAGGATGAGCTGACAGAGCCCGCAAAACCGCAGCTGGCCCCTCTGAAGCAGCAGAGGAGGAGAGCTGGCAAGTGCCTGTAACAGCAGTCTTCACACCTGGCCCAGGTAAGAAGGAAGAACTGCAAGTCCTCCTGACTCACCCCCACGTGTGACTCATTTAAGGGAGCGACTGCGGCAAAACTTAGCAATCAGGCGAAGAGAGGCCAGGCTACAAGGGAGACGCTCGGCTAGCCCAGAGTTCTAACAGAAGCCCGGCCGATTGTGCAGCTGGCTAATTGGTAGAAGCATTTAACTCCACGCTCTGGGCAGTGCTCTTAGTGAAACCAACTGCTTGCATCCACTCTGGCTAGAAACTTGCACCTAGACCTTTGGACCCCCTGGCTTTGGGCTTGGACCCCCTGGCTCTGTGTTCCTGGCTTCTGATCCCAGCTTGGCTTTGGGCCTATGCTTCTGGTTAGTGATTTTGGACTTGGCTCTGTGTTCCGGGCTCCTGACCCTGGCTTGGCTTTGGATTTTGCACTGTCTTCTTGGCTTCTGACCTCGGCCTGTTCTGGACTCCCTTTCACTGGCACCCTAGCCCGGGACAAAATTAGAGCTCTTCCAGAAAAATACTTCATAACAACTGTGTAGTACCATAGCGCTGTCTGCTGAGAATGCAAGCGACGGTGGCATAATGCACTTCGGTGCATTAAGCTTGAGACAAAGGCTTGCAGATGTTGTGTTAATACGCTGTTAAAGCTTGCTGATTAATCCCAGTAATCCTAGAGGGGCTTCTAAGGTATTTTAAAGCTATTTTAGACAACCAGCTGGAGCACCGAAGGGCAGGAACAGCATCAATGCCATCAGCAACAGTGGGCTGTCATTTCCAGGTAAAACCATATCACGTTTCCAACAATTCCTAGAAAGGCATGGTGTCACTTCCCGGAAGTGACATCATGGCATAGACCCAATGGCCATTTTTAAAATTATCTTTTCTCCTGCTGACACTCAAAGCAGGGGGGATAGTATCGCCGGGGGGCATCTCTAGGGGCTTTGAAGGCTGCTATACCGGCTGTGTAGGGCAGAGGAGAGCCACAAGGGAGCCAAAATCCTAGAGGATTCCTAGAACTACCCCATGTCACTTCCTGGTTTGTTTGTTTTTACCAGAAGTGGCGTGATGCCTAGGGCTGCCAGGCTTACCAGGGCACTTCATCCAAAGTTTCTGTGACATGCCCAAGTGACTTCCAATGCGAACCAGAAGTGATGTAGGCACATTGGGGATGTTCTGGGGTTTTTGGAGGGGGAACTCTATGGTAGAATTAGCTTCTACCATCGAGTTTTTGGCAAAAAAAAAACAAAACAACAACACCAGAGCATTGGCCTGACATGCCTACGTCATTTCGAAGGTCATGTTGAAGTCACATTGAAGTCATGTCGGGACATCGCGAAAACTTTGGCTGTTTCTCCCTTTGGGGGAGTGAGTTCCCCTCACTGGCCAGCTAAAGTGGAGAAGTGGGGCCTGGCAGTGGGGGATCCCTGCCTCCACCGGGGGGTCTAGCAACCCCAATGACGCCATAACCAGCTTTTTTTTTCCTCCCACTGCTGGTCAGATGGGCAGCAGACATTGGGGGCAGGGGACCGACAGCCCTGTTCAGCCCCCAATGAAAAACCAGAGCCAGTTTGGTGTTGTGGTTAAATGTGCAGACTCTAATCTGGGAAAACTGGGTTTGATTCCCCACTCCTCCACATGCAGCTGCTGGATGACCTTGGGCAAGCCACAGTTCTGGCACAGCTGTTCTTGAAAAAGAGCCGTTTCTCTCAGAGCTCTCTCAGCCCCACCTACCTCATAAGGTGTCTCTGTTGTGGGGAGGGGAAGGGAAAGGAGTTGGTAAGCCCCTCTGAGACTCCAAGTGAAGGGCGGGGTGTAAATCCAATCTCTTCTTCTTCTTTATTTCTTTATTATTTATCCATTTCGGTTTGTACCCCGCCTTGCCTGCATACGCAGGCTCAAGGCGGCGTGCATCAAGTTTAAAATCCAAAAAAATACAGATACATAAATACGATGCAATAAAATTCCATATGCACAACAGCAACATAAAGTGCAGTTTGTGTGGGTGGCAGGTTCCGTGAGATGGTCCGATGTAGCTAGACCAGCATCCAGGTACTGGTACCTGGTAACATAAGAGCCATGATAACTCATTCATC
Source organism: Gekko gecko (assembly GCA_029375565.1). Classification (NCBI taxonomy): domain Eukaryota; kingdom Metazoa; phylum Chordata; class Lepidosauria; order Squamata; family Gekkonidae; genus Gekko; species Gekko gecko. Next base: position 298,655 of record JAPDNY010000028.1, on the reverse strand, counting down.
AGTGGCGGCTCCTTATTGAAAACCAGGCGGAAGAGCTCTGTTTTACGGGCTCTGCAGAACTATAAAAGGTCCCGCAGGGTCCTGATGTCTTCCGGGAGCTCATTCCACCAGTGTGGAGCCACCACCGAGAAGGCCCTGGCTCTGGTGATGGCCAATCTGGTGTCTTTCGGGCCAGGGAGAGTCAGGCTATTTAATGACCCTGACCTCAGTGCTCTCTGGGGGACAGATGGGGAGAGGCGGTCCTTCAGGTAGAAGAAGAAGAGATTGGATTTATACCCCGCCCTTCACTACCCAAAGGTGTCTCAGAGCAACTTACAAACTCCTTTCCCCTCCCCACAACAGACACCCTGTGCGGTAGGAGGGGCTGAGAGAGCTCTGACAGAAACGGCTCTTTTTCAAGAACAGCTCTGACAGAACTATGGCTTGCCCAAGGTCATCCAGCCAGGTGTAAATGGAGCAGTGGGGAATCAAACCCGGTTCTCCCAGATTAGAGTCCACACACTTAACCACTGCACCAAACTGGCAGGACCCCGACCATATAGGGCTTTAAAGGTCAAAAACACCACCTTGAAGTGAATCCGGTATGCTATTGGCAGCCAGTGTAATGCCTTCAGCACTGTCCGGATGTGCTCCCATATAGAGAGTCCCATCAACAGCCTGGCTGCCGCATTTTGCACTAGCTGCAGCTTCCGAATCTGGGACAAGGGCAGCCCCGTGTAGAGAGTGTTGCAGTAGTCCAATCTCGGGGTGACCATAGCATGGATCACCATTGTGAAGTTATTGCATTCAAGGGCGTTCTTCTTCTCTTCGCTGTCACGGCACAGGCTACTTAACAGTAGCTTAACAGCAGCTTAACGGGAATTATAAGGTCACATTTACGTCTTACCATTTAAAAGGAGAGAGAGAGGGGGGGGAAAGTTGGAATGCCGGCCGTAATCTCTTCAGAGAGTCAATCAGTCCACTGACCCTGGGTTCGATTCATGAGCGCGTGAAATTTTTATTTGGTGGGGCTGCAGGCTTGAGAACATTCCTGCGCATTGGAGGAGAGCGTTTGGGTCCTGCGACTTGACCGTAACGGGGAATGAAATGGAAAATACGTTCTAGCCATCTTTTCTGCCGTATCGTGGTAGCCCTTGGCTGTTAAATTATAAAGGTCTGAAGCAGGCAGTGGTAAGTCCTACTAAATCACACGGATTTCGAGGGGAGAAGAGGAAGCTAATGCTTTCCCCGTGGAATGGACTGAACTTAAGGATAAGAACCAAGTTCTGAGTCCAGCGGCAGCTTTAAGACCAACAAAGTTTTATTCACGGGATCAGCTTCCGTGTGAGAGAAACACTTTGTCGGATGGAGCAAAAGCTTATACTCAGAGCTGTTTTTGTAGAAAAAGCCCAGCAGGAACTCATTAGCATAATAGGCCACACGCCTGACAGCACAGCTCATTAGCATATTAGGCCACACCCCCGTGTTACCACAAGTGTGGTCATCCAGCCACACCCACCTCTTGCTTTTTATTCTGTTTATCTTGTTTGTTCTCAAAACCAGGGCTTTTTTTGTAGCACGAACTCCTTTGCATGTTAGAGCCACACACCCCTCATGTAGCCAGTCCGAATGAGTTTCTGCTGTTGGGTGTGGCCTATTATGCTAATGAGTTCCTGCTGGGCGTGGCCAACTCGGGAGCCAGCCGGAACTCCGTTCCTGTGCATTCCTGCCCCAAAATAGCCCTGCTTATACTCAATTTTTTTTTACATGTTTATTTATAAATTTTTCCATCCATTTAGGCCACATATAACTATTACATTTTACATCACAGGAGTCTACATTAATATCTTACACTTTACATATCCATACGCTCTTGACCAACGAGTCAGAAATTCACTTTCCTCTTTGCCGTGTGACCACATTGTTAACTTTTCCATTTCTGCCACATTCAAAGCTTTAAGACATACTTCCTTCATCGTAGGTATTTTATCACATTTCCGATAACTTGCTAATACCATTCTTGCTGCTGTTACTATATAGATGATCAAATATAAGTCATTTTTACTTAGATCCTCTGGTATGATATTTAATCAGAAAATCTCTGGAGACACGTCCAAGTGGTGGCCGTGTGGAAAAGTATATAAGTTTTGGAAGGAAGTTAATAAACGGATAGCAGATATGCTTGAGGTTGACTTGGATGTAGACTTAAAACTTTTGTTGGTCTTCAAGATTCAAACTCTGTTTTGTGGCTTCAGACCACCCGGCGACTCCACCTGAATCAAACTTAAGGGTAGCTCATTTTGGATGGACGTGATACGTCCATTCAGGAGGGGCCGATATTTGGTAACCGGGAGGGTTTTTAAACGCAATCAGAGAACTGATAATTTGAAACAAAGGCGATTGGGTGAGTCTTTAACTGGTTTCGTTTGCTCATTTCTTTGATTAGAAGATCTATACCCCATCTCGCTGTCATTACGGTGACGCATAAATCGGTTCCCCCAGGGAATTACAAGAACAAGAACTAATTATTACGAGCCGAAACTAAGCTAACCATCTGAAACAGCAACCAGGAGCCGATGAAAACGATTGAACAGCTAGATGGCGACAACAACAAAAATTGTAGAAACGTTACATTAATAAATTGCAGCAGGGGGTTATGGTCAGGAATCAACAGTAAAATCCACAAATGAAAACCGCCCTGGGGAGTAGGTTCGAATCCTCACTTGTGCCACGGAAGTTTGCTGGGTGACCTTGGCTTAGACCACCTCATAGAGTGGTTGTGAGGATAAAACAGAGGAAAGGAGAATGGCATGAGCTGCTTTGGGCCCCCACTTGGGGAGAAAGGCAGGGTATAATATAATCAGGGCTCTTTTTGTAGCAGGAACGCCTTTGCATATTAGGCGACACACGCCTAGTGTAGCCAATCATAGAATCATAGAATGTTAGAGTTGGAAGGGACCTTGCAGGTCATCTAGTCCAACCCCCTGCACTCTGCAGGAGCATAGCTGAAAGAGAGCCCTACATACCTACAACATACCCGAAAGATGGTCATCCAGCCTCCGCTTGAAAACGTCCAGCGAAGGAGCATCCACCACCTCCTGAGGCAGTCTGTTCCACTGCTCAAACACTCTTACAGTTAGGAAGTTTCTCCTGATATCTACCCAGTAAGGACTCCCTCATTAGCATATTAGGCCACACCCCCATGTTACCAGAAGTGTGGTCATCCAGACTGCTTATTCTGTTTACCTTGTTTGTTGTCAAAACCCAGGGCCTTTTTTTTGTAGCAGGAACTCCTTTGCATGTGAGGCCACACACCCCTAATGTAGCCAATCCTAATGAGTTTCTGCTGTTGGCTGTGGCCTGTTATTCTAATGAGTTCCTGCTGGGCGTGGCCAACTCAGGAGCCAGCTGGAACTCCATTCCTGTGCGTACCTGCCCAAAAATAGACCTGGGTAACACAATGTTCAAGTCACTTCCGCTTCAAAGGGACAGTGCAACTGATTGCAGGGCATTCCTTCCCTAATCCGGCACCTTAGCGAGGGAAGGAACTTTGCCCTTAAGAGTTCACCAGAGGCAGTAGCCACTGGCTGCAATTTAGGCCTGCTTTAATCAAATGGCAGTCCTCAATTAAAGCGTCTTTCACTGCCTCCTCAAAACTGGAAGGTAGGGGTCCAGGCACACCTGCCTGGGGAGGTTGTTTCATCATTGCGGGGCTGCCACCAAAAGTCCACGCACCAAACAAGCTTCTTTGATGGGTGAGACAGGTAGAAGGGCCTGTCCCAGTGATTCTAATTCCCAGGCAGGAACTTATGGGAAGAGATAGTCCCTCAGGTGCCCCTGGTCCCGAGCCACGAGTGGATGCATCTGCCTTATCAATGAATCGGAGCCTTGGTCCATTGAGGTCAGTATTGTCTGCTCACTGGCAGCAGCTCTCCCGGATCTCAGGCAGAGGTCTTTCACATCACCTCCTGCCTGGTCCCTTTTAACTGGAGATGCCGGGGATTGAACCTGGGACCTTCTGCATGCCAAGAAGAGGCTCTGCCACTGAGCCACAGCCCCTCTTTACAGCTCTCCCGGGTCTCAGGCAGGGGTCTTTCCCATCACCTCCTGCCTGGTCCTTTTAACTGGAGATGCCGGGGGTTGAACCTGGGACCTTCTGCATGCCAAGAAGAGGCTCTGCCACTGAGACACAGTCCCCCTTTACAGCTCTCCCGGGTCTCAGGCAGGGGTCTTTCCCATCACCTCCTGCCTGGTCCTTTTAACTGGAGATGCCGGGGGTTGAACCTGGGACCTTCTGCATGCCAAGAAGAGGCTCTGCCACTGAGACACAGTCCCCCTTTACAGCTCTCCCAGGTCTCAGGCAGGGGTCTTTCACATCACCTCCTGCCTGGTCCTTTTAACTGGAGATGCCGGGGATTGAACCTGGGACCTTCTGCATGCCAAGCAGAGGCTCTGCCACTGAGACACAGCCCCTCTTTACAGCTCTCCCAGGTCTCAGGCAGGGGTCTTTCCCATCACCTCCTGCCTGGTCCTTTTAACTGGAGATGCCGGGGATTGAACCTGGGACCTTCTGTATGCCAAGAAGAGGCTCTGCCACTGAGCCACAGCCCCTCTTTACAGCTCTCCCGGGTCTCAGGCAGGGGTCTTTCCCATCACCTCCTGACTGGTCCTTTTAACTGGAGATGCCGGGGATTGAACCTGGGACCTTCGGCATGCCAAGCAGAGGCTCTGCCACTGAGACACTGAGGTCTTTCCCATCACCTCCTCCCTGGTCCTTTTAACTGGAGATGGACAGTTTCAAGAGAGAATTAGATAAACATATGGAGCAGAAGTCCATCAGTGGCTATTAGCCACAGGGTATAGATGGGAACTCTCAGTCTGGGGCAGGTGATGCACTCTGTTCTTGGTGCTGGAGGGGGCAGCAGTGGGAGGGCTTCTAGTGTCCTGGCCCCACTGCTGGATTTCCTGATGGCACCTGGTATATTTTGGCCACTGTGTGGCAGAGTGTTGGACTAGATGGGCCATTGGCCTGATTCAACATTGGCTTCTCTTATGTTCTTATGTTTATGTTTTTATGCCGGGGATTGAACCTGGGACCTTCTGCATGCCAAGCACAGGTTCTGCCACTGAGCCAGAAGCCCCTCTCCCCCCAAAAAATTGGACACATGGAACTTTCTTATACTGAATCAGACTCTTGGTCCATCAGTATTGCATACTCAGACTGGCAGTGGCTCTCTGAGGTCTCAGGAAGAGGTCTTTCGCATCACCTGTTGACGGGTCTTTTAACTGGAACTACCGAGGATTGAACCTGGGACCTTCTGCATGCCAAGCGTAGGCTCTGCCGCTGAGCCACGGCCACCCCTCGAAATGTAGGGTTTTAAAGGTAAAAATCAACAACTTGAATTGGGCTCAGGAGCAGAAGCCTCGCCTGTTTCCAATTATGTACAAAAGCACATTGGTAAAACCCTTCCGGTCCCGGGCAATACAGCTGAATGCTGGATTTTTGGAAATGGTTTGTCCATTTTAATCCTTTTTGATATGCAGTTGACCTCCAGTGTACCTCGCTTATTTTTCTGGCAAAGATGTCCAAGTCTTCCAGGAGGTCTGTTTTTATTCAATAGGTCAGGTTCCAACAAATTAATTTTGATTCGATCGCCAAACAGCAGAGGCAGGGCTCTGTTCTGATGTTGCAACTCAGGTTTCTCAAGGTTCCCTTGCACAACCTCGGTGATCGTGTAAGACTGGGGTTTTTCGTTGTTGTTTTGATCCAGCAAGCTCAGCCCTCTCCATGTTTGCCTTAATATCAGGGCTCTTTTTGTAGCAGGAACTCCTTTGCACATTAGGCGACACACCCCTGATGTAGCCAATCCCCCAAGAGCTTGCAGAGCTCTTCTTACAGGAGTTACTGTAAGCTCTTGGAGGATTGGCTACATTAGGGGTGTGTCACCTAATATGCAAAGGAGTTCCTGCTACAAAAAGAGACCTGCTAGGTGACACACCCCTGATGTAGCCAATCCCCCAAGAGCTTGCAGAGCTCTTCTTATGGGGGCGACTGTAAGCTCTTGAAGAATTGGCCACATTAGGGGGGGTGTCGCCTAATATGCAAAGGAGATCCTGCTACAAAAAGAGCCCTGATCGGGTTGCCAGCCTCCAGGTGACACCAGGAGACATCTTGCAATTACAAATGCTCTCCAGATGACCAAGATCAGTTTCCCTGGAGAAAATGGCTGCTTTGGAGGCTTAGACTCTATGGCACTATACCCTGCTGGGGTCCATCGATAGGCTCCAGCCCCAGGCATTTGTCAACACCAGAGCTGGCAACCCTGTCCAAGACATCTGTCCCACCAGCCTCAGTGTCGACACTGGGGGAAAGCGGCAGAAAGAGTCATTAACGCATGGAATTCACTGCAGCAGGAAGTAGTGGCGGCTAGAGTCACAGGCAGCTTCGAGAGGGTATTGGATAAACATCTGGAGCAGAGGTCCATGGGTGGCTATTAGCCACAAGGAATCGATGGAACACTCTGTCTGGGGCAGTGATGCTCTGTCTTCTTGGTGCTTGGGGAGCCACAACAGGAGGAGTTCTGGGGTTCTGGCCCCGCTGGTGGACCTCCTGATGGCACCTGGGTTTTGGCCGCTGTGTGACAACAGAGTGTTGGACTGGATGGGCCATTGGCCTGATCCAACATGGCTTCTCAGTATCCTTGGTGCATGGGGGGCAACAGTGTGAGGGCTTTTGGAGTTCTGGCTCTGCTGGTGAACCTCCTGATGGCACCTGGGTTTTGGCCCCTGTGTGACAACAGAGTGTTGGACTGGATGGGCCACTGGCCTGATCCAACATGGCTTCTCAGTATCCTTGGTGCATGGGGGGCAACAGTGTGAGGGCTTTTGGAGTTCTGGCTCTGCTGGTGAACCTCCTGATGGCACCTGGGTTTTGGCCGCTGTGTGACAACAGAGTGTTGGACTGGATGGGTCACTGGCCTGATCCAACATGGCTTCTCAGTATCCTTGGTGCATGGGGGGCAACAGTGTGAGGGCTTTTGGAGTTCTGGCTCTGCTGGTGAACCTCCTGATGGCACCTGGGTTTTGGCCACTGTGTGACAACAGAGTGTTGGACTGGATGGGCCACTGGCCTGATCCAACATGGCTCCTCTGTATTCTTGGTGCATGGGGGACATAGTGGGAGGGCTTTTGGAGTTCTGGCCCTACTGGTGGACCTCCTGATGGCACCTGGGTTTTGGCCACTGTGTGACAACAGAGTGTTGGACTGGACGGGCCATTGGCCTGATCCAACATGGCTTCTCAGTATCCTTGGTGCATAGGGGACATAATGGGAGGGCTTTTGGAGTTCTGGCCCCACTGGTGGACCTCCTGATGGCACCTGGGTTTTGGCCACTGTGTGACAACAGAGTGTTGGACTGGACGGGCCATTGGCCTGATCCAACATGGCTTCTCTGTATTCTTGGTGCTTGGGGGGGCAACAGTGTGAGGGCTTTTGGAGTTCTGGCCCCGCTGGTGGATCTCCTGATGGCACCTGGGTTTTGGCCACTGTGTGACACAGAGTGTTGAACTGGATGGGCCATCAGCCTGATCCAACATGGCTTCTCTGTATACTTGGTGCATGGGGGGCAACAGTGGGAGGACTGGATGGGCCATCGGCCTGATCCAACATTGGCTTCTCTTATGTTCTTATATTTGGGGCAGTGATATTCTGTATTCATGGTGCTTGGAGGGGGGCCATAGTGGGAGGGCTTCTGGAGTTTTGGCCCCACTGGTGGACCTCCTGATGGCACCTGGGTTTTGCCCACTGTGTGACATAGACTGTTGAACTGGATGAGCCATTGACATGACCCAACATGGCTTCTCTTACGTTCTTATGTCTGGGGCAGTGCTGATCTATATTCGTGGTGCTTGGGGGGGCAACAGTGGGAAGGCTTCTGGAGTTCTAGCCCCGCTGGTGGATTTCCTGATGGCCTCTCGGTTTTGGCCACGATGTGACACATAGTGTTGGGCTAGATAGGCCAGGGCCATTGGCCTGATCAGCACAGCTTCTCTTCCATTCTTATGTTCAACAGCTGGTTTTGCCTTAAAATGTCTGTCTCTAGAGTGGAAGGGTTGGCCGAGCTGTTAAGGGCCCTGTCCCGATGAGGAATGAGCCTCTGAGCTTGCCAGCGGCCTGTCCTGAGATAGATCTCCCTCATTTGGGCATGGCCACGTCCAGGGCCTGTGTCTTTTGGGACTTTTCCCGATGTCATGCAACAGCGCGCATGCTGGAGAGCCGGCTGAGAAAGGGCTGGTGGTGGCGGCGGCGGCAGCACGAAGGGGTATCTCGAGATAGATATGGAGCTTTCCTTGGCTGGGTCAGGGAACAGAGTGTTTCCCGCTGGAGCATAGCCCAGATTCCATAGATCTGAGCAAGCGCAGCTCCGTCTGTGACAACCTGTTTGGAAAAAGCCATTAGTAAGAGTCCCCTGGTGGCCAAAGAGGTTTTTAAAAATATACAGTGTTTTATTGTGGGGGTTCCCATGCAGTTCCCCTGGGCGCCATGCCGCCTGCTGATGCTTTTCCTGGAACCCAGTGGGTGAGGCCAGGTAGAGCTTGTGCCCAGCAAGGATTTTGACTGACTGTTGGAGATCTGATGGGCCGCGCAGCGCAAGGATCTGCACTGTTACCCAAGTTGAGCCGTGTGGCTATCATTGAATCGTAGAATATTAGAGTTGGAAGGGACCTTGCAGGTCATCTAGTCCAACCCCCTGCACTCTGCAGGAGCAGAGCCGAAAGATAGCCTTACATAGCTACAACATACCCAAAAGATGGTTGTCCAGCCTCCGCTTGAAAACGTCCAGGGAAGAAGAATCCACTACCTCCCAAGGCAGACCGTTCCACTGCTCAACCACTCTTTACAGTTAGGAAGTTTGTGGTGCCCAAAACTGGACACAGGACTCCAGGGGAGGCCTGACCATAGCAGGAACTCCTTTGCATATTAGGCGACACACCCCTGATGCAGCCAATCCTCCAAGAGCTTACAGTAGCCCCCTGCAAGAAAAGCTCTGTAAGCTCTTGGAGGATTGGCTACATTAGGGGGGTGTGGCCTAATATGCAAAGGAGTTCCTGCTACAAAAAGAGCCCTGGGCGACACACCCCTAATGTAGCCAATCCCCCAAGAGCTTACAGAGCTCTTCTTACAGGGGCTACTGTAAGCTCTTGGAGGATTGGCTACATTAGGGGCGTGTCGCCTAACATGCAAAGGAGTCCCTGCTACAAAAAGAGCTCTGACCCTACCCCACCCGGAGTTTGGCAGCCCTATAGGCCGACTGCTCAAAAGATGGCCGCAGTTGTATAAACAAACTGTAAAGCAACAAAGAACGGTGGACGTCACGCTTAACGTAATGTTTATCTGAGTGACCTGGTCTGCATACACGAAATTAGCATACAACCCTATAGGCCAAACACATCCGACCCATAATCCATCCCTCCCGATGTCGCCTACAGCAAAAGAAACATCTTTGCTGGCTCTGCTGAGGACCGGAGGAGCCGGGGATTGGACCGGGGGCCTTCAGCATGCGAGGCACACTCTCTCCCTCTGAGCCACAGTCCGTCCGTCCCCCTTCCCTGAGACTCTGCTGATTGGCCGTCTTGCCGGCCGGTGTGGGCATTCGGATGGGTCAGGATTACAAGCACACAAAGAGCAGCCACACGAGTAGCCCCAAAGAACGGAGCGCTGACTGAAAAGAAACAAAAAGAGAGCCGGTGGGGGAGACCGCTGAAAAGAACCCCAGCGGAAGTTGCTCATTGTGTGCGGAAGCCCAGATCCACTCCTCAAGGTCGGGAGAACAAAGCCCACCCTGTCCCCCCTTTGGCAGGAGGCAGATAGCAAGGCGGCAGAGGAAAGCAGGCCCATTCACGCTGTCCTGGCATCACCCTAACCCTCCCTCGCCCTCCCGAATTGTCTTTCCGAAACGAGACAAGAACATCCTTTCGGAAGCCGTAACTTTTCCAGCGGGGGCCAGAAGCCGGGAGGGCCGAGTCTGTGTGTGCGAAAACTCTCAAGGAGTCTTGTTATTGAAGGTTCCCTGGACGGAAAGGGAGACGGAACAAGGCCGAGCTAGGGAGGGAGGAGAAGAGGGAGAGGTCCCCCGCTGCTGTCAAAAATTATGGGAAATTATGTGCATTTTTTCACACGGAATCAGCCGGGCCGCGACTGGGACTTGGCAATTCAACCGTGTTCCTTTTGGCAAGCGGCCACGGCCGGGCTGGAGAAGGAACCGTTTGGGTCGGCCTGAAAAAAACTATTTCGGGAGAACACTTAAGTCAGCAGCTCCTGGAAACACAGGGGAATGTGCCTGGCTTTCTCTTTAGGGAGCTTCCAATACTTCCCTTGGGTTAAGTAAAGGTAAAGGTTCCCTTGCTCAAAAGCCAGTCGAATCCGACTCTAGGGTTGCGGTGCTCATCTCCATTTCAAAGCCAAAGAGCCAGCGCTGTCTGAAGACATTTCTGTGGTCATGTGGCCGGCATGACTAAACACCAAGGCGCACGGAACACTGTTACCTTCCCACCGAAGTGGTACCTATTTATCTACTTGCAATTTCTTGCTTTCGAACTGCTAGGTTGGCAGGAGCTGGAAGTAGAGACGGGAGCTCACCCCGTCATGCGGCACTCACGGGTCTTGAACTGCTGAACTACTGACCTTCCACAGCCTGCAGTTCAGCGACTTAACCACTTGAGCCACCGCAGCTCCTCCCTTGGGTTACCCACCTCCAAATACAGCCTGGGGACTTCCTGGTACTGCAGCAGATTTCAAACTGACTCTCAAAAGGCTTAGATCCTGAAACTCTTTTTTCAGAGGTAGGCTCGTCGGCCCCCCAGGTCTGGACGAGGGATCCCCCATTTTCAGCGACTTCTCCCTGCCGCAGACCAGCTGGCCGGCGGGGGAAAACCACACCCCTAAACGGGGACGTCGCCACGATGTCCACGATGCAATGACGTCACCCGGAAGTGATGTCATCGCATCTGGGATGTCACACGGGCACACTCTGATTCCAGAGCACCCCCACACGATGTCCCCGATGTGATGACATCACTTCCAGGTGACATCATCGCTTTGGGGACGTCGTGTGACATTCCCGCCTGCTCCCAGAACACCTCCCAAATCTCCCCACCGGAGTGACAAGGGGACCTGGCAACCCTATTTGAGAGCCACTTTGGTGTCATGGTTAAGAGTGCAGACTCTAATCTGGGAGAACAGGGTTTGATTCCCCACACCTCCACATGCAGGTGACCTTGGGTCAGGCACAAGTTCTCTCAGAGCTGTTCCCTCAAAAGCAGTCCTCGAAAGAGCTCTCTCAGCCCCACCTGCCTCCCAGGGTGTCTGTTGTGGGGAGGGGGAGGGAAAGGAGATTGTAAGCTGCTCTGAGACTCCTTCATGTGGTGAAGGGCAGGGTATAGATCCAATCTCTTCTTCTTCCTCCTCCACTCGTAGCTGCTGGTGTGACCTTGGGTCAGTCACAAGTTCTCTCTGAGCTGATCTCTCATGAGCAGTTCTCGAGCGGGCTCTCTGTTATGGGGAAGGGAAGGGAAAGGAGACTGTAAACTGCTCTGAGACTCCTTCGTGTTGTGAAGGGCAGGGTATAAACACAATCTCCTCCTCCTCCTCCTCCTCCTCCTCCTCCTCCTTTTCAGAGGGTTGTTGGATTCCAGGAGCACCTTAGAGACCGAAAAGATTCTGAGGGTACTCGCTTTCAGTTTGGTGTAGTGGTTAAGTGTGTGGACTCTAATCTGGGAGAACCAGGTTCGATTCCCTACTCCTCCATTTGCAGCTGCCGGATGACCTTGGGCAAGCCATAGTTCTGGCACAGCTGTCCTTGAAAAAAGAGCAGTTTCTGTCAGAAGTTCTCTCAGTCTCGCCGACCTCACAGGGTGTCTGTTGTGGGGAGCGGAAGGGAAGGGGGGTTGTAAGCCGCTCCGAGACACCTTTGGGTAGTGAAGGGCAGGGTATAAATCCAATCTCTTCCTCTTCTTCTACCTCACAGGATGTCTGTTGTAGGCAGGGGAAGGGAAAGGAGTTTGTAAGCCGCTCTGAGACTCCTTTGGGTAGTGAAGGGCGGGGTATAAATCCAATCTCTTCTTCTTCATGAATCAGTGTTCCCTGATGTTTCTGACAAAGAGAGTCCCGACTCTTGAAAGCTTCTACCCTGAAAACCTTGTTGGCCTCTAAAGTACTGCTGGTTTGAATCCTGGAGAAAACAGCTGCTTTGGAGGGTGAACTCTCTGGAATTGTACCCCGCTGAGTGTTGGCAGAGTTCAGGAACTAATCCAATCCACACTTTGGCGTGTGCTTCCAGGGAATTACCTGCAACAGGGTTTTGCAAAAAAAGGCAATGGCAGGCCGTTAACGCAATGGAGAGACCTTCAGAGTAGATGCACCGATGCAGACTAATGCGCAGCGGGAAAGAGAAATGACAAGAAGTGGGCTGAACTGCAAGAGAAAAACATTCAGTAAATCCTAAATACTAGAGAACGTGCACCACAGCTCCCCCTAGGGTACAAGCGGACTAAACCACTCTTTCAGCTGTATTTACAGATAGAATCATAGAATGTTAGAGTTGGAAGGGACCTTGCAGGTCATCTAGTCCAACCCCCTGCACTCTGCAGGAGCATAGCCGAAAGCTAGCCCTACATACCTACAACATACCCGAAAGATGATCGTCCAGCCTCCACATGAAAACGTCCAGGGAAGAAGAATCCACCACCTCCCAAGTCAGACCGTTCCACTGCTCAACCACTCTTACAGTTAGGAAGTTTCTCCTGATATCTAGCTGGTAACGACTCCCTTGTCATTTCCATCCATTCGATCTAGTCTTGCAATCCGGAGCAAGAGAGAATAGATCTGCTCCATCTTCCACATGACAGCCTTTCAAATACTTGAAGACTGCAATCACGCGCCCTCTAAGTCTTCTCTTTCCCAGGCTAAACATACCCAACTCTTTCAGCCTTTCCTCGTAAGACTTGGATTCCAACCCTCCCACCCTCCTAGTTACCCTCTTCTGGACACGCTCGAGCTTGTCAACATCCTTCCTAAAATGTGGTGCCCAAAACTGGACACATAGCAGAATAGAGCGGAACGACCGCCTTCCGTGATCTGGACACAGTGCTCCTGTTAATGCATCCTAAGATTGCATTAGCTTAGATCAAGGTGGGCCGCCGTGTTGGTCCGAAGCGATAGAACAGAGTTCGAGTCCAACGGCACCTTTCAGACCCGCAAAGTTTTATTCGAGGTGTGAGCTTTCGTGTTAAAAAAAAAATCTCAGTTTACTGCTCTTAACAATTAAGAATTATAATCGAATGTGTGATGTAATTTGGAACGGTAGATTTAAATGTCAGTCTCTGTTCCAGGGACAAGAGAAATACTCGACCCAGCCAAGATACTTTAAAGTTTGCCTCCACGCTAGAAAAGAGATGGATGAGATCTAATGGCTGAATCTTCACGATTCGGGGAACATCAATCTCCAGTTCTGACATATTTATTGCCTATGTTGTTTCCCCCCCCCCAGTTGAACGCAAAAAGATGATAACCAGAAATCAAGCTTGTCACTCTTTCGATCTGTTATTCACTATTTTGCATGCTAATCTAACAAGGCACCCTCTACACAGGCAACCGTGATCTGTAATTCCATTTCATTGTCCGACGAAGCGGGCATGCGCACGAAAAGCGTTGTTGGTCTTAAAGGTGCCGCTGGACTCCAGCCGTATATACAGTAAGTAGACCGGGGTGTCAAACGGAAGGCCCGGGGGCCGGAACTGGCCCATCCAGGGCTCTGATGCTGCCCACAAGCAACTAGAAGAGGAAGAGAAGAGATTGGATTTAAACCCCACCCTTCACTGCCCAAAGGCGTCTCAGAGCGGCTTACAAACTCCTTTCCCTTCCCCTCCCCACAACAGACACCCTGTGAGGTAGAAGAAGAAGAAGAGATTGGATTTATACCCCACCCTTCACTCAGAGTCTCAGAGCGGTTTACAAATTCCTTTCCCTTCCCCTCCCCACAACAGACACCCTGTGAGGTAGAAGAAGAAGAAGAGCTTGGATTTAAACCCCGCCCTTCACTACCCAAAGGCATCTCAGATCGGCTTACAAACTCCTTTCCCTTCCCCTCCCCACAACAGACACTCTGTGAGGTAGAAGAAGAAGAAGAGCTTGGATTTAAACCCCGCCCTTCACTACCCAAAGGCATCTCAGAGCGGCTTACAAACTCCTTTCCCTTCCCCTCCCCACAACAGACACTCTGTGAGGTAGAAGAAGAAGAAGAGCTTGGATTTATACCCCGCCCTTCACTACCCAAAGGCGTCTCAGAGCGGCTTACAAACTCCTTTCCTTCCCCTCCCCACAACAGACACCCTGTGAGGTAGAAGAAGAAGAAGAGCTTGGATTTAAACCCCGCCCTTCACTACCCAAAGGCGTCTCAGAGTGGCTTACAAACTCCTTTCCCTTCCCCTCCCCCACAACAGACACCCTGTGAGGTAGAAGAAGAAGAAGAGATTGGATTTAAACCCCGCCCTTCACTGCCCAAAGGCGTCTCAGAGCGGCTTACAAACTCCCTTCCCTTCCCCTCCCCACAACAGACACCCTGTGAGGTAGAAGAAGAAGAAGAGCTTGGATTTAAACCCCGCCCTTCACTACCCAAAGGCGTCTCAGAGCGGCTTACAAACTCCTTTCCCTTCCCCTCCCCACAACAGACACCCTGTGAGGTAGAAGAAAGAAGAAGAGATTGGATTTATACCCCACCCTTCACTACCCAAAGGCGTCTCAGAGCGGCTTACAAACTCCTTTCCCTTCCCCTCCCCACAACAGACACCCTGTGAGGTAGAAGAAGAAGAAGAGCTTGGATTTAAACCCCGCCCTTCACTACCCAAAGGCATCTCAGAGCGGCTTACAAACTCCTTTCCCTTCCCCTCCCCACAACAGACACTCTGTGAGAGTAGAAGAAGAAGAAGAGCTTGGATTTATACCCCGCCCTTCACTACCCAAAGGCGTCTCAGAGCAGCTTACAAACTCCTTTCCCTTCCCCTCCCCACAACAGACACCCTGAGAGGTAGAAGAAGAAGAAGAGCTTGGATTTAAACCCTGCCCTTCACTACCCAAAGGCGTCTCAGAGTGGCTTACAAACTCCTTTCCCTTCCCCTCCCCACAACAGACACCCTATGAGGTAGAAGAAGAAGAAGAGATTGGATTTATACCCCACCCTTCACTCAGAGTCTCAGAGCGGTTTACAAATTCCTTTCCCTTCCCCTCCCCACAACAGACACCCTGTGAGGTAGAAGAAGAAGAAGAGCTTGGATTTAAACCCCGCCCTTCACTACCCAAAGGCATCTCAGAGCGGCTTACAAACTCCTTTCCCTTCCCCTCCCCACAACAGACACCCTGTGAGGTAGAAGAAGAAGAAGAGCTTGGATTTAAACCCCGCCCTTCACTATCCAAAGGCGTCTCAGAGTGGCTTACAAACTCCTTTCCCTTCCCCTCCCCACAACAGACACCCTGTGAGGTAGAAGAAGAAGAAGAGCTTGGATTTAAACCCCGCCCTTCACTATCCAAAGGCGTCTCAGAGCGGCTTACAAACTCCTTTCCCTTCCCCTCCCCACAACAGACACCCTGTGAGGTAGAAGAAGAAGAAGAGCTTGGATTTAAACCCCGCCCTTCACTACCCAAAGGCATCTCAGAGCGGCTTACAAACTCCTTTCCCTTCCCCTCCCCACAACAGACACCCTGTGAGGTAGAAGAAGAAGAAGAGCTTGGATTTAAACCCCGCCCTTCACTATCCAAAGGCGTCTCAGAGCAGCTTACAAACTCCTTTCCCTTCCCCTCCCCACAACAGACACCCTGTGAGGTAGAAGAAGAAGAAGAGCTTGGATTTAAACCCCGCCCTTCACTACCCAAAGGAATCTCAGAGCGGCTTACAAACTCCTTTCCCTTCCCCTCCCCACAACAGACACCCTGTGAGGTAGAAGAAGAAGAAGAGCTTGGATTTAAACCCCGCCCTTCACTATCCAAAGGCGTCTCAGAGCGGCTTACAAACTCCTTTCCCTTCCCCTCCCCACAACAGACACCCTGTGAGGTAGAAGAAGAAGAAGAGCTTGGATTTAAACCCCGCCCTTCACTACCCAAAGGCATCTCAGAGCGGCTTACAAACTCCTTTCCCTTCCCCTCCCCACAACAGACACCCTGTGAGGTGGGTGGGGCTGAGAGAACTTCTGACAGAAACTGTCCTTGAGAGAACAGCTCTGACAAAACTATGGCTTGCCCAAGGTCATCCAGCAGTTGCAAGTGGAGGAGTGGGGAATCAAACCCGGTTCTCCCAGATAAGAGTCCACGCACTTAACCACTATACCAAACTGGCTCTCGCAAGGGAGGGAACAGGAGATTTCGATTGTGGCTCCAGCATGGTGGAACAACCTCATCTGAAGCAGTCAAGCAGCATTGGAGCATCTGCCCAGGGCTGCACCGCTGGCCCTCTAGTCTGCCCTGATGGGTTTTCCTTTGCATCCCCCTCCCAGCCCATGAGGCCTTGCAGCGAGGATACACCAACTCGGAGTTTACCGGCTGCTGTCCTTTATGCCAGTGGTGGTCACACACACGAGAAGAAAGGTTTCTTCCCTATGAAGAAAGGTTAAAACGCTTGGGGCTCTTTAGCTTGGGGAAACGACGGTTGAGGGGTGACGTGATCGGGGTTTATAAGATTATGCATGGGATAGAGCAGATAGAGAAAGAGGTCCTTTTCTCCCTTTCTCACAATACGAGAACTTGTGGGCACTCCATGAAATTGCTGAGCAGTCGGGTTAGAACAGATAAAAGGAAGTCCTTCTTCACCCAAAGAGTGATTAACACTTGGGAATTCACTGCCACAGGAGGTGGTGGCAGCTGCAAGCATGGACAGTTTCAAGAGGGAATTAGATAAACATCTGGAGCAGAAGTCCATCAGTGGCTATTAGCCACAGGGTATAGATGAGAATTCTCAGTCTGGGGCAGGTGATGCACTCTATTCTTGGTGCTGGGGGGCAACAGTGGGAGGGCTGCTAGTGTCCTGGCCCCACTGCTGGACCTCCTGATGGCACCTGGTGTTTTTAGCCGCTGTGTGACAGAGTGTTGGACTAGATGGGCCATTGGCCTGATTCAACATTGGCTTCTCTTATGTTCTTATGTTCTTATGAGATAACGTGGGGAGAAGAGAGGCTATTTCCTCCGGAGGAATTTGACCCGCAGTTGCATGATCATACAGTCCTTTGAAGCTGCGGGGGCAGCCCACCATTGTGTGATCGGATGCAACCGCAGGTAAGTCGGGTTGTGGGGGGGGGGTGTTTTGCTGTTTATTCCCGATGCGCTTAAACGGGGAATCGATGAATCGCATCTCAGCGCTGACAGCTCCCTATGGAGTGTGTGATGATGTGCATACTGAGAAGCGGGGGGGGGACAGCAGCACAGAGTCGGGATGGGCCGATCAGAACATCCCGATGCCATGAGAGCACGCTGGAGCGGTCATAAGAACATAAGGGAAGCCAATGTTGGATCAGGCCAATGGCCCATCCAATCCAACACTCTGGGTCACACAGTGGCCAAAAAGACCAGGGGCCACCAGGAGGTCCAGCCGTGGGGCCAGGACACCAGAAGCCCTCCCACTGCTGCCCCCTCCAGCACCCAGGATAGAGTGCATCACCTGCCCCAGACTGTGAGTTCCCATCTATACCTTGTGGCTCATAGCCACTGATGGACTTCTGCATGACAGGGGAAAGTCCGTCTGTGGCCTGTAGCAACCCGCTTGCTACCAGACTTTCCCTGGTGTTGTTTTACTCCACTTCTGCAGCAGAGCAAAGCAGGTTGTCGACAGGTGTGGGGCGCTTCCCAGATGTTCGTGTCTGATCATGCCCTTTAAATCCGCCCGGCATTCGCACCTATGGCGTGGCTAATTTTGTGTGTGATCGCGCCCATCTTTTATGTCTCCAGTGCCTGGCATTATGTTTTACTGTACACATGGCCTGGCCCACCAAAGTGACATTTATGTCAGATCCAGCCCTCATGACAAATGGGTTAGATCCCTCCTTTCTCCTCCCCTGGCATCCCCAAGCTCCACCCCCAAATCCCTAGGAACCTCCCAAACCAGATTTGGCAATTTTATGCCTAACCTGTTCTCTCTTCCTGCTTCAAGCATATACAAAATTCACTGAAAAGTCTATAGTGGAGTCCACAGGGAGTACAGGAGATCTGTCCGGGTGTCGTAAAAATATGTTTACACTGAAAATTTAACCTTGGTTAAAACTCTCGTGACTCCCCCCAAGAAACTTAGGAATTTGGAGTTTGGGAAGCCATGGAGAGTTCTGCTAGAGATTTTGAGTCACTGATGAACTACAATTCCCAGAATTCTTTGAGAAGAAGCAATGGTTACCAGTCTCCAGGTGGAGCCTGGAGTTCTCCCGGCATGGAGGGAAGTCTCAAGTGGAGTGCCACAGGGCTGGAGGAAGGCATAGAGGGAATGCTTATCAAATTTGCAGATGACACAAAGCTGGGTGGGATTGCTAACTCTGAAGAAGACAGAGTCAGGATTCAAAATGATCTAGAGAGGCTGGAACAGTGGGCCGAGGCAAATAAAATGGATTTCAATAGACATAAGTGCAAAGTCCTACACCTGGGCACAAAAAATCAAAGGCACAGATATAGAATGGGAGGGACTTGGCTTGACAGCAGCACATGTGAAAGGGATCTAAGTGTTCTGGTTGATCACAAGCTCACCATGAGCCTGCAGTGCAGTGTGGCTGTGAAGAAAGCTAATGCAGTCTTAGGATGCATTAACAGAAGCCTTGTGTCCAGATCGTGGGAGGTGGTAGTCCTGCTCTATTCTGCTATGGTCAGGCCTCCCCTGGAGTCCTGTGTCCAGTTTTGGGCACCACACTTTAGGAAGGATGTCGACAAGCTCGAGCGTGTCCAGAAGAGGGCAACCAGGATGGTGTGAGGGTTGGAATCCAAGTCTTATGGGGAAGGGCTGAAAGAGTTGGGTATGTTTAGCCTGGGAAAGAGAAGGCTTAGAGGGGACATGATGGCAGTCTTCAAGTATTCGAAGGGCCGTCATGTAGAAGATGGAGCAGATCTATTCTCTCTTGCTCTGAATTGCAAGACTAGATCTAACAGGTGGAAATGACAAGGGAGTCAATACTGGCTAAATATCAGGAGAAACTTCCTCACTGTAAGAGTGGTTGAGCAGTGGGACAGTCTGCCTCGGGAGGTGGCGGATGCTCCTTCACTGGACATTTTCAAGCGGAGGCTGGACAACCATCTTTCAGGTATGCTGTAGGTATGTAGGGCTATCTTTCGGCTACACTCCTGCAGAGTGCAGGGGGTTGGACTAGATGACCTGCAAGGTCCCTTCCAACTCTAACATTCTATGATTCTATTACAAGTGGAATTCCAAAGCAGCTGATATCATTCTCCTGACCTCCATTTTATCCTCACAATGCCCCTATGAGGCAGGTTGGGCTGGGAGTGTGTGTTTCTCTAGCATCCATTCAAAACTCGGTGGTTTAATTGACACTGGGGTGTCACCCTTACACAGTGTCATTACTTCCAGGTCACGCCAGAAGTGATGTCACTGAGTCAGCAGTGATTTTCCCCACTAGGGTTGCCAGCTCTGGATTGGAAAATATCTGGAGGGGAGGGAACTCATATGGTACAATGCCCTAGAGTCCACCCTTCAAAGCAGTCATTTTCTCCAGGGGAGCTGATCTCTGTCAGCTGGAGATCTGTTGTAAAAGCAGGAGATCTCCAGGCCACACCTGGAGGCTGGCAACCCTGTTCCCAGTTTGGTGTCGTGGTTAAGTGCTCAGACTCTTAATCTGGGAGAACCGGGTTTGATCCCCCCACTCCTCCACTTGCGCCTGCTGGGTGACCTTGGGCAAGCCATTGTTCTGGCACAGCTGTTCTTGAAAAAGAGAAGTTTCTGTCAGAGCTCTCTCAGCCCCACCTGCCTCACAGGGTGTCTGTTGTGGGGAGGGGAAGGGAAAAGAGTTTGTAAGTTGCTTTGAGACTCCCTTGGGTAGTGAAGGGCGGGGTATAAATCCAATCTCTTCTTCTTCTTCTTCTTCTTCTTCTTCTTCTTCTTCTTCTTCTTCTTCTTCCCCTGTGAGGGAACTGTGCTGCTGTCAAGGAGTCTCCTACCAGTCTGGGAGACCTGACAGCCCTAGTTCTTTCATGCGTGAACCAGATCTGCAAGTAAAACTTTGGGCATAAGAACATAAGAAGAAGAATGCTGCTGGATCAGAGCCGTGGTCCATCCAGCCCAGCATCCTGTCTCACACAGGGCCGGCCAAGTTCTTCTGGGCGGCCAGCGACAGGGCAATCTGACAGACTGGGGGCTGGCCCGTGAAAATTGATGCCACAGCTGTGCTGTAAATAGGGTAGTCTTGAAAGACAGGCTAGCGACATAAGAAATGCTAGCAAAGATTAAGCAGACCTTTCCGATGGGAAAGGACAGAGTTTTAGCCCTCAGGCTGGGGTCTGGCCCGACTTCCTGGTGTATTTTGAATTTTGTACTCTTTGACCTCTGAACACTGTTCTGTTTTGTGCATGTGTTACTTTCAACACATTAGGGGGCTTTACCTGGCCCCCCTACAAGGTTTTTATATGCCTTTGAAATAAACACTCCATACTGACCTATGTTTTTAACTTTTGGCCCTCAGTAAGTTTCCTGCCAACCTAGCAGTTCGAAAGCAAGAAATTGCAAGTAGATAAATAGGTACAACTTTGGTGGGAAGGTAACAGCGTTCCGTGCGCCTTGGTGTTTAGTCATGCCGGCCACATGACCACGGAAACGTCTTCGGACAGCGCTGGCTCTTCGGCTTTGAAACGGAGATGAGCACCGCAACCCTAGAGTCGGATTCGACTGGCTTTCGAGCAAGGGAAACCTTTACCTTTACCTTTACCTAAGTTTTCTAAACTTCCTTTGGGGGTTCAGACTTCATGCGAGCCACTCCCCAGATCGGTACCTTTTTCCCCCCAGTCGCAAATAACATATCTGGGGCCTTTGAGAAGCTATGAGGTGACATTGACCAGGACTTTTTTTGTAGAAGAAGCCCAGCAGGAACTCATTAGCATAATAGGTCACACCCAGCAGCAGAAACTCAATAGCATATTAGGCCACACCCCTGACAGCACAGCTCATTCGTATATTAGGCCACACCCCCATGTTACCGGAAGTGGGGTCATCCAGCCACACCCACCTTTTGCTTCTTATTCTGTTTACCTTGTTTGTTGTCAAAACCCAGAGCTCTGTTTGGAGCAGGAACTCCTTTGCATGTTAGGCCACACACCCCTCATGTAGCCAATCCTAATGAGTTTCTGCTGTTGGGTGTGGCCTGTTATGCTAATTAGTTCCTGCTGGGCGTGGCCAACTCGGGAGCCAGCCGGAACTCCGTTCCTGTGCGTTCCTGCCCAGAAATAGCCCTGACATTGACTATCAACAGCTTTCTGGACACATGCAGATCACTGCTGGAACATTCTGTCCCCGGGTGATGGATGCGTTTGGGGGAACGTATAGTTGAAGCCGGAATAAAATACTACCAAAATTTAAAATGTGGCAAACTCACCAAATGTGAAATTAAATCCAGACTTCTGTCATACATAGAGACTGTTGCCAAGACCTGTTATTATTTTCAATCCAATCAGCAAAGCTTGGGGGTGGAGGGGGACTTTAAAGACTAACAAACTTACCGTAGCCTACGCATTCACGATATAGAGTTTCCAGCTCTGGGTTGGGAAATACTTGGAGATTTCAGGGGTGGAGCCTGGGGAAAGAAGGAGTTAGAGGAGAGGCGGGACTTCAGTAGGGTACAATGCCATGCAGTCCGCCCTTCGAGGCAGCCCCTTTTCCCAGGGGAACCGATCTCAGTCATCTGGCAATCAGTTCTAATCCAGGCCTCCAGGCCCCACCTGGAGGTTGACAACACTAATTCATGAACCGAAGCCTGTTTTGACAGATGCATGGGTTCTGGCTCATAAGAGCTTCTGCCACCATGAAGTTGTTGGCGTAGCGGTTAAGTGCGCGGACTCTAATCTGGGAGAACCGGGTTTGATTCCCTGCTCCCCCACTTGCAGCTGCTGGTGTGACCTTGGGCCAGTCACAAGTTCTCTCAGAGCAGTTCTCTCAAGGACAGTTCTCTCGGAGCTCTCTCAGCCCCACCTCCCTCACAGGGTGTCTGTTGCAGGGAGGGGAAGGGAAAGGAGATTGTAAGCCGCTCTGAAGCTCCTTTGGGTAGTGAAGGACCAGGGTATAAATCACACCTCCTCCTCCTCCCCCTCTTTTTCTGTTTATTCAATCCCCTCTTGAATCTGTCTATGCTTGTAGCTGCCACCACTCCTGGTGGCAGCGAATTCCACATGATAATGACTGAGGAACGAATCCCTTTTTTCTGCTCTAAGCCTACTGCTCATTAATTTCATTGAATGCCCACAAATTCTTGTATCATGAGAAAGGGAGAAAAATACTTCTCTATCCCAAAGCTAGAGTGTCTCCAACAGATGTCTATCTAGCCCCTACTTGAAGACCTACAGCAAGGTGGACTCTTCCTCTCCACCACATTTGGTTCCATGGCTGAACAGTTTTCTCCAGTAGGAAGTTTCTCCTGTTGTTCATCTGAATCCGACCCTTCTGGGACATAAGCTTACGCGTGAGGCATCGGTTCCAAGCCAAATCGTCTTTCCAGAAGGTTCATGGCTAAGTCCCATCTACATATGTATGAGAATTTCGACATAGCTGGGGGTTCCGTTCCAAGTTCACATTCTTAGACGACCAAGGGAGAGCAGAACTTCCAAAGCTGGGGAAACAAACACAAATAATAGTCTCTGAGAGGCGCTCAGCAACCACAGTGTTTTCTCCAAGTCTCATAAGAACATAATAGAAGCCAATGTTGAATCAGGCCAATGGCCCATCTAGTCCAACACTCTGTCACACAGCGGCCAAAATATACCAGGGGCCATCAGGAGGTCCAGCAGTGGGGCCAGATTTGGAGCATCTGTCATCTTAGGTGCTTGGTTGGCTTGCATGGACCCTACCCCACCACCAACGCTCCCTCTAAGCTATGGAGTCTTGTGAGCGAAAATTCTACTGTGTGAGCTACTGGCAGAAGAAGAGTCCCAGAGCGGCCTCCAAACTCCTTTCCCTTCCCCTCCCCACAACAGACACCCTGTGAGGTGGGCAGGGCTGAGAGAGCTCTAAGAGAACTATCCTTGAGAGAACAGCTTGGACAGAACTGTGGCTTGCCCAAGGTCATCCAGCAAGTGCAAGTGGAGGAGTGGGGAATCAAACCCGGTTCTCCCAGGTTAGAGTCCACGCACTTCACCACTACACCAAACTGGGTCATTAAAGTTGTGAGTGAGCGATTTGGCTACTGCAGACATTAGTTTGCTCTGGAGCCATCCTTCCGGAGCTAAGACAAAAATGTGTGAGCCGGAGGCTGAAAAAACTGTGAGCCGGCTCACACTAACTCAGCTTAGACTGCCCACCACCCGCTTCCCCAATTTCCCAGGTCACATTTTTCTCCTCCGCTGGAAGCATTTCTCAGTGTCTTTTCACAGTTTCAAAGCCAGCGCTCTGATTCAAAGTGGTATTTCATCTCGCCAGGCTTTAGGGTTGGACAAGGAGTGTGTGAAGTCTGGGAGGAGGAGGAGGAGGAGGAGGGTGACGCAGTGAGAGCAAAGTGGTGGTCAAAGCAATTTGGATATTAAGCACTTCCTGACTTCCCCCAGCCATCAAAAAAAGAAATCCCACGAGGCAGAACTACAGGGTTTGGTTTCCTTTTGAAGAAAAGAGCTCTGGGGTTGTTCTTTTTACCTTCATACTTGTTCTTTTACATGATGGACATTAAAGAGCTGACAGGGAGTATCAGTGTCTTCGGAAAAAAAGAACTAGGGCTGAACTGAAATAAGGAATGCCTTCCACGAACTCTTTTTGTCCCTGCAAAAAGTGCCTCCTCGTTGGAGATTTTGCAAGATGGAGATCAAGGGGGAAAGCGTCTGCCCGTTCAGAGCGAGGGCAGGAAGCATTGCCCTCTGACGGAACTGGCTTTGTAAAGTCGTTACGGAGCCCAGCTTGATATCCCGGCCGGGCGACGTCTTGATCTCATTGTGTTTATTATATGCTCCCCGATTGGCTGGGATGGTTCACAAAAGGAAGGCGGGTCCTGAGAAAATATCAAGGAAGCCACAGCAGATAGAAGAAGCAACGGGTAAAGTCGATAACGGTTGAGGGGCGTTTTGAGAAATAGTTTTTAAAAACCCACCGAGACAACGGTTCCCCCTTCTCACCATGGGTTTCCAGCTCTGGGTTGGGAAATACCTGGAGATTTGGGGGTGGGGCATGGGGAGGGCGGGGTTTGTGGAGGGAGGGACCTCAGTGTGGTATAGTGCCATAAACATCTCTTGCCTTGACCAGGATGTCCCAGGCTAGCCTGATGTCATCAGATCTGGGAGACTAAGCAGGGTCAGCTCTGGTTGGTACTTGGCTGGGAGACTGTCAGCTAGGCCTCTGGCTGTTCTAGTTGCCACGGGTGTGAGGGGGGGGGACTCTGGCCTTTTGACTTTCGCTTCTGCTGTCTTTCTTTATCTATGTAACCAAAGCCTTCGACCTTGAGTGTCTGGGGTAGTCTTTCTCCTGAAAATTATTGCCCGTTGGTTTTGACCTGGCCTCTGATTGGCCTTGAGCAGGGCTTTTTTTTTGTAGAAAAAGCCCAGCAGGAACTCATTAGCATAATAGGCCATACCCCTGACAACACACACATGTCAGGCCACACCCCCATGCTACCAGAAGTGTGGTCATCCAGCCACACCCGCCTTTTGCTTCTTATTCTGTTTAGCTTGTTTGTTGTCAAAACCCAGGGCTTTTTTTGGAGCAGGAGCTCCTTTGCATGCTAGGCCACACACCCCTAATGTAGCCAATCCTAATGAGTTTCTGCTGCTGGGTGTGGCCTATTATGCTAATGAGTTCATGCTGGGCGTGGCCAGCTCGGGAGCCAGCCGGAACGCCGTTCCTGTGCGTTCCTGCCCAGAAGTAGCCCTGGGCTTGAGCCATCAGGGGACCCTCTTGAATAATGTATATCAGCTTGCTTCATGCACTTTATGCCAGTTCTAAGCATTAAGAGATCTGCACACTCTCAATGCCTCAATAAACTTTACCTCTTTGAATGGAAGCTGTTGGGAACTGATTGCTGCAGGAGTCTGACAGGGACCTCCAAGGGCGTCCGGGGTCGCTATGCAGAGGCAGGCAACGGCAAACTGCCTCCGAACATGTCTTGCCTTGAAAACCCCTGCAGCTTGATGGCACATAATTATGATGCGCTGACCCGGATGGCCCAGACGAGCTAGACCAGGTCAGATCTCAGAAGCTAAGCAGGGTCGGCCCTGTTTAGTACTTGGATGGGAGACCGCCAAGGAAGTCCAGGGCTGCAATGCAGAGGCAGGCAACATCAAGGAGGAGGAGGCGGGAGGAGATTGGGTTTATGCCCCACCCTTCACTACCCAAAGGTGTCTCAGAGCAGCTTACAAACTCCTTTCCCTCCCCCTCCCCACAACAGACACCCTGTGAAGTCGGTGGGGCTGAGAGAGCTCCGACAGGAACTGCTCTTTTTTCAAGGACGGCTCTGCCAGAACTATGGCTTGCCCGAGGTCATCCAGCAGGTGCAAATGGAGGAGGGGGGAATCAAACCCGGTTCTCCCAGATTAGAGTCCACGCACTTAACCGCTACACCCAACTGGCTTCAAAGCACCTCTGAATGCCTGCAGGGTCACCATAAGTCATCTGAGACTTGAAAGCAAAAGAAAAGAAAAATCAAAGAAGTAAATGAATAATAAATATTCCGTAAAGTAGGGAGATGTGATTTACGATCTTCAGATGGAGGGACGGGGCAGAGAGAGATTTGCCCGATGTCTCCTGCCGGGCCCATAACAGAGGCATAATTTGAACTGGGGTTTCCCGATTTCCAGGAGAACACGCATGAAGCTGACTTAAACTGAATCAGACCAACATCGCATCAGGGTCAGTATTGCCTACTCTGAGTAGGGTTGCCAGGTGCCCCCGTAGCCACCGGCAGGCGGTTGGAGGAGTAGGTTGCCAGATCCAGGTTGGGGAATGCCTGGAGATTTGGAGTCGGAGCCCGAGGAGGACAGAGACTTCAGTGGGGTACAATGCCCTACAGCAGGGGTGTCAAACATGCAGCCCGGGGGGGGGCAGATCTGGCCCCCGGAGGGCTTCTATCAGGACCACAGTGGAACTGGCTGTCTTCTTTTTCTTCTTCCACTTCTGCTGCTGCTGCTGCATCATCGTAGGTTTGCAGCTTACAGTTACGCACCTGAACAGCAGACTCGAGACTGCAACAGCACCAGCATTTTGATGTAGTGATTCAGAGCAAGAGGTGTCAGTTATCAGACACTGTGAAATAAGCAAAAAATTGCAAAAGAGCTAATGTTTTAAGCATGCTTTTAAGTAAAAAAAAAAAAAAAACACCTTTGTGTTTGTGTCCTTCATAAAGTTGATGTCTCCACTACCTGGCATTCCATTTTATGACACACATCGCCCGGCCCGACAAGGTCTCATTTATGTCAGATCCGGCCCTGATAACAAATGAGTTCGACATCCCTGCCCCAGAGTCTACCCTCCAAATCATCCATTTCCTCCGGGGGAACTGATCTCTGTAGTCTGGAGATGAGTGGTAATTCCAGAGGGTCCCCAGGTCCCACCTGGAGGCTGGCATCCCTACATATTCAGACTTGGCAGTGGCTGTCCAGGGTCTCAGGCGGGAGGTCTTTCACATCACCTACAGCCTGATCCTTTTAACTGGAGATGCTGGGGATTGAACCTGGGACCTTCTACACATGGAGTCTCCGCCACTGAGCCACAGCCCCTCCCTGGCTCAGCCCCTGAGTTTCTATAACCAGACCGGCTCTCCCTGACGCTGGTTCTTGCCTGCTCTGTCTCCTTGCCGGAAATGCAGGGCGACATATGGATCGCTTCACACAACAGTGGAGAGCAGAGATCAGAACCGGACACGCTTTCGGCAGGACAGCTGGCATCCCCCAGGCCTTTGACAATGGCCATTTGGTTTGCCAGTCCCAAATTTCCCCTCTCCCATAGCTGGAAAGAGGCCAGGGAGAGAAAGACGGGGGGGCTGATTCTGCATTGGCTTTTCCCCGCTGTTGTTTTAGCAAACCATAAGAGCATAAGAGAAGCCAATGCTGAATCAGGCCAATGGCCCATCTAGTCCAACACTCTGTCGCACAGTGTGGCCAAAATATACCAGGTGCCATCAGGAGGTCCAACAGTGGGGCCATGTTGGAACCCATGTTGGAACAGAAATTCCCCTCTGCATTGCATGCTGCTTTCACTTCCTTTGGTCATCAGGTTTTATGGTAGCCTCCACACTCCAAGCTGCTTTCGCTTCCTTTGATCCAGGACTCTTTTTGTAGCAGGGACTCCTTTGTATATTAGGCGACACACCCCTGATGTAGCCAATCTCCCAAGAGCTTACGGAGCTCTTCTTACAGGAGCTACTGTAAGCTCTTGGAGGATTGGCTACATCAGGGGTGTGTGGCCTAATATGCAAAGGAGTTCCTGCTACAAGAAGAGCCCTGAGCGACTACACCGAATGTAGCCAATCTCCCAAGAGCTTACAGAGCTCTTCTTACAGGGTCTACTGTAAGCTCTTGGGGGATTGGCTACATTAGGAGGTGTGTGGCCTAATATGCAAAGGAGTTCCTGCTACAAGAAGAGCCCTGGGCAACACACCCCGAATGTAGCCAATCTCCCAAGAGCTTACGGAGCTCTTCTTACAGGGGCTACTGTAAGCTCTTGGAGGATTGGCTACATCAGAGGTTGTGTGGGCTAATATGCAAAGGAGTTCCTGCTACAAGAAGAGCCCTGGGCGGCACACCCCGAATGTAGCCAATCTCCCAAGAGCTTACAGAGCTCTTCTTACACGGTCTACTGTAAGCTCTTGGGGGATTGGCTACATTAGGGGGTGTGTGGCCTAATATGCAAAGGAGTTCCTGCTACAAGAAGAGCCCTGGGCAACACACCCGAATGTAGCCAATCTCCCAAGAGCTTACGGAGCTCTTCTTACAGGGGCTACTGTAAGCTCTTGGGGGATTGGCTACATTAGGGGTGTGTGGCCTAATATGCAAAGGAGTTCCTGCTACAAGAAGAGCCCTGGGCGGCACACCCCGAATGTAGCCAATCTCCCAAGAGCTTACAGAGCTCTTCTTACAGGGTCTACTGTAAGCTCTTGGGGGATTGGCTACATTAGGGGTGTGTGGCCTAATATGCAAAGGAGTTCCTGCTACAAGAAGAGCCCTGGGCAACACACCCCGAATGTAGCCAATCTCCCAAGAGCTTACGGAGCTCTTCTTACAGGGGCTACTGTAAGCTCTTGGAGGATTGGCTACATCAGGGGTTGTGTGGGCTAATATGCAAAGGAGTTCCTGCTACAAGAAGAGCCCTGGGCGGCACACCCCGAATGTAGCCAATCTCCCAAGAGCTTACAGAGCTCTTCTTACACGGTCTACTGTAAGCTCTTGGGGGATTGGCTACATTAGGGGTGTGTGGCCTAATATGCAAAGGAGTTCCTGCTACAAGAAGAGCCCTGGGCAACACACCCCGAATGTAGCCAATCTCCCAAGAGCTTACGGAGCTCTTCTTACAGGGGCTACTGTAAGCTCTTGGAGGATTGGCTACATCAGGGGTTGTGTGGGCTAATATGCAAAGGAGTTCCTGCTACAAGAAGAGCCCTGGGCGGCACACCCCGAATGTAGCCAATCTCCCAAGAGCTTACAGAGCTCTTCTTACACGGTCTACTGTAAGCTCTTGGGGGATTGGCTACATCAGGAGTGTGTGGCCTAATATGCAAAGGAGTTCCTGCTACAAGAAGAGCCCTGGGCAACACACCTCGAATGTAGCCAATCTCCCAAGAGCTTACAGAGCTCCTCTTACAGGGTCTACTGTAAGCTCTTGGGGGATTGGCTACATTATGGGGTGTGTGGCCTAATATGCAAAGGAGTTCCTGCTACAAAGAGAGCCCTGCTTTGATCATTGGATTTATATGGTACCTTCTGCATAGATTTATGGCCGTTTCATGGCCAGTCAGGGGTGACTTTGCAGTCAGTACGGCGTTGCCCCGGAGGTATTTGAATGTGGTTTTGAGTGGCACTTTTCCCTCCCAGTTGAGAAAATGCGGAGCGAATGCTAGATGCAGAATTGCCCCATGTCACGCATGCGCAAGACCAGGAGGGGGGGACCTTCACCTTTTAATCGTATTTTTGGATTTTTATACTACCAATCCACAAATTCAAGGCAAGGCATAAAAGGCAGAACACAGTCGTTTAAACTTAAAGAAACCGACATAAAACTGAATAAAGTCTGAGTCCGGTAGCACCTTTAAGACCCAACGAAGTTTTATTCGTGCGTGCACACAAAAGCTTGTGCCCTGGAAAAAAAAAATACTTTGTGTGGTCTTCAAGGTGCCCCCTGGACCTAGACTTTGTCTTGCTGCTTCAGACCAACATTGCGACTCACCTGAGTCATGAGGTAAAAGGTAAAGGTAAAGGTTCCCTTGCCCGAAAGCCAATCGAATCCGACTTTAGGGTTGCGGTGCTCATCTCTGTTTCAAAGCCGAAGAGCCAGCGCTGTCCGAAGACGTTTCCGTGGTCATGTGGCCGGCGTGACTAAACACCAAGGCGCACGGAACGCTGTTACCTTCCCACCAAAGTGGTACCTATTTATCTACTTGCAATTTCTTGCTTTCGAACTGCTAGGCTGGCAGGAGCTGGAACTAGAGACGGGAGCTCACTCCGTCATGCGGCACTCTCGGGTCTCGAACTGCTGAACGACTGACCTTCCACAGCCTGCCGTTCAGCGTCTTAACCACTTGAGCCACCGCAGTCATGAGACTGTCAGGCTAAGAGACACATCACAACCAGAACACAATTAACTAAATGGAGAGGCATCCTTCACTGACTACTTCAAGGCAGGCTAAACAAAACGCAGAGTTTCATACTGTCCTGCAGAGAGGGGCTTCTCGGGTCAAGCATTCCGTGGCTCTGGAGGTCTCGCTGAAAACGGCCCCTCACCCACCCACTCCCGGACCCCATATGCACACCAGGGATGTGGTTCTTCCGGGAAATTCTGAATTGGGGGGTGGGGGGAATCTAATTCAAACAATTTAAATAACGTTGGGGAAACTTAAAGCATGTTAAACAAAGATCCAGGTACAAAGCTAGAGTCCAGTGGAACCTTTAAGACCAACAAAGTTTTATCAAAGGTGTGAACTTTCGTGTGCACCTACACTTCCTCAGATACATTGAAATGGAAGTTAACAGTTCAAGTATATGGACAGATGCCTCTACATAGGTGAACGGTAAATCTGCATACAACTTAATGCAGATGCTTTGATATATGCAGAGGCCAAACAGCCATAACAAGCTAAGTTTATATGGTCACCATTTGTTTGGATATAATGGGGGGGGGGATAGTGTAACAATAAATATGTCAAAATAAGAGACAGATGTGTAAAAGTATCCTTAATTGTTCAGAGTAATAAACTGAGACTCTGTTGTTAAGCTCCATTTGTCTCCTCTCAAGCATGGGGTTAACCAACAGCATCCTTTTCTTAGAAGTGGGATGCAGTGTTACGTTGGAGAAATATATCACTATTCCAATATACGATTTCAAAAAAAGAAATATATTAAAATACAGAAGATGTATAGCCCTTCTTGGTGAGAATACATATGTAAAGATGAAATTAGTTTAGCTTATGTAATGAGATAAGAAGCCAATATCCCTGTTAAGTCCTGGGGGAGGGTCCGAGTGTTGTAATAACTTGTAATTCAGTGTAACAATAAATATGTCAAAACAAGAGTCAGATATGCAAAGGTATCCTTAATTGTTCAGAGTAATAAACTGAGACTCTGTTGTTAAGCTCCATTTGTCTCCTCTCAAGCATGGGTTTAACTAACAGCATCCTTTTCTTAGAAGTGGGATGCAGTGTTATGATGGAGAAATATATTCCAATATATTGCATTGCATTACAATCGCTATTCCAATATACTATTCCCTAAAAGAAATATATTAAAATACAGAAGATTTATAGCCCTTCTTGGTGAGAATACATATGTAAAGATGAAATTAGTTTAGCTTATATAATGAGATAAGAAGCCAATATCTCTGTTAAGTCCAGGGGGGGTCCAAGTGTTGTAATAACTTGTAATTCAACCGTTTCCCTTTCCATTCTGTTCCTGAATTTCCTTTGCAATAAAACAGCTACTCTGAGGTCACCCGTTGAATGTTCTGGAAGGCTGAAGTGTTCTCCTACAGGTTTCTCAGGCTTGTGATTCCTGATGTCAGATTTGTGTCCATTTACTTTCTGGCGTAGGGTTTGTCCTGTTTGCCCTATGTAGAGAAACGAAGGTCATTGTTGGCATTTAATGGCATATACAATGTTAGAAGATGAGCAAGTGAGTGGGCCTGAGATGGTGTAGTTGATGTTGTTAGGTCCCGTGATTGTGTTCCCTGGGAGTATATGGTAGCAAAGTTGGCATTTGAGTTTATTGCAAGCTCTGGTACCAGTGTCCAGGTTCAAATTAGATGAAGCCTTATTGTGGGTGAGGAGCTGTTTGAGACATGGGGGCTGTCTGTGTGCAAGAAAAGGTTCCCCCCCAGTACTTGTGAAAGAGAACTGTCATTGTCCACTAGAGGTTGTAAGCCATTGACGATGTGTTGAACTCTTTTTGAGTTGAGAGCTGTATGTGACCACTAGGTAAAGGTGAAGGTTTCCCTTGCTCAAAAGCCAGTCGAATCCGACTCTAGGGATGCGGTGCTCATCTCCGTTTCCAGGCCAAAGAGCCAGTGCTGTCCGAAGACATCTCCGTGGTCATGTGGCCAGCATGACTAGTCGCCGAGGCGCACGGAACGCTGTTACCTTCCCACCGAAGCAGTACCTATTTATCTACTTGCAGTTTCTTGCTTTCGAACTGCTAGGTTGGCAGGAGCTGGGGCCAGAGACAGGAGCTCACTCCGTCATGTGGCACTCGAGTCTCGAACTGCCACCTTACAGACCTTCCAGTCTGCAGTTCAACGTCTTAGCCTCCAAGCTACCACAGCCCCTATGTGAGCACTAGTGGTGTTCTATTGTCTTTTGGGGGCCTGTCTCATCACAGGTTTTCTCCCAGTACCATTCTGGCTTGAGCTGGTTGGCCACTGTGTTGAGACAGGATGCTGGACTAGAGGGACCTCATGTCTGACCCAGTGGGGCTCTTCTGATGTTCTTATCAGGGGAAGGCCTTGGCCTCTGTGTCCTGTTGTTGGCTCTCCAGAGGAACTGGTTGGCCACTGCGTGAGACAGGATGCTGGACTAGATGGACCACTGGTCTGATCCAGCAGGGCTCTTCTGATGTTCTTATCAAAGGAAGGCCTTGGCCTCTCTGCCCTGTTGTTGGCCCTCCAGAGGAATTGGTTGGCCACTATGTGAGACAGGATGCTGGACTAGATGGGCCACTGGTCTGACCCAGCAGGGCTCTTCTGATGTTCTTATCAAAGGAAGGCCTTGGCCTCTCTGCCCTGTTGTTGGCCCTCCAGAGGAATTGGTTGGCCACTGCGTGAGACAGGATGCTGGACTAGATGGGCCACTGGTCTGATCCAGCAGGGCTCTTCTGATGTTCTTATCAGGGGAAGGCCTTGGCCTCTCTGCCCTGTTGTTGGCCCTCCAGAGGAATTGGTTGGCCACTGAGTGAGACAGGATGCTGGACTAGATGGGCCACTGGTCTGATCCAGCAGGGCTCTTCTGATGTTCTTATCGGGGGAAGTCCTCGGCCTCTCTGCCTTGTTGTTGGCCCTACAGAGGAACTGGTTGGACACTGTGTGAGAGACAATGCTGGACTAGATAGGCCACTGGTCTGATCCAGCAGGCCTCTTCTGATGTTCTTCTCAGGGGAAGGCCTCGGCCTCTCTGCCCTCTTGTTGTCTGTCCAGAGGAACTGGTTGGACACTGTGTGAGACACGATGCTGGACTGGATGGACTCTTGGTCTGATCCAGCAGAGCTCTTGTTATGTTCTTGCGACTCAAATCAGACTGTGAAGCGTTAACCACAGAGAATCTACCCGCCTGCCACATTATGGATGCACATTCTGGCCCTGCTGCTACACATAAGCCAGAGCAAATCCCCACTGTATGAGACAGGATACTGGACTAGATGGACCCTTAGTCTGATCCAGCAGGGCTCTTCTTATGTTTCCATCCACTCTTTCCGCCCTGTGCATAATTTTATAAACCTCTACCACGTCACCTTTTCTAAACTGAAACGTCCCAGACTCCTCAGCCTTTCCTCGCAGGAAAAGGGCTCCGACTGCTTCATCATCTCGGCTTGCCCTTTCCCCAGCTGTGCAACGTCTCTTTTTAAGATGCAGTGACACCGCACGTGACTCTTTTGCTCCGATGTACATCTCTCCCGGTCTGCCTCTTCCCTCCACCGCGTTGTGTGAAATGTCTGTATCCCGGTAGCCGGAAGGGCTTTCGACGCCCGCCCGGTGTCGTGTGCAGGTCAATGGGCATACGCCGGCTTTTAAAAAGAAAATAAAACATTCGGTCGGCTCTTCCGTGGGACTTCCAGCGTCATCTGTGTCGCCTTCGGGCACCTTGGGCGAAAGGTCAGGAAAGAGCAGCGTAACACAAAAAAAGCCAAGTCTGTGCTGGCCTCGCTCCTACAAACTCCGTCACAAGCAGAGCCTCTGCTCGGTGTGCGAAAGGTCGCCGGTTCAATCCCCAGCACATCCCTTATAGGGTTGCCAACTCAGGGTTAGGAAATTCCTGGAGATTTGGGGGGGGGCCTATGGAGGGCAGCGTTTGGGAAAGGAGGGGTGTCTGTGGGCATGAACCCACAGAGCCAGATCGGTGTAGCAGTTAAGAGCACAGACGCTAATTTGGTTTGATTCCCCACTTCTCCACGTGCAGCTGCTTGGCGTGACCTCGGGTCAGTCACGCGTTCTCTCAGAGCTGTTCTCTCAAGAGCAGTCCTCGAGAGAGCTCTCTCAGCCCCGCCTGCCTCGCAGGCAGAGTTCCCTCTAAGCTGAGTTAGTGTGAGCTTGTTGTTGTTCAGTCGCACAGTCGAGTCAGACTCTTCGCGACCCCATGGACCAGTTTACGCCAGGCCTTCCTGTCTTCCGCTGTCCGCTGAAGTTTGCTCAATTTCATGTTCATTGCATCGATGACACTGTCTAACCATCTCATCCTTTGCCATCCCCTTCTTCTTTGACCTTCAGTCTTCTTTGACCTTCAATCAACCTTGCCAACAAAAGTCCGCATGGTCAAAGCAATGGTATTCCCCGTAGTAATGTATGGCTGCGAGAGTTGGACTATAAGGAAGGCCGAGCGCTGAAGAATAGATTCTTTTGAACTATGGTGCTGGAGAAGACTCTTGAGAGTTCCTTGGACTGCAAGGAGATCAAATCAGTCAATCCTAAAAGAAATCAACCCTGACTGTTCCCTGGAAGGCCAGATCCTGAAGCTGAAGCTCAAATACTTTGGCCACCAAATGAGAAGGGAGCGTTTACTGGAGAAGACCCTGATGCTGGGAAAGATTGAAGTGTGAGCTAGTTTACAGTTTTTTAGCCTCCAGCTCACAGATTTTGGTCTTCGCTCAGGAAGGAGGGCTCCAGAGCAAACTAAGTTATGCAGTAGCCAAATCGCTCACTCACAACTGTAATGCCAGTAGCTCACAAAGTAGAATTTTTGCTCACAAGACTCCACAGCTTAGAGGGAACATTGCTCGCAGGGTGTCTGTTGTGGGGAAGGGAAGGGAGAGGAGATTGTAAGCCGCTCTGAGACTCTGAGTGAAGGGCGGGGTATAAATCCAGTCTCCTCTTCTCTTTTTTCTTCTTATATTGAAGCAGACTCTTGGTCCATTAAGTCAGTACTGTCTACTTAAACTGGTAGCGGCTCTCCAGGGTCTCAGGCGGAGGTCTTTCCCATCACCTACCGTCTGATCCTTTCAACTGGAGATGCCAGGGATTGAACCTGCGACCTTCTGCATGCCAAACAGATGCTCTACTACTGAGCCACAGCCCCTTCCAATAATAATGCCACAGAGGCCACCCTCCAAAGCAGCCCTTTTCTCTAGAGGAATTGATCGCTGTCCTCTGAAGATGCACAGTATTACATCTGGGCTACAAAAATGTCAAGCACAAATGCTGGATGGGGGATACATTTCTGGGGAGTAGCGTATGCAAAAGGGATCTTGGGGTAAGGGTGGACTGTAAACTGAATATGAGCCGTCAGTGTGATGCGGTGGCAAAAAAGGCAAATTCAGTCTCGGGTTGTATTAAAAGGGCCGTAGCGTCGAAATCGCAGGAGGTCGTCATAGCCCCTCTGTATACTGCCTTGGTCAGGCCGCACCTGGAGTCCTGTGTGCAGTTCTGGAGGCCTCACTTCAAAACAGATGTGGACAGAATCGAGAGGGTGCAGAAGACAGCAACAAGGATGATCGGGGGTTTAGAGACTGAGCCCTACGAGGAAAGGCTGAGGGCCTTGGGAATGTTTAGTTTGGAGAAGAGGAGATTGAGGGGGGACAGGATGGCTCTCTTTAAATATCTGAAAGGCTGTTGTTTGGAGGAGGGCAAGGAGCTGTTCCAGTTGGCAGCAGAGGAGAGGACCCGAAGCAATGGGTTTCGATTGCATGCAGAAAGGTATCGGCTGGATATTCGGAAAAAACTTTTGTCACGGTCAGAGTGGTCCAAAGGTGGAATCAGCTGCCCAAGGAGGTGGTGAGCTTCCCTTCACTGACAGCTTCCAAGAAGAGGCTAGACGAATATTTGCCAGAGATGCTTTAGGCTGGTCCTGCATTGGACTAGATGGTCTGTTTGGCCCCTTCCAGCTCTATGGTTCTATGATTCTATGAGAACTGTTGTCATTCTGGGAGATCTCCGGGCCACGTCTGAAGGGTGGCAGCTGTTAAGTGGAAGAGGGGAGAGAGATCAGGAGTGGCCCAGGGCATTCAAACACGCTTGGCAAAGGCTGAGCCAATTGGGCCCGGTTGCGCTGGCAGCACACCAGGGTCCACACAACTTGGACCCAGATAGGGTTGCCAGTCTCCAGGTGGGAACTGGAGAATTCCCACCATTATGATAGAAGGAGGAGGAGATTGGATTTATATCCCGCCCTTCACTCAGAGTCTCAGAGCAGCTTACAAACTCTTTTCCCTTCCCCTGTGAGGTCAGTGGGGCTCACAGACGCCCTGTGAGGTCAGTGGGGCTGAGAGACCTCTTTCCAGAACTGTCCTTGAGAGAACAGCTCTGACAGAACTACGGCTTGCCCAAGGTCATCCAGCAGCTGCGAGTGGAGGAGTGGGGGATTAAACCCGGTTCTCCCAGATTAGAGTCCGCGCGCTTGACCACGACACCAGATTGATCTCTGGACAACCCAAGATCAGTTCCCCTGGAGACAAAAGGCGGCTCTGGAAGGTGGACTCTGCGGCATTGTACCCTGCTGAGGCCCCGCCCCTCCCCAAACCCCGCCCTCCTCAGGCTCCACCCCTAAATCGCTAGAGATGGCAACCCAAGATCCAGGCCGCAGCAATGATGACAATAGGGGCGGGTAGGATTGTCCAATGGCCAGCCAATCCCCACTGCTAGTGTTGCCACCTCCAGGGTTATGAAATTTCTGGAAATTTGGTGATG
The DNA here is from genome assembly GCA_029375565.1 of Gekko gecko. Lineage (NCBI taxonomy): Eukaryota > Metazoa > Chordata > Lepidosauria > Squamata > Gekkonidae > Gekko > Gekko gecko. The sequence continues at coordinate 261,942 of JAPDNY010000028.1, read as the reverse complement.
GGGAGCCTGGGGGGGGAGGGGAGGGTCCTCAGCAGGACTTTAACCACAGGGGGGCATTTTGGGGCCCTGCCCCCTTAATTAAAAGCCCCGCCCCACAAATAGCCATGCCAGGAACCTTATTTTTGAGGAGAGACCAGGCCCGTAGCAACAATGGGGCATTTAGGGGCCCTGCCCCTTAATTAAAAGTTAATTAAATTACATTTAATTGAATTAGCCGGCGGGCACCCCCCGAGAGATTTAAATGCCCCTCCGACTTAGAAATTCCTGGCTACTAGCCTGGGAGAGACCCCACACACACACTGGTAAACTCAGCTGACTTCATGGAGGATAAACGTCACCATCTGTGGAAGAGCTTAATGGGTCTCTCCAGCCCGCACTGGGCAAGGGCCAAAGCTTTCCTCTGGTGCAAACCCATTTACAGAAGAGGGCTTTTTTTTCCAGGACAAACGTGGCCCCGGGGGAAACAGAGGGTGCCAGGAATAGCAACCCCGGCATGCCGCCGGTGAGGTCCGATCGATGCCTTTCGGGATGCGCCAGCCGTTCGTCAGCCGGCGGTTTGATTCACACACACGCAAGCCCTCGGCCCCGTCTCTCCTCTGCAGTGCTGGGAGGCCGGGTCGGGATAAATCTCACTTTGGTTGTGTAACAGGACATTTAGTGGCGGCGCTGAGAAGGAACCTGGTACATTTTCCCAGCAGCTAAATACAAAGGCCCGGGGGGAGGATGACCCGGCTTGAGTGCAACGGCTTTTTAAAAAATACGTTCTTGCTATCCATTTTGCACAAACGAGCAGAATTCAGCTGCACCCGGCATTCTGACGGCGATCAGTCCATTTAGGCACCTAGACAGCTGAGCTGCTATTACACAGCGCACAAAACCTACAGATTAAAAACAATGTACGTAGAGTGCAGATAAAAACGCAGAGGGAGTGGGTATCATGTTAAGCCCACCATGACATAGTAAAGGTAAAGGTAAAGGTTCCCTTGCTCGAAAGCCAGTCGAATCCGACTCTAGGGTTGCGGTGCTCATCTCTGTTTCAAAGCCGAAGAGCCAGCACTATCCGAAGACGTTTCCGTGGTCATGTGGCCGGCATGATTAAACACCAAGGCGCACGGAACGCTGTTACCTTCCCACCAAAGTGGTACCTATTTATCTACTTGCAATTTCTTGCTTTCGAACTGCTAGGTTGGCAGGAGCTGGAACTAGAGACGGGAGCTCACTCCGTCATGCGGCATTCTCGGGTCTCGAACTGCTGAACTACTTCCACAGCCTGCAGTTCAGCATCTTAACCACTTGAGCCACCGCAGCTCCATGACATAGTATACAGCCACAAATGTAGGTTGCACATACAATAAGACCAAAAGAACACAAGAGAAGCCCATGTTGGATCAGGCCAGTGGCCCATCCAGTCCAACACTCTGTGTCACACAGGGGCCAAAAATCCCAGGTGCCACCAGGAGGTCCAGCAGTGGGGCCAGGGCACTAGAAGCCATCCCACTGCTGCCCCCCCCCCCAGCACCAAGAATACAGAGCTTCCCTTGCCGCAGACCGAGAGTTCCTATCTATACCTTGTGGCTAATAGCCACTGATGGACCTCGGCTCCATATGACTATATGGACTACATATAGGCAGGGCTTTTTTTTGTAGAAAAAGCCAGCAGAAACTCATTAGCATAATAGGCCACACCCAACAGGAGAAACTCATTAGCATATGAGACCACACCCTGACAGCACAGTGCATTAGCATATTAGGCCACACCCCCATGTTACCAGACGCATGGTCATCCAGCCACACCCACCTTTTGCTTCTTATTCCGTTTACCTTGTTTGTTTTCAGAACTCAGGGCTTTTTTTGTAGCAAGAACTCCTTTGTATGTTAGGCCACACACCCTTAATGTAGCCAATCCTAATGATTTTCTGCTGTTGGGTGTGGCCTGTTATGCTAATGAGTTCCTCCTGGGCGTGGCCAATTCTGGATCCAGCCGTAACTCCGTTCCTGTGCGTTCCTGCCCAGAAATAACCCTGCGTATAGTCATATAGTCACAATGACTGCAGAATCAAAATATTGGTTACACATATAATAACCACAGGACCAAATGTGTTTCGGCCCAGGCAGCCTTCTTCAGTGGTTTAAATAATACCAACACACACTTAAAAATGTAAGTATAAAATATCTTTTCCAGGCCAAGCAGGTTGTAAACGAATCCTAAAAATTAAAAAAAAAGATCATGTAAGGATATTATCAAATTGCAACATACCAGCTGGTCAAAAGGCAGAGGTGTGTTTCAAAAAGTGTTAATAAAGAATGGTTGCTACTCTCCCTGAATAATAGTTATAGACTTTTTTTTAATATAAATTCTTTATTTTGAAAATGTTCAGTAAATGTAACAAGAAAACAGAACAGAACAAGTACATGAAGAAGAAGAAGAGATTGGATTTATACCCCGCCCATCAAGTCTCAGAGCGGCTTACAAACTCCTTTCCCTTCCTCTCCCCACAACAGGCACCCTGTGAGGTAGGTGGGGCTGAGAGAGCTCTGAGAGAACTGCCCCTTGAGAGAACAGCTCTGACAGAACTATGGCTTGCCCAAGGTCATCCAGCACCTGCAAGTGGAGGAGTGGGAAATCAAATTCGTTTCTCCCAGATTAGAGTCCACGCAGTTAACCACTACACCAAACACCAGGCTAATGTATGAATACCGTGGATGGAATTTTATTTTGGTTTTAATTGTTTGTTTGGCATATGCCTCTTGTTAGCCGCCCTGAGCCTACCGGGAGCGCAGGATATAAATGTGAAAAATAAATAAATAAATAAATAAATAGAAATAGATAGTTTTACAATACAAATGAAGGGGTAAAAGGTGTAAAATGAACTTATAAAAGCCTGATGGAGGGATAGAGTTGCCAGATCTAGGCTGGGAAACTCCTGGAGATTTGGGGACAGAGCCTGGGGAGGACAGGGACCTCAGTGGGGCACAATGCCACAGATTCCACCTTTCAGAACAGCCATTTCCGCCAGGGGAATTGATCTCTGTAGTCTGGAGATGAGCCGTAATTCCTGGGGATCCCCAGGTCCCAGCTGGAAGCTGGCATCCCTGTGACACGCCTGCATATATTGAAGAGGTCACACCGATCAGAGATGGGAACTTTGAACAACCATTCTGTGAAGGAGACAGATGGCGTAGCATCAGCGTGTAATAAAGGTGTAATATTATTAGAGTAACATTGAGTATGTCCCCACTAGAGCGGGGATGAGTCTGTCCCCATTTTGGTGTAGTGGTGAAGTGCACGGACTCTAATCTGGGAGAACCAGGCTTGATTCCCCACTCCTCCGCTCACACCTGCTGGATGACCTTGGGCAAGCCATAGTTCTGTCGGAGCTGTTCTTGAAAAAAGAGCTGTTCCTGTCAGAGCTCTCTCAGCCCCACCTGCCTCCCAGGGTGTCTGTTGTGGGGAGGGGAAGGGGAAGGAGTTTGTAGGCCGCTCTGAGACTCCAAATGAAGGACAGGATATAAATCCAATCTCTTCTTCTTCTTCTAGAAGTCAGAAATAATCATTTTTTATTTTAATTTTAACATACAGACTGGCTTTTGGCCGTTGCTCTATTCCCAGTGTGTGTCCACGTGTAAACCAAAAGGGAACGCATTCTAAGAGTGGTCTTCGGAAGCCTAATATAGAAGCTGGAGGGCAGGAAGGATGATGCAGTCTCATTGATGAATGGGGGGGTGTAAGGAAGGAGGTGAGGGAGGGAAAAGAGAAAAGGGGGAAGAGAGTGGTATGGACCTGCCTGAATGAGCAAGGACGGGGAAAGGGGGGTGGGACCCGAATGCAGAACATTGTGAGCGATGAAAAACTGCAGAGCACCTCATGGATCAATACATACCCAACCGGTCAATCTCATAATTCAGTCCGTGCAGTGGTGGTGAAGTTCCCAAAGTAAAAAATCCAGGAAGGCGTTCTTTTCCTCCGCTGCTTATGAAGTTGGTGTGAAGCCATCCTTCCTGAGCTACGACAAAAATGTGTGAGCAGGAGGCTAACACACATAGTTCAGGTGTGGAGGAGCCAAGGCTTGTTGGTGTAGAGCCAGTTTGGTGTCGTGGTTAAATTGTGTGGACTCTAATCTGGGAGAACCGGGTTTGATTCCCCCACTCCTCCACTTGCACCTGGCTGGATGACCTTGGGCAAGCCATAGTTCTGATAAGAACTGTTCTTGAAAAAGAGCCGTTTCTGTCAGAGCTCTCTCAGCCCCACCTGCCTCACAGGGTGTCTCTTGCGGGGAGGGGAAGGAAAAGGAGTTTGTAAGCCGCTCTGAGACACCTTTGGATAGTGAAGGGTGGGGTATAAATCCAATCTCTTCCTCTTCTTCTACCTCACAGGGTGTCTGTTGTGGGGAGGGGAGGGGAAGGGAAAGGAGATTGTAAGCCGCTCTGAGACTCCTTCGGGAAGTGAAGGGCAGAGTATAAATCCAATCTCTTCTTCTCTTCTCTCTTCATGTTCTGCTACCCAGTCCAGATTTGAGGGTGGCATTGGTGGTAGTGTTGGTGCGGACATACCTTTCATGGCAGCAGCTGAAAGCTGCCAACCTCCAGGTGGGGCCTGGAGATCTCCTGGAATTTCAACTGATCTCCAGTTGATCTAGACCAGTTCCCCCAGAGGAAAATGGCTGCTTTGGAGGGCGGGCTCTATGGCATTATACCCCGCTGAGGCCCCTTCCCTCTCTTCCTGGGCTCCATCCCCCAAATCTCCAAGTCACCCCCAAATCTCCAAGTATTACAACTGAACTCAAGACTACAGCAATGGGTCCCACAGGAGAAAATGGCCGCTTTGGAGGGTGGACTCTATGGCATTGTGCCCCTCTGTGGCCCGTCCCCTCCCCAAACCCTCCCCTCTTTGGGCTCTGCCCCCAAAATTCCAGGGACTTTCAAACCCAGAGTTGGCAACCGTATCTTTCCATTTTCCCCCCCTGGTCTGGGATGCTTGAATGTGGGGATCTCCATTCTTACAGCTGCCCTTTCCCCCTGTTCAGTCTCTTTAGAAACCCGGGCCAGAGCCAAATCACACCGTTGGCATCAAAATTAACAGCTTGTCGACCTGCGAAGTGGCAGGGGAGAAGTGCCAACTGGCTTCACGCTTTCTTCTTGCCGTCCCTCCCCACCCCCAGCTTCTCAACCCCTGTACATATTTAAAAACATACCCTTCCTCCATAGGGCAGTGCACACCATAGCTCTCTCCTCCATTTTAGCCTCACAACAACCCTGCAAGGTAGCGCAGGCTGAGAGAGTGAGTCAACGGGTAATCAAAGGTCACCTCGTGAGTTCACGTTAAACTTAATTTTCAGGTTCCAGGAGGGCTGATTTCGATCTGGACCCTGGTGTGCAGGAAGGAGGGTTTAAGTCTTCCCCCGTGGCCTCTCCTGTCTTGAAAACAACTTTAGGGCATCTCTGCTTGCCTGTTGCCAGCTTGGTGTAGTGGTTAAGTGCGCGGACTCTTATCTGGGAGAACCGGGTTTGATTCCCCCACTCCTCCACTTGCACCTGCTGATGTGACCTTGGGTCAGTCACAAGCTTGGCACAGCTGTTCTCTCAAGGACAGTTTCTGTCAGAAGTTCTCTCAGCCCCGCCTACCTCCCAGGGTGTCTGTTGTGGGGAAGGGAAGGGAAAGGAGTTTGAAAGCCGCTCTGAGACGCCTTTGGGCAGTGAAGGATGGGGTATAAATCCAATGTCTTCCTCTTCTTCTTCTTCTTCTTCTTCTTCTTCTTCTTCTTCTTCTTCTTCTTCTTCTTCTTCTTCTTCTTCTTCTTCTTCTTCTTCTTGCCTAGAGTTGCCAACTCTGTTTTTTTAATCATAGAGTTGGAAGGGACCTCCGGGGTCATCTAGTCCAACCCCCCGTAGAACAAGAAACCTGTGTCTCCCTGGTTTCAGTTTGAGAAACACACACTCAGTCCTGTGAAGGAAGAAACTTAACAGAGGGCTTTATTATTAATCGATTAATAGGGAGACACCAACTAAACAGGGTTTGGTCCCCTCAGATACCAACCAGCATCTCCCTAAGGTTACAACGGGAGTCATAGCATTTTATTTTTCACATTACATCCGGGGAATAAAACAGAATCATTGGTTCCATCAAACTTTGTCCAATTTCGTCACCTATTCCCCATTGGGTTAAGACTCAGGGGACGGGTGTTCCCAGGCAGAGTTTTTCTTTTCTAACAGAACACTAAACTTCTCTTCAGCCTAGGCCCTGTAGTTCTAAAAGTATCTATATTAGCTGATACGGTTACAGAGCACTTACTGTTCTTCATTCTAGCTAGGTTAACCGGCATCGGAAACATGCGCCATTATAGCTGGCCAGGACAAGCAAGGTCAGAAACAGGATGACTCCCTCTCAGCATTTAGCATTTTTCCCATCATGCATTTAAGCAATGAACCAAAGTGTACATCTGAATATATGTTCGTGATTGATTTCTGCCCACGTAGTTAAAATCATACACAGCACTTAACGTATGTGTCCCGGAAAGGTTAAGTATACCTGCAAAGTTCATTCTGTTAGTCAATGGCAGAGTGCAAGACGTTTTCACAGTGCTTCATAAACTGTGCGTACTACACCCCTGCACAATGCAGGAAATTCACAAATACCTCACACACACATACCCCAGTGACCCTTGTTCCATGCCCAAAAGATGACCAAAAAAACCCCCCTCCAGGATCCCTGGCCAATCTGGCCTGGAGAAAAATGGCTTCCCGGCCCCAAAGTGGCGATTGGCATTTCCCTGGGCATGTAAGAAAGGGCCGCGAGAACGAAGCCCTGAGGCAACCCTTCCTGCTTGTTACCTGCCTCAGTTCACAGAATCAGGTCATAGTTCAGGCCTTTAGTCCATCAAAATTCCAGCTAGTGGCTCTCCTGCAGGGCCTTAGCTCAGTTACCATTTTTGGGCCCAGCAACATCAGGGGAGGAAGACATCCAATCAGGACATGTTTTCAGGAGAAACCTCTAGAAGATTACCTCAGCACACGGACCCGCAGGTTCGTCTGAGAAGCGCCAGCTCTGGCCTTGAAGAGGATAAGAGCTGTGTAGGCCAAGAGACCAATTAGTAATACCGGCAGGATGGACCAGGCCCGTTACCGTTCACATTAACCCTTGAGAAGCAGCATTGCTGTCAATGGGAACCGTGGAGAATTTTTTTTGTGTGTGGGGGGGTGAAACCTGAGGAGGGCCGGGACCATATCAGGGTATCATGCCACGGAGTTCATCTGCCAAAGCTGCCATTTTCTCCAGGGGAATTAGTATCTGTTGTCTGGAGAGTAGTTGCAATACCAGGAGGTCTCCAGGCCTCACCTGGAATATGGCAACTCAGTGCTGACCCCATTCAACACTATGATGGTATCTCACTCAATCTTGCCCAGGGCAGTTTACAGTCGAGGAGGAGGAGGAGGAAGAAGAAGAGGAAGAAGAGGAGGAGGAGGAGGAGGAGGAGGAGGAGGAGGAGGAGAGAAGAAGAAGAAGAAGAAGAAGAAGAAGAAGAAGAAGAAGAAGAAGAAGAAGAAGAAGAAGAAGAAGAAGAAGAAGCAGCAGCAGCAGCAGCAGCAGCAGCAGCAGCAGCAGCAGCTGCTATGGTCAGGCCTCACCTGGAGTCCTGTGCCCAGTATTGGGCACCACACATCCTTTAGGAAGGATGTTGACAAGCTCTAGCATGTCCAGAAGAGGGCAACCAGGATGGTGAGAGGATTGGAATCCAAGTCTTACAAGGAAAGGCTGAAAGAGTTGGGTCTGTTTAGTCTGGGAAAGAGAAGGCTTAGAGGGGACAGGATTGCAGTCTTCAAGTATATGAAGGGCTGTCATGTAGAAGATGGAGCAGATCTATTCTCTCTTGCTCCGGATTGCAAGACTAGATCTAATGGGTGGAAATTATAAGGGAGTCGTTACCGGCTAGATATCAGGAGAAACTTCCTCACTGTAAGAGTGGTTGAGCAGTGGAACAGTCTGCCTTGGGAGGTGGTGGATGCTCCTTCCCTGGATGTTTTCAAGCGGAGGCTGGATGACCATCTTTTGGGTATGTTGTAGGAATGTAGGGCTATCTTTCGGCTCTGCTCCTGCAGAGTGCACGAGGTTGGACTAGATGACCTGCAAGGTCCCTTCCAACTCTAGCATTCTATGATTCTAAGAAGAAGAAGAGGAGGAGGTAGTGGTGGTGGTGATTGGGTTTATACCCCAGCCTTCACTACCTGAAGGAGTCTCAGAATGCCTCATAAAAATCTTTAAAAGGGGATTGGATAGATTCGTGGAGGATAAGTCTATGAATGGCTACTAGCCATGGTGACTGAGAAGAAGAAGAGATTGGATTTATATCCCACCCTTCACTTGGTGTCTCAGAGTGGCTTACAATCTCATTCTCTTCCTCTCCCAACAGACACCCTGTGAAGTAGGTGGGGCTGAGAGAGCTCTGACAAAAACGGCTCTTGAGAGAACAGCTCTGAGAGAACTTGTGACTGGCCCAAGGTCAAACCAGCAGCTGCAAGTGGAGGAGCAGGGAATGAAACCCGGTTCTCCCAGATTAGAGTCTGCATTCCTAACCACCACACCAAACTGGTGAGAGAGAGGCAATATGAAAGGGGTAGAAGCCAGGGCAAAAATCGGCATTCATTTCACCCTCCAGAACTTAGCCGTGGGGTCACCCGGGGAGGAATGTCAAAAATCCCGTAACACCGGCCCCACTGTGCTAGATCATGCTCTTTGCGGGAAAAAAGTGGATCTTGCGAAGTAGTTTGATGGAATGTGGTCAAGAAACCAAGTATGCTGAGAGAGAAAGAGCTCTTGGCCAATCTGGAATTCCAGGCAGGTGATCCAGGGTGCCCTTCCAAAAAAAAGGATTTACATCACGCCAATTGCGGCAGCAGAAGACGCTCAGAGATTCCGCCTGCGTCCCTGCATCAGATTCCAAAATTAGTCAGCTGATTGTTTTGTGAGAGGGCATCTCTCTTCCATTATGATTAGGGACACGGTGCCGATAAGTCCCTAAGGCATTTCTTCCTAAACTTCTGATAGCTGACTCATTATTGTGTTTTTTTCCCCCTGAATTAAATTCAGAAGCACGGTTCCTTCTTATAGCTGAAATGGTTTAATTTAAAGGTGTACAAATTGCCCACTTCCAGTTAAGCCCACTGCCTAGACAAGCGGCCGCAGTGGTTAGGACAGTTGATTGGAAGGAGGCCGTTCCAGTGACTCAAGCAGAGGTGCAATGGGCAGCTTCATTGACCGTAAATAAATCCACCATCATATAAATCTGAACATCAGTTTTTGACTTCAAGGTTCGACATCACTTTGCTCCTGAGCAATGAAGGGGAGCTGTACAATAGCACAGAAAGTTTGGTGTAATGGTTAAGACCATGGATTCTAATCTGGGAGAACCGGGTTTGATTCCCCACTCCTGCACATGCAGCTGCTGGGGCGACCTTGGGTCAGTCACAAGTTCTCTCAGGGCTGTTCTCTCAAGGGCAGTTTCTGTCAGAGCTCTCTCAGCCCCACCTACCTCACAGAGTCTCTGTTGGAGGGGGGGGAGGAAAAGGAGTTTGTAAGCTGTTCTGAGACTCCTTTGGGTAGTGAAGGGCGGGGTATGAATCCAATCTCTTCTTCACCTTCTTTCATATTTTCAGTGGGCTTGTGCAAGAGAACTTCCCAATAGATCCCACTTTGGGGGGAAAGCTTTCATTGTTCAATAAACCAAATTAATCAGGAGGGGAGATCAATTTTAATCAGACAGCTCAAATGTAATCCTGCTTCACAGAGATGCAATAGTCAGCCGATCTGCGTAGGTCTTTCTGCTTGGCATGCAGGAAGTCCCAGGTTCATTCTGTGGCATAACCAGTTAAAAGGACCAATTAGTAGGTGATATGATCCTCTTCTTGGCATGCAGAAGGTCCCAGGTTCAATCCCCGGCATCTCCAGTTAAAAAGGACCAGGCAGTAGGTGATGTGAAAGACCTCCGCCTGAGAACCTGGAGAGTAGCTGCCAGTCTGAGTAGACAATATTGACTTTGATGGGCCGATGGTCAGATACAGTATAAGGCAGCTTCACGTGAGGGGCTGTGGCACAGTGGTAGAGCATCTGCTTGGCATGCAGAAGGTCCCAGGTTCAATCCCTGGCGTCTCCCGTAAAAAGGACCAGCTAGTGAGTGATGGGAAAGACCTCCGCCGGAGACCCTGGAGAGTAGCTGCCAGTCTGAGTAGACAATATTGACTTTGATGGTGGTCAGATTCAGTATAAGGCAGCTTCACGTGATGGGCTGTGGCACAGTGGTAGAGCATCTGCTTGGCATGCAGAAGGTCCCAGGTTCAATCCCTGGCGTCTCCCGTAAAAAGGACCAGCTAGCGAGTGATGGGAAAGACCTCCGCCGGAGACCCTGGAGAGTAGCTGCCAGTCTGAGTAGACAATATTGACTTTGATGGTGGTCAGATTCAGTATAAGGCAGCTTCACGTGATGGGCTGTGGCACAGTGGTAGAGCATCTGCTTGGCATGCAGAAGGTCCCAGGTTCAATCCCTGGCGTCTCCCGTAAAAAGGACCAGCTAGCGAGTGATGGGAAAGACCTCCGCCGGAGACCCTGGAGAGTAGCTGCCAGTCCGAGTAGACAATATTGACTTTGATGGTGGTCAGATTCAGTATAAGGCAGCTTCACGTGATGGGCTGTGGCACAGTGATAGAGCATCTGCTTGGCATGCAGAAGGTCCCAGGTTCAATCCCTGGCGTCTCCCGTAAAAAGGACCAGCTAGCGAGTGATGGGAAAGACCTCCGCCGGAGACCCTGGAGAGTAGCTGCCAGTCTGAGTAGACAATATTGACTTTGATGGTGGTCAGATTCAGTATAAGGCAGCTTCACGTGAGGGGCTGTGGCACAGTGGTAGAGCATCTGCTTGGCATGCAGAAGGTCCCAGGTTCAATCCCTGGCGTCTCCCGTAAAAAGGACCAGCTAGCGAGTGATGGGAAAGACCTCCGCCGGAGACCCTGGAGAGCTGCTGCCAGTCTGAGTAGACAATATTGACTTTGATGGTGGTCAGATTCAGTATAAGGCAGCTTCACGTGAGGGGCTGTGGCACAGTGATAGAGCATCTGCTTGGCATGCAGAAGGTCCCAGGTTCAATCCCTGGCGTCTCCCGTAAAAAGGACCAGCTAGCGAGTGATGGGAAAGACCTCCGCCGGAGACCCTGGAGAGCTGCTGCCAGTCTGAGTAGACAATACAGACCTTGGTGGACCGAGGGTCTGATTCAGTATATAAGGCAGCGTCATGTGTTCATGTATTCAGTGGAGTGCTAAGTCCCGTCCGCCTGCCACCCTTTTCTCTCCCGGAAACAGCCTTCGAGTATTTCTTCATGGGACGACTTATGGGGTCGAATTAAGCACATAATTATGAGCTCTGGCGGTTTGGGGGGGGGCGTCCCCCGAATAACGATGCTCTTAACAGGTTTTTGGAGCCGTGCTGCTTTATTGAGCCTCAGTCTTCTGCTTCACCCTCCCTTTCAGGCACATCATGTTTCTGGGCTCACAATGGCAAAACGCCTCCCTCCAAGCCTGTTTTGACACCAGAGCTTAGCGCCGATACCTTGGAAGCTAATGTTATTTACCCATAATACAAATTAACACCACAGTCACGCAGCGTCATGATTCATCTAAAATTAAAAGACATTCGGACTGAGTCACAAAGTTATTCTTAGATTTCCCTGGGCAGCGGCCATGGAGCCCGGAAAGGAATGCAAGGGGGGCCCCCTACTGGCCAGAGTGGGAGTTTGTTACCCAGCAGACTCCGAGATTAACAAATGGTACCTGGGAAGAAAGCCATTACCGTGTATGCCAGGGCTCTTTTGTAGCAGGAACTCCTTTGCATATTAGGCGACACACCCTCTAATGTAGCCAATCCTCCAAGAGCTTATAGTAGCCCCTGTAAGAAGAGCTCTGTAAGCTCTGGGAGGATTGGCTACATTAGGGGGTGTCGCCTAATATGCAAAGGAGTTCCTGCTACAAAAAGAGCCCAGCGTGTACCCATAAATATCATGCTACAGCCAAAAGATTAGTCCTGTGTGCTGTTTGCATTTTTCTTTTTCTTTTTTTAAACCAAAGAGAGGCTCTGCAAGGATTATAGTCAGGGCTATTTTGGGCAGGAACGCACAGGAACGGAGTTCCGGCTGGCTCCTGAGTTGGCCACGCCCAGCAGGAACTCATTAGCATAATAGGCCACACCCAACAGCAGAAACTCATTAGGATTGGCTACATTTGGGGTGTGTGGCCTAACATGCAAAGGAGTTCCTGCTACAAAAAAAAGCCCTGGGTTTTGACAACAAACAAGGTAAACAGAATAAGAAGCAAAAGGTGGGTGTGGCTGGATGACCACACTTCTGGTAACATGGGGGTGTGGCCTAATATGCTAATGAGTTGTGCTGTTGGGTGTGGCCTATTATGCTAATGAGTTCCTGCTGGGCTTTTTCTACCAAAAAAGCCTTGATTATAGTGTTAGAGTGATTCACACAAAAGCTTATACCCAGAATTAAACTTTGTTGGTCTTCAAGTTGCCACTACACTCCTGAATAGTTCTCACATCTGTTTGTAGACTCTGGTATTTGCAGGGCTCTTTTCTGTAGCAGGAACTCCTTTGCATATTAGGCGACACACCCCCTAGTGTAGCCAATCCTCCAAGAGCTTACAGAGCTCTTCTTACAGGGATACTATAAGCTCTTGGAGGATTGGCTACTTTAGGGGGTGTGTCACCTAATATGCAAAGGAGTTCCTGCTAGGAAAAGAGCCCTGCAATTTGTATGCTAATTTGCTGCCATTCACAGGTCTTAACAACTGCTTTAATCCAATCTCAGCTAGACTTAATCGCCCAGTGACTTATGCATCTTGACTCTAACTAGCCCCTCCCGGCAACTAACCCCCACAAACACACATGTTAGGGCTTGAGGAGGTCTGTCTCAGTGTATCTGAACAGGTGCGCATGCACACAAATGCTTATACCCAGAATTAAACTTTGTTGGTCTTCAAGGTGCCCCTGGACTGGAAGTTTGTTCCAGTGTCAGAGTGAGTATTCTTGCAAAGCGCTCTCCCTGTGAGTTTTCCCTTAAGGATGGCAGTTGACACAGACCCTCCCACATACAATTTGCTTCCAGAAAAAAAATCTGGAATGTTTGATTTAATTTCTCAGATGCCAAATTATGTCCAGGTCACATAGGGTTCTGCACACTTCTTGGGAAAATGTCACATGGGGATAAAAAAAAAAGTCACACCCAAAGAGTGATTAACACATGGAATTTACAGCCACAGGAGGTGGTGGCAGCTACAAGCATGGGTGGCTTCAAGAGGGAATTAGATAAGCATACGGAGCAGAGGTCCATCAATGGCTATTAGCCACAAGGTATAGTTAGGAATGCTCGGTCTGGGGCAAGTGAGGCTCTGTATTCTTGGTGCTTGGGGGGGGGAGGCAAGAGTGGGAGGGCTTCTAGTGTCCTGGCCCCACTAGTGGACCTCCTGATGGCCCCTGGTATTCTTGGCCACTGTGTGATAGCGTGTTGGACTGGATGGGCCATTGGCCTGATCCGACATTGAATTCTCTTATGTTCTTATGTGTCCACGGAGAGCGGAGTTTGGGGAGGATTTGATGTCACTTCTGGGTGACGCTCTAGGGATTTCCCCTAATCTCTATGGTCAATACTATAGCAACTAGGGTAAAACCCTAGAGTGTCACTATGGAGGTGATTTCTTTTCTTCCACTCCCCAGATTGTTGAGAGCAAGAGAGGGGCCGGGGGGCAGGGAATTTCCTGCCAGTTGGGCCACCTAAGATCAGGCCTTTAGGCTTTGACACAAAGTGATGACATCATTGGCATGCATCAGGATTAGGGATGCCATATACCTGTCGGGGAGATATCCTGCTCCCAGGTCGCATTGCCCACAGCCACTCCTGGTGAGAGAAAAAGAATTTAAAAATTGATGTGGGCGTGACGGTTTTACGCCTTTTATGGGAAAACCTGGAAGTGACATCACTTAGTTCTAGGGATTATATGGTTTTACCATAGAGTTTCCAACAATTCCTAGAGTGGAGTGACATCACTTCCAGGTTTTCCCCAGGAGTGACTCCATCCAGCAACAGTACCCCCATCTCCCTGCTCCCCTCAGGCTTCCGCCAGTTGCCAGCCACTGGCTATTGCCTGGCAACCCTAGTCAGGATACCAGAATCCCTGTTTTGGACTTCGTTACCATGCACGACACCTTCCTTACTTTACATTACTGGTAAGAAATGGAGAGGCGGGATGGTTCCTTACTGAAGAGGAAACCTTGTCTGTTGCTGTTTATGATATCCTCACAGTGCCACAATCTGGTGACTTCAAGGTAGACTTCCAGACCCAGTTCAGACCGGAGTCCTGATGCTCTAAAACTCCAGGCTAGACTAGATCTCCCAAGAAGGGGCTCCTGTAATCAGGGTTTACAATTTCATTTTGGCCCTGTTCACCATCCTCTCTTTTTTCAATGGACATTTCTCCCAGCAGAAGACATCATTGTGGATTAATGTGTGACCTGGCCTAGGGAGATATGGGGATCCACATTCCTGCTCAGCTATGAAACTCACTTGGGTGGTCCTTGGAATACTGAAACCATTTTTTTCAGGGCTCTCCCACCTACTAAGGGGGATAATTAGTGGAAATCGGAGCAACCTTATATATAAATATCGGTACCTTTTATGTACAAAAAGAGCACCGAGTTAGACCATTGGTCTCTCAAGGTCAGTCCTGCCTACTCAGACTGACAGTGGCTGTCCAGGGTCTCAGGTAGAGATCTTTCATATCGTCTTCCACCTCAGCTTAGCTGGAGATGCCAGGAATTGAACCTGGGGCCTTCTGCATCCCAAGTAGATGATCTACCACTAAGCCATAGCCCCTTTTTCCTTTAATCCCTGTGCTAAAGACCATAGAGACTAGGGTAAAACCTATGGAGCTGAGTCCCTCCTATCGAACGTGAGTCTAGATAGACCATTATTTGATCCAGCAAAGTCATCCCAATGTGCTTTAAGTATGTTTGCCTCTTCCTTTCAGGTGCCTATTTCCCTTCTCTGAAGCCCTCAGAGATCGTGTTCAAGATCATCTTCTGGCTGGGCTACTTCAACAGCTGTGTGAACCCCATCATCTACCCGTGCTCGAGCAAAGAGTTTAAGAGAGCTTTCATCCGGCTCCTGAAGTGCCAGTGCCGCCGGAAGAGACGGCCCATCTGGCGGGTGTACGGCAACCACTGGCGAGCAGCCTCCATTAACGGGGCCGGACAAGATTCTGATGGGGAATCGCGATCCAGGATGTCCACCATCAACGGCTCCTTCATATTGAACTCCGGCAGCCTGGAACGATCCAGTAAGAGGAGGACTCTGAACTTCAAGCGGTGGAGGATGTTCTCCCCTTTCCAGAAGCCTACGACGCAGCTGAAAGAGAAAATGAACAGCCTCTCGAACAAGATACGGGGAGGCTCCCTCAAAGGGGGCACGACGGCCTCGTACAGAACGGAGGTGGAGTCTGTCTCCATAGGGATCCCCAACGAGTTCATGGAGTCTATTGACTATCCAATGTACGACGAACTAATGGACTCGGAGTCCCGCGGTCTCAGCGAAACGGATATTTGACGCCCCCAGGGATAAACGTTGGGGGTTCTGTTTTGCTCGGCCTCTGTGCGGTCACCTGACAAAGTTGGATGTACAATCTGGAGCGGAAGACTGAAGGAGGCGATGGGATTGTCTAAACACAGCATGGTGAACGTGGACGGGCACTCGGTGGAGAGGAAATGCTACTTGCCACACGGACAATCAACCCATAAAAACTTTAAGACCGGGTAGAGGATGTGATTGGTGTGGAGGCAGTGAGAAATATCTGTTTCTCCTGGTAGATAGGGATGATACCTTAATATGAAAGCCTGCATTCTTCATAATATGCGCCACCAACACTTCACACATGTTACCATGACATCCCCAATGATATGCTGAGGTTCAGGAATAAATTATGCAAATGAATAAGGATTTTTGCTAAAACTTGCCCGACAGGTACGTTTGATTCTGTTCACGACTGAAGGCTGCATTTGGGGGCTATGCAGGGAAAGGAAGAAATAGCTTTGTGGGTGTGGTTAGAGGAACAGGACGGACGAGACAGGAGCAGGGAGCCAGTCAGAGCTCAGAAGATCCACCACACCCCCGATCAAGCTGCTATGTGTGTGCGGGTCAACGAGAACAAGAGATCGACCGAAAGGGTCGCTTTTGCTACATTGCAGGGAAACAACCAGGAAAGAGGCTCTCTCTCTTTCTTTTTTGACCAGTCTCCGCTCTTCAAACATAATTTTGCAAAAACAATGAGGTCTGGGAACTTGGTTCTGACAGGCAAGGCCCACAAGTCTTAAGATTCTGTGGCCGAGAGCAGTTTTTTTCTAAAAGACAGAAAGGCAGGTCCGATAGCGTAAGCATCTAGTGGAAGCTAGACCCTTTTGAATGTTCTGAGGGGTATGTGTCACCCCTGGGGGAGGAAGTGAACTGTAGCACACGCTCACATGAGGGGGATGGTTTCACCTAGGGATGCCAGCTTCCAGGTGGGACCTGGGGACCCCCCCAGAATTACAGCTCATCCCCAGACTGCAGAGATCCGTTCCCCTGGAGAAAATGAATGCTTCGGAGGGTGGACTCTATTGGCCTTGTACCCCACTGTCCTCCCCAGGCTCCACGCCAAAATCTCCAGGAATTTCCCAGCCTGGAGCTGACAACCCTATCCCCCCCCCCCACAGACCACCAGTGGCTAGGAGAGAACATGGCCACCTTCTCATATGCCCCACCTCTCTACATTACCTTAATTTATAATTTCTAAGCTACTTTATATTTCCAGTTGGTTACAAGAATGCGGTAAACGTCACTTTGCTGTAGTAACTGGTCTCTACGGGCTCTCGACTCTCGATACATAACTGCGCACTGCATGCGTGTGGGATTGTCGCCGCCCACCTGGAAAATCATACACTGCCTTTTCTTCTCAGATGTATATTGGCTGGTTATGGTTACTCAGTGATGGGGGGAAGCATTCTGCACACGTTCAGAGGCAGGTCCCCTTTTTTCATCTGAATTTCCAGATCTGGGACCCCGGCATACCAAACGGTTTTCGGAATTCTTCTGTGGCTGAAAATTAAACTCTGGGTTCAGTCTATATTTTGAAGTTCACATTTTTTAGGTTCTCAAACATTGACGTTTGGATAGCAGAGCCCCGATTCTCAGGCCCGCATTTGGCGGTTTCAGACGTTCACCTTTTGGGCCAATGATTCGGAATCGGTCGGTCTCAAATGTGTTGGGGCCTGAGACCGAGAAGCCACCTGCCTGCCTGCCTTGCACGGGGACAGCCAATTAAAAAAAAAAATCAAGCCTCTTGCTCTTTTTAATGCTTTCTCCAAACCTCCAGTCTCAGGTCAGAACTTGGAGTAATTCCATGATTCCAACTCCCCAATATTGTCCCCCGGTTCTGTGTTCCAGATGAAGCTGCTACAGATGCTACGGAGGGTTATTGGGGGTGGGGCTCATTCAACGTTGTACTTGCGGTTGCCATGTTGGGTTGCCATCCTCCAGGTGGGTCCTGGAGCTTTCCCAGTATTACTACTAATCTCCGGACTACAGAGACCAGTTCCCCTGGAGACAATGGCCGCTTTGGAGAGTAGGGTATACTCTGTGGCACCGTACCCTGCTGAGGTCCTTCCCCTGACTAAAGGCTGCACCCCCAAAATCTCCAGGAATTTTCTGGCCTCACGCTGGCAACTCTAGATGGTGCCCACCCCAGTGGATTTCCTGGTGCATGCTTTGCTTCTTCCCCGAAGCACAGAGCCAGTCTCGATTTCCCTCCACTTTGGGCGATTCCACATCTGGCATCCACTCCAGATCTTCTCGACTGGGAGGGGAAAGTGCAGCTCAGAACCACACTCAACTACACCGGGGCCGATGCCGTACTGGCTGCAAAGCCACCCCTGAACGGCCATAAACCTATGCAGAAGGTACCATAAAATGCGACGATCAGAGAAAGTGAAAGCAGCATGCAACGCAGAGGGGGATTTCTGCTCCAACGTGGGTTTGGTAAAACAGCGGAGGGAAAAAACAATGCAGAATCGCCCTCTGTTGGAGCAGGAGGTATCTCAGGAGAGCTCGTGAGCATCAGCTTTGGGACGGCAGGAATCGTCCGTTCAGAAGTAGCTGCCCCCTCCACAACACACAGCTTGGCTTGGAACCTTTTGTGAATGTCCTCACAGGGCTCTTTTGTAGCAGGAACTCGTTTGCATATTAGGCGACACACCCCTTAATGTAGCCAATCCTCCAAGAGCTTACAGAGCTCTTCTTACAGGGGCTACTGTAAGCTCTTGGAGGATTGGCTACATTAGGGGGGGGTGTCGCCTAATATGCAAAGGAGTTCCTGCTATAAAAAGAGCCCTGGTCTTCCATGGCAGCCATTTTATGTTGGCCTCCACTACCCTGTCACAAACTGCCAAAAGTGCTCATAGGTTTCAAAGGGCTGGGGACCCCGGCGTGAGTTTGTCCCAGCTGCTTGCACTGAACTGCCCTTTTCCAGGAGAGTTTCTCCTTGAGAAATAAACAATGTAAGAATGTGTATCATGTAAGTTGTCACTCCTTCCTGAGATAGGGCAATCTAGAGAAAAGGTACCAGTGGCATGTAGCAGAAACAGGGTTCTCGTTTGCCTGCTTATGGCAGGAGACCTCCAGGAAATTGGGGCCTTGTCCACCCAGGCTCGCCTGATCGGCAGGTGGAAACTGGGGCAAAAGAGGGGGGGAATTAAAAAGAAAAAATAAGGCCTCATCTACCTACAGGAAGTTGACCATCGAGTTCCTGGCCATTCCTAGAGCCACCTAGAAGAGACAAGGGTGGCTCTAGGAGTTGCCCAGAACTCGATGGTCAGAACTTCCTGTAAGTAGATGAGGGTTATTTTTCTTCTTAATTTTTCCCCTGGGACATTGTTCCCCCCACACAAAAAAACAACCCCTCCCACCATTTTCCAGGCACTACCTGGCAACTCTAAGGAGAAAGCCACAAGTGTCGCAAGAATTCCACTTGGCCCATTTGCTGCCAAAGAGATGAGCAAATTTCCCCGTTTTCCTTTCTCGGTCGATGGGAACGACACAAATGTCAGGCTGGAGCACAAACCGACCTTCTGGTTTCTCTTGCTCCACCTCTCAGGGGCCAGCTTGCAAAGAGGGAACGTGACGGGACTGGAAGCCAAAAAGACAGAAAGTTCAGAAAGAGAAGGCTGCATGTCCTCTGTGCGTCCTCGCGGAAATCACAGACGTGTGCCAAGAAAAGCAGGACTTTGAGAGCAGGGTTGCCAGCCTCCAGGTGGGGCCCGGAGATCTCCGGGAATTACTACTGTTCTTTGGATACTGCTGATCTTTGTCCAGAGAATATGGCTGCTGTGGAGGGCAGACTCTATGGCATTACACTGTGCTCCCTCCCCAAACCCCGTCTTCCCCAGCTCCACCTCCAAAAATCTCAGCCTTATTTGAGATCTGTATAAATGGAGCAAATTTGGTAGGACGCCTCCATCTTTGGCACAGTTTGCCAGTCCTGCCTGAATGGGCCTGAAGTCCTTCACTGATATAAGCCCCTGAGTTGTGGATATCAGCCACTCCAAAGCTTCTTTGGTTAGGAATTCGGTGCAGTGGTTAGGAGCGCAGATTCTGATCTGGGAGAACCGGGTTCGATTCCCCGCTCCCCCACATGCAGCTGCTGGTGTGACCTTGGTTCAGTCACAAGTTCTCTCAGAGCTGTTCTCTGACAAGAGAAGTCCTCTAAAGAGCTCTCTCAGCCCCACCTACCTCATAGGGTGTCTGTGGTGGGGAGAGGAAGGGAAAGGAAATTGTAAACTGCTCTGAGACTCTGAGTGAAGGGCAGGATATAAATCCAAGCTCCTCCTCCTCCTTTTCTTCTTCTTCTTCTTCTTCTTCTTCTTCTTCTTCTTCTTCTTCTTCTTCTTCTTCTTCTTCTTCTTCTTCTTCTTCTACCAGGCATTACCTCCACACAGCCATATGGACTAGAATCTTGGGGGGGGGGGGGTTTACAAAAAAACAACAGCTAAGATTCTCAGGAAGTTGGATTTTGTTTCTGAGGCCATAAATCCAGTTACGGCTACAACGATGGGGATACGTGCAGCCCTTCCGCAGGGAACGAACCATTTGCAAAGTTTGCCAGGGTGCGTGCCTTTTGACACTTTTCCGGTCTAGTTATCCTGACCTTGCCGAAGGGGAAAGTTCGGGATGAAGGAGAGGTTCTCCTGTTTATCTCTTGCTGCTACAATGGATGATGACGAATACCGGAGAAAGCCATTCCAGACTTTTGTCAAAATAACCCCCCATCCCCACCCCACGACTCCCCAGGCAGCTAATAGCATCAGGCCAAAGCGGTACTGATTGCGCTGATATAGGCTGAGCTGTTTTGCCCACCTCGCTTGTGGTTGATAGATAGCCGACAGATTTGCCAAAGAAGCAGCAGGCGAGGAAACTCTCTAGACCCCGGAGTTGTTCAGTCCATGGCAAAATTCCCAACAGGACCTCTCGGTGGGAAATGTATCCCCCCCCCATTTTTGTTTATTTGGACTTGAACGGGAGCCAAGGCCTGCGGCAACTGTAAATCAACCCGGGAGCTAGAAATAGCCTGGTAGCGGGGTCTCTGTGTGTGTGTGTATTTAAATAGGCCATTTTTTAACCAGCCGTCTCGATATCTCACTGGCGCTTGGTCAAAAATCCCAGTCAGTCGGAAAGCTCTGGAGGAAATTATTGTCGTAAACATTTTGTTTCATCTGGAGGGTCCACTTCTCAAATTCAACTGCGACTTCGGTTCCCAGCTCTGGGTGAGGAAATTCCTGGAGATTTGGGGGGCAGATCCTGGGGAGGGCGGGGTCTGGGGAGGGACCTCAGAAGGGGATAATGCCATAGTTTGGTGTAGTGGTTAAGGACCAGTTTGGTGTCGTGATTAAGGCGGGCACTAATCTGGGAGAGCCAGGTTTGATTCCCCCACTCCTCCACCTGCAGTGGCTGGTATGACCTTGGGTCAGTCACAAGTTCTCTCAGAGCTGTTCTCGAAACAGCAGTCCTCAAAAGAGCTCTCTCAGCCCCACCTACCTCACAGGGTGTCTGTTGTGGGGAGGGGAAGGGAAAGGAGATTGTGAGCCGCTCTGAGACTTCGAGTGAAGGGTGGCGTATAAATCCAATCTCCTCCTCCTCCTCCAAAGCAGCCATTTTATCCAGGGGAACAAATCTCTGTCACCTGGAGATCAGATCTGGGAAGCTAAGCAGAGATCTCCAGTCCCCAGCTGGACGTTGACAACCTTAGCGGCAACCAAACCTACCCTCCGTTCTGCCTGGCCCCCGAGTGAGTATTCAAGAGCACTGTCCTTATCACCATACTAAACGGACCCTGTAAAAGTCATTCTCGTGTGACGTTCCCTCCTACCGAATCGGACCCTTGGTCCATCAAGGTCCCCCTTGCCTCTCCCGACCAGCAGTGGCTCTCCAAGGTCTCGGGCCCACGTCTTTCGCATCACCCACTCCCTCAACCAGAGTTGCCAGGGACTGAACCTGGAACCTTCTGTATGCGAAGTAGGTACTCCACCGCTGAGCTGCAGCCCCTCCCCGATACGATGTGTTCTACCACTGAGTTAGGCCTGAACTGGATAGGCCAGGCTGGCCTAATCAGGGTCGGCCCTGGTTAGTATTTGGATGGGAGACCACCAAGGAAGTCCGGGGTCCCTGCACAGAGGCAGGCCATGGCCAACCACCTCTTGCCTTGAAAACCCTACGGGGCGGCCAGTGGGGGCATTTGGGGGCCTAGCCCCCTTGACTTCCTGTCATGGCCCCCTGACTTCCATGCAGCCCCCTGGGCCCCCCATCTCCCTGGGCTGCCCGGGGCCTCCCCATCGCCGCAGTGCCACCCCGTCCCCAAGCCCCCCTGAATTACAGAATCCTGGCTACAGGCCTGGGTGGCCATAAGTCAACTGCTGCTTGATGGCAAAAAAGAACCGGGGGGGGGAACCACTGAGTTGCAGCCCCCACAAAAGTCCTTTCTCAGCTACGTGTTTGGTTCCCCACTCCTCTACACGAAGCCAGCTGGATGACCTTGGGTCAGTCACAAGTTCTCTCAGAGCTGCTCTCTCGAGAGCAGTCCTCGGAAGAGCTCCCTCAGCGCCCCCTGCCTCACGGTGTGTCCGTTGTGGGGAGGGGAAGGAAAGGAGATTGTAAGCTGCTCTGGTCCCTGCCCCCTATCACTGTGTCCTGAGGCATCTCTTTTAAGCAGAGAGAACCTAAATTAAAAGAGAGAATGTCCAGGAATATCAAAAAGTTCTCCCAGTGGTTTCCTTGAAGTCCCACACCATGAGGTCCATTACTGAGCAATTCCCGATACCCAACGATACCCATCCAGTCCAACGCTCTGTGTCACACAGTGGCCAAAAATACCAGGGGCCATCAGGAGGTCCAGCAGTGGAGCCAGGACACTAGAAGCCCTCCCACCGTTGACCACCCCCCCCAGCACCAAGAATACAGAGCATCACTTGCCCCAGACCGAGAGTTTCTATCTATATCTTGTGGCTAATAGCCACCGATGGACCTCTGCTCCATACGTTTATCCAGTCCCTTCATAAGAACATAAGAGAAGCCAATGTTGGATCAGGCCAAAGGCCCATCCAGTCCAACGCTCTGTGTCACACAGTGGCCAAAAATACCAGGTGCCATCAGGAGGTCCAGCAGTGGGGCCAGGACACTAGAAGCCCTCCCACTGTTGACCCCCTCCCAAGCACCAAGAATACAGAGCATCCCTTGCCCCAGACCAAGAGTTCCTACCTATACCTTGTGGCTAATAGCCACTGATGGACCTCTGCTCCATATGTTTACCCAATTTCCTCTTGAAGCTGTCCATGCTTGTAGCCAACTTTGCTTCCCAAGTAAAATGGAATCTAAAGTTCTGCATGCATGTATGGGACATCCAAGTAAAGATCTTGAGGGAGCTCCGAATCAAGCTGTGATCCCTTGACAACCCTACCTTCTAGATTACACCAGCAAGTTTGGGTCATACAAATGTAGCTGCCTTACACCGGACCAGACTTTGGGTCCACCTAACTCAGTATGTTCTCCTCCGACTAGTGGAGACTTTCCAGGTTCTCAGGCCGAGAGGGGGTTTCCCAACACCCACTGATTGAGATCCTTTACCCGAAGATGCCAGGACTTGAACCCGGGACCTTCCGTGCACAAAGAATGTTCTCCACCGCTTCGCCGCAGCTCTTCCCGAAGAGCGTACGAGCTGCCTTCGACCACATCAGGCCATGGGTCCATCTAGCTCAGGCAACGGCTCTCAGGCAGGGAAAGGTCTTTCCCCACACCTGCTGCTTGAGATCTTTCAATGGCCTTTCAATGCGCAAAACATGCGCTCTCCAGTGGAGCCACCACGGTTACCGGAAGCGGTGGCCAAATGCACCATGAGGTCCTTCTGAGCCAAAAGTGAATCACCTGGAATATCCATTATCGGGGGACCATGTAGCTTAACCCCTACGCCCAAATTAGGACTGATTACATAGAACTATTCTTTTCTTTAAAAACCTATCAAAATGATAAGTCGCAACCTTTAGGGAGACCCCCGTGTGTCAAAATAAGGCTAAGCAACGCTCCAAAAAAAGGGTTTCGAAATCGCAGCACCACCACATCAGAAAATTCACTGCAGATTGAGCTGGAAAGAACCACATTGGACTGAATTGCAGACCTTGAAGGGTCCCAGGACGCGTACGTTTCAGGCCACTGCAAAGCTGCGGAGAAAACTGTCAAGTCTGGAGTCCATACCGGCAAGGCAAAGTTATTCACCTGCTTTGTTTGAGCTGTAGAATACAAAACCTTTTGGAGGGTAGACTCTGTGGAATTATACACCCCTCAGGCCCTCCCCTCCCCTCCCCAGCTTCTACCACCTAGAAATCTCCAGGAATTTCCCAACTGGAGTTGGCAAGCCTAGTTCTGACGGCTCACCTGCTGCCTCTTGACAGTCTCTTGAGAGCCAGTTTGGAATCGTGGGTAGGGGCGCAGAGTCTAATCTGGAAGAACCGGGTTTGATTCGCCACTCCTCCACATGCAGCTGCTGGTGTGACCTTGGGCCGGTCACAAGTTCTCTCGGAGCTGTTCACTCAGGAGCAGTCCTCGAAAGAGCTCTCTCAGCCCCACCTACCTCACGGGGTGTCTGTTGTGGGGAAGGGAAGGGAGAGGAGATTGTAAGCCGCTCTGAGACTCCGAGTGAAGGGCGGGGTATAAATCCAATCTCTTCTTCTTCTTGACCACTTAGGTGGCAAATAACAGGAACGTATTTTGCAAAAACACAATCCAATTGAGCTGCGACTGGTTACAAACAAGGACTTGCTTGAGTCCGCCAGGGTTGTGGGGATACATTTGTGTGTTTTGAGCTCCAGTGGATCTGCAGTCGTAAAACGCTAGCCAAAGAAGGAACATGTACAAACAGGAGGAAACCGGGTATACCCCGAGAGCTTCTCTTCTCTTGGGCCTTTTTGCTGCAGCTGTTGCCGCTGCTGAAGAGACAAGTCTGTTTCCTTTAACAAAAAGGTTTGCCTCTTTTGTCGGTGGGAACTAGAGAAAAACGAACCGATATCTACAGGATATTGCGGATTGGATCGTGCCAGCTTTGTTTCTCAGACCCAGCCGATTCCCCTCTTGAGTAAAGTCCCCATAACTTTGGCCCATGCAGGGGTTGCCAGCCTCCAGGTGGGGCCCGGAGATCTCTCGGAATTTCCTCTCGCTTCCGGATCACAGAGATCAGTTCCCCTGGTGGACAATGGCAGCTTTGGAGAATGGATTCTGTGGCACAACCTCCCTGCTGCTGTCCCTCCCATCCCCAAATGACCCCCTCCCCAGGCTTTGCCCCCCAAATCTCCAGGAATATGCCAAGCTGGAGATGGTAACCCTATGCAGCTCCCATTAAAAAAAAAATGACTTTTTTTGGTGGTCAAAGACCCTGCCCCCTTCCTCTCTCATTGATGGGGAAACTGGTTGGAACCGACCCAATGCGATTGGTGGGGAGGGGGAAATGGACAAAGACCCGGACGCCTCCTTTCCCCTTCTCCGTTTCGTGAGCTAACTCTGCTGAAAATATGCGATCGCAGCCCATACATCCGCCAGCAAAAGCGAAAAGAGTTCATCCGCAGTTATGTGGACAGACGTTTTATAACCTTTCTATTTTTATTGTTTACAGATGTGTACATAAGTGTACATTTCCTTAACAGGTCTTTAGATATTACATGTCTTCTCTCTCTCTCTCTCTCTCTCTCTCTCTCTCTCTCTCTCTCTCTCTCTCTCTCTCTCTTGCTCTCCCTCTCCCTCTCCCTCTCTCTCTCTCTCTCTCTCTCTCCTTTTTTAAAAAAGAAATCTGCAAACGTATTTATTAGCCAGAATGGGGAGGGGATTTCTTTTCCTGTCCCATGATGCAAACTCTGCTGAATTGATTTCTGTATACTTTTGCCAGACCAGAATGCACATTACTTTTTTGTTTGGTTGGTTGATTTGTACCGAATATGCGCACAACGCTGCCTAAGAAAGAGCATTGTTTAAAAATGTGTGCTGTCTTTGATTGATCGACATGGGGAAGGGCTTGGCAGCTAGAGCCAGAGATGCCTGTGAAACGTTTGCCTCTGGTGAAATCAAGAGCAAGTGTGAGAGATAGCAGAGGACGCTGAAAGAGGGTCAAAAGGACTAAGAAACTTGGGGCTCTTCCGTATTCTGCTTCGTGGGGGTTTCTTGTATTCTTCATGTGTTTTGCCCCCTCTAGTGGTCGATTCGATATTACATCACTGTACGTCAACAAAAGTTTAATTCTGGGTATAAGCATTCGTGTGCACGCACACTTCATCAGATACATTGAAACAGGTTTCCTCAAGCCTTACATATAGGGAGAGAGAGTGTGGGGGTGTTAGTTGCCAGAAAGGGCTAGTTAGAGTCAAGATGCATGAGTAACTGGGCGATAAGTATAGCTGAGATTGCATTAAAGCAGTTGGTAAGACCTGTGAATGGCAGCAAATTGGCATACAAATACCAGAGTTAACAAACAGATGTGAGAACTAAGTCAAGTGGTATCTCCAAGATCAACAAAGTTCAATTTTGGGTATAAGGAATCATAGAATGACAGAGTTGGGAGGGGCCATAGAGGCCATCTAGTCCAACCTCCCTGCTCAATGCAGGATTAGGCTAGAGCATCCCTGACAAGTGTTTGTCCAGCCGCTTCTTAAAGACTGCCAGTGAGGGGGAGCTCGCCGCCTCCCCAGATAGCTGATTCCACTGTGGAACAGCTCTTATTGTAAAAAAAGTTTTCCTTAATATCCAGCTGGTACCTTCCCACCCTTAATTTAAACCCATTATTTCGAGTCCTCTCCTCTGCTGCCACCAGGCACAGCTCCCCACCCTCCTCTAAGGGACAGCCCTTCAAAGACTTCAAGAGAGCCATCCTGTCCCCCCTCAACCTCCTCTTCTCCAGACTGAACATTCCCAAGTCCCTCAGCCTTTCCTTGTAGGGCTTGGTCTCCAAGAAGAACTGAGAGCCTCAGCATGTGTAGACGCACACTTCCTCAGATACATTGAAACATATTTCCTCAAGCATTACTTATAGGTAGAGAGGAGGGGGGTGAGTTGTGATTCGAGTATGCAGGGAAATATGCCGGCCGTACATCGATGTAATATCAAATCAGCCACTAGAGGGAGCAGAAAATGTGCAAAAAGGGGGGGGACCCTCCAAAGCAATAGGGACACACAAGTGAGAAAAAGAGGAATCTGAAACAGCCCTTGGTGAGGGCGGGGGGGAAGTTTCTACTCATCTCTGAATGCTTTCACACTCACCATCCCCGGGAACTTATTTGAAAGCCCGCCAATACCCTCTCCCCACCCTGTGAAGTTTCTCTTGCTGAACTGGACCATGGAAGGTGGGGGAGGGGGGTCAAATGTCCAAAAGAGAGATCTTGTAGTAGATAACTCAATGAAAATGTCTAGCCAGTGTGTAACGGCAATAAAGGCCAACGCTATGCTGGGGACTACTAGGAAGGGAATTGAAAACAAATCAGCCAGTATCATCATGCCCCTGTATAAATCATTGGTGTGACCTCATTTGGAGTACTGTGTACAGTTCTGGTCGCCACATCTCAAAAAGGATATTATAGCATTGGAAAAAGTGCAGAGGAGGGCAACTAGAATGATAAAAGGGTTGGAACACTTTCCTTGTGAAGAAAGGTTAAAACGCTTGGGGCTCTTTAGCCTGGAGAAATGATGGCTGAGGGGTGACATGATCAAGGTTTATAAGATGATGCATGGGATAGAGCAGGTAGAGAAAGAGGTACTTTTCTCCCTTTCTCACAATACAAGAACTCATGGACACTCAATGAAATTGCTGAGCAGTCAGGTTAGAACAGATAAAAGGAAGTACTTCTTCACCCAAAGAGTGATTAACATGTGGAATTCACTGCCACAGGAGGTGGTGGCAGCTACAAGCATGGACAGCTTCAAGAGGGAATTAGATAAACTTCTGGAGCAGAAGTCCATCAGTTGCTATTAGCCACAAGGTATAGATAGGAACTCTCAGTCTGGGGCAGGTGATGCACTCTATTCTTGATGCTGGATGGGGCAGCAGTGGGAGGGCTTCTATTGTCCTGGCCACACTGCTGGACCTCCTGAGCCAGTTTGGTGTAGTGGTTAAGTGTGTGGACTCTAATCTGGGAGAACTGGGTTTGCTTCCCCACTCCTCCACTTGCACCTGCTGGATGACCTTGGGCAAGCCATAGTTCTGACAAGAGCTGTCCTTGAAAAAGAGCAGTTTCTGTCAGAGCTCTCTCATCCCCACCTACCTCACCAGGTACCTGTTGTGGGGAGGGGAAGGGAAAGGAGTTTGTAAGCCGCTCTGAGACTCCTTTGGGCAGTGAAGGGCGGGGTATAAATCCAATCTCTTCCTCTCTTCTTCTTCTCCTTTCCATTTGTTTAGTATAATAACTACCAGTCAATTTTGCATCGATTTTGTAAAAAGCCCCAACGGGAGTTTCCCAAATTGCAAACCCGCTTCTACTTGCACAAAGTCTTCCAAGGAGGAGGAAAGTTTTCAATTATATTCTGTTGATACCAGTCCTACGAAGGCACAATGTGCAGCTAAGATTCCTAGACGGAGCACTCCCGTCCTTTACAAAGCCTCAGAAGCTTTCACTGATAGTTGTGTCGATGCTTATTGCCGCTCCTACAAAAGACACATTGTGCGGCTAAAATTCACGGATGGAGCGCTCCTGTCCTTCTGAAGGCTGCTTTTGGAAGACTTCACGCAAGTCGAGGCGGGCTTGTAATTCCGGAAACTCCCGTTGGGGCTTGACTTTTAACATACTGATGCAAACTTGACTGGTCGTTGTTAAACTGAACGAACTGAATGTTACTGTTAAACTGAATGAATTTAACACATGTACCTGACATTATAATAGCACACGATGCACTTTATAGAATGACAGTTATAAACAGAACACGTTAACTTACAGAAGTTTCTTGCAGTGTATATTTATCCGTTACTTGACCCACCTGGAGGTTGGCAACCCCCGGAAGAAGTCCAAGACACTCGGTTCCTGCCTGGAAATCCCATCTCTACATTTGTCATTATGGCTGCCAGGGGACGAGGACGGTCATAGATCTACAGCTGCCGTGGCCAATGGGAATAACAAGCAAAAGATCGTTACTGCACAATGAGACGGACCTCTCAAAATCATTTGGACAGAGTTCAATTAACTGAGAACCGTCCTCGGGCAAAACGAGAAAATTTCCAGTTCTCCAGCGCTGTCAATGAAATTAGCAATCCCGGGACGAGGGAGCGTCTCATCGATGGCATCTCTTCTCAGTCAAGGACATTGTCCTTCATGGGGCAAATGCATTTTGGAACGTAGCTGTAAGTCCCGGGGTCACGTAAACAATTGATTCTTGCGGATGATGGCTTCGTGTGGCGTCCTCTCTGTCAGGACCCCACTCCGTCCCCCGTGGTTTGGGGCACAAGGTGACTCTTTCCAGAGCCAAAATGAGCAACAAATCAACTGTAAATCCATTAGCCCTTTCAACATAAAACCCAAATCCCAAAAGATTATGAATGAGTCAGAAATACGAATTGGGAAAGAACCACCGCAACCAGTGGGGCTTTCTTCCGAGAGAAGAGAAGGAGGAGGAGGAGATTGGGTTTATACCCCGCCCTTCACTACCCAAGGGAGTCTCCAGAGCGGCTTCCTGGGTGCCCTCCCGCCCCCTCCCCACTGACCCAGACACCCTGTGAGGTAGAAGAAAGAGATTGGATTTATACACCCTTCACTAACCCAAGGGAGTCTCAGAGCGGCTTACAAATCTCCTTTCCCTTCCCCTCCCCACAACACAGACCCTGTGAGGTAGAAGAAGAGAAGAGATTGGATTTATACCCCGCCCTTCACTACCCAAGGGAGTCTCAGAGCGGCTTACAAAACTCCTTTCCCTTCCCCTCCCCACAACAGACACCCTGTGACGTGGTAGAAGAAGAGATTGGATTTATACCCCACCCTTCACTACCCAAAGGATTCTCAGAGTGGCTGACAAACTCCTTTCCCTTCCCCTCCCCACAACAGACACCCTGTGAGGTAGGCAGGGCTGAGAGAGCTCTGACAGAAACTGCCCTTGAGAGAACAGCTCCGAGAAAGCTGTGACTTGACCCAAGGTCATGCCAGCAGCTGCATGTGGAGGAGTGGGAGAATCAAACCTGGTTCTCCCAGATTAGCGTCCGTGCTCCTAACCACTACACCAAAACGGCTCTCAGTTGTTTGTGTGGGGGTAGGTGGGCAGGTGTCTTGTGTGCTTGCCTGGAAGTCATGGTTGACTTCTGGTGACCCCGGCTGGGGGCTTGGATGTTTTTAAGAGATTTTTTTTAATTAGCCTGCCTCTGCCTCCCGCCTCTGGTATTCCTTGGAGGTCGCCCTTCCGAGTACTTGCCAGGGTCAGCCCCGCTTAGCTTCCGAGTCCTGAAGAGATCGGTCTTGCCTGGGCTATCCAGGCCAGGGCCGAGAAACAGCAGAACGTCGTGTGAAGGAGACGCGGGACTTCCTCCAACAATGGCATCCCTGCGTCGAGTTCTCTGCCGAAAGGATACAAAAGGGTAGGAAATCTTCCCGTGGGATAAATACCAAGTCAAGTCAAGTCAGCCTTTATTGGCATAAAATTATCAATACAATTACTAAAATTAAAACCAGTTGAGGCACACGAATAAACCAGGTGAAACCTACCTATAAAATTCAAAAAAATCCTTTGACACCGCTGTGAGACCAGGCAGAGAAACTTGGCGACCTTCTCTGTGATGTCTGGCCTAAAATCACTTAAGAGCCTGTGCACCTTGGGTGCATCAGAGCAAGCTCCCATTTTGATTAGAAAAGGATATAAGTATCTAATCCTTAGGTCCGTATATAAATTGCTAGCAGAAGCACATGAGTGATGGATTCCACACAATTCTTTCTGGGATAAATATCACTAAAGGCTATGGAGAGAGAACACCCTGATCTGGGTGGCCCGGACTAGACCGATCCCATCAGGTCAGAGAGGCGGGGTCGGCCTTGATTCGCTCTTGGATGGGAGACCTCCAAGGAAATCCCGGGTTGCTCCGCAGAGGTAGGCAATGGCAAACCACCTACAAATATGTCTCTCAGTGCTTCCTTCTAAGCTGTGAAGTCCCGTGTACAGAAATTCTAATTTGTGCGCTGCTGGCATTCAAGTTGTGAGCAAGCGATTGGGCTGCTGCATCATCTCTGGAGCCATCCTTCCTGAGCCAAGACAAAAACCTGTGAGCCGGAGGCTAAAAAAACTGTGAGCTGGCTCAGACTCACTTAGCTTAGAGGGAACCAGGGGTCATTTTGAGCCGGAACGCGCAGGAACGGCGTTCCGGGAGTAACAACCCCACCCCCCCCGAGTTCCTGCTAAGGCCCCACGACTTCCTTAGCAGCGCAGGCCCCCTGACTCTCTGGGCTGCCCGGAGGACTCTCTCCCGTGCCATGTTGTGGTTAGTGTTCCAGACAAGGATTTGGGTGACCCAGGTTTGAATCTGAGTTGGGAAATACCTGGAGATTTTTGGGGTGGAGCCTGAGCGGTGGGTGTTGCCTTCTGACATGCTTCTGGTGTTGTCAGGGAGCGTGGCATCTGCAAAAAAGTTATGCTAAGGAGTTATGCTAATGAGCTCCTGCACCTCTTTTTCTACGAAATGACCCCTGGAGGGAGCACTGCTCTTACCTTGACCTGGATGGCCCAGGCTAGTCTAATCTCATCAGATCTGGAAAGCTAAGCAGGGTCAGTTCTGGTTAGCACTAGGGTGGGAGACCACCAGAGAAGTCCAGGGTTGCTAAGCAGAGGCAGGGAATGGCAAACCCACCTCTTCTCGTCTCTTGCCATGAATACCCTAGGGGGTCACTGTTAAGTCAGCTGCAACTCAACAACACTCTCCACCACCATGAATACCCCACTGCAGAGTTTCCTTTCATTTCGTACTTCTTTTCCTTCACCAACAATTGCATCTGCACAAGACATAAAAGCATATCGTCCCAGTCTGGACAACATCCTTTTCTGGCAAGGACTATTTTTCCTCATTGAAAATCTGGATGCCTACAAATCAATGCCAGCTGGGGAAGAATGGCATTCAGTATTCACATGATCAAGGTAGGAAATGTAGGGGGGAGGAGGAGGAGATTGGATTTATACCCTGCCCTTAACCTGGAGTCTCAGAGCGGCTTACAGTCTCCTCTCCCTCCCCCTCCCCACAACAGAAACCCTGTGAGGTAGGCGGGGCCGAGAGAGCTCTTTCGAGGACTGCTCTTGAGAGAACAGCTCTGCGAGAACTTGTGACTGACCCAAGTTCACACCAGCGGCTGCATGTGGAGGGGCAGGGAATCAAACCCCGTTCTCCCAGATTAGAGTCTGCCCTCCTAACCACTACACCAAACTGGCTCCTTGAATCCCTGCCTGGTTTTGCTAATTGGAACTGCTCAACTCTGGATTATCAACACATTAAAACAGAAAAGAAAGGTACTTTGGGGAGGAAGAGAAGTGCCAGATGCTGTCTCTTAGCCTCAGCCTCCAGAGGGGGGTTACAAGAGAGTCAGATAGATAGACAGGCCAAGTGTGAGTTTCCTTCCTGCTTACCTTTCTGCCTCTGTCCCTTTGACGTGTAGATGGATACTCTCAGGGAACTGCTTCCTTCCTTCCATTCCCACTTCTTCTCTCTCCCGCACACACAAAGACGGAGCACGTTTGCTCTCCCTCTTTGTCACCGTGGATGCAATCTGCATCCATCCAGATAGTTAGAATAGTTTGGCCCTATCCTTATCGATCCCTCTCTAGAATGGAGCTCACTAAATCAAAAACTCTCGGTTAGTTTTGAAACTGACAAATGGCTCTTTGTCACTCTGTGACTTTGCCAGCCACGTGTAGGACAAAGAACCTCTGATGTGTGCAGACAGTTTTTAACACTTTTTAAATCTTGTCCTTTCTCCGTGGAGCTCAGGATGACACACAAAGATGTGAAGCTGCCTTACACTGATTCTGTAGTTCGGCAGTTCGAGCCCCAAGTGCCGTGTGACGGAGTGAGCTCCCGTCTCTGGCCCCGGCTCCCAGCAGCTCGAAAGCAAGACATTGCGAGTAGATAAATAGGTACCGTTTCGGTGGGAAGGTAACAGCGTTCTGCGCGCCTCACCGTCTAGTCATGCCAGCCACACAACCATGGAAACGTCTTCGGACAGCGCTGGCTCTTTGGCTTGGGAGATGAGCACCGCCCCCTAGAGTCGGATTCGACTAGTTTTTGAGCAAGGGAAGCCTTAACTGTTGCCTTTAAAACAGATAGAAATCCTGAAATAGCCAAATAGTAAAACAACGAAAAGGCCGGCCAGTGCTCCGATAAAACCCTGGGCAATGATAATTTTGAAAAACCTTAACCTGGCATGCAGAGACCGAAAGAGCAAGCATGAACCAGTAAGATGGGACAGAAACACAGAATCATAGAATCACAGAGTTGGAAAGGGACCTCCGGGGTCATCTAGTCCAACCCCTGCACAATGCAGGAAATCCACAATTACCTCCTTCCCCCCAACACTCCCAGTGACCCCTGCTCCGTGCCCAGAAAATGACCAAAAACCTCCAAAATTCCCGGCCAAACTGGCCTGGAGAAAAATTGCTTCCTGACCTCAGGAAGACGATGATGGGAACTTTTGCAGGCAAACATGTTTGACAAGTAAAAGCTCTGTGTTCATCAGCCATAATCCCTCGAGAGCTAGATCCCTTCGCCACCCGTGGACTCCCTTCACCTCCCTTCGCCACCTGTGCTGCCCCCGGTCAGCATTCACTGTGGGTAATAATAATTTAGTAAATAA
This sequence comes from Gekko gecko, assembly GCA_029375565.1. Classification (NCBI taxonomy): domain Eukaryota; kingdom Metazoa; phylum Chordata; class Lepidosauria; order Squamata; family Gekkonidae; genus Gekko; species Gekko gecko. The sequence continues at coordinate 228,498 of JAPDNY010000028.1, read as the reverse complement.
CTGCCATGTACCTTTAAGAGCAGTTGCCCCTGGGAATTGTAGTCCTCGGATGTCCCAAAAGCATCCCTCTGACTGGCTCATTAGGGGTGATTTCCTGAGCCCAGAAGGCACAAAGATAGGAATTTTATAGTTCTTTTCCGTTTCTTTGTCTGTCCTTATCGCAAAGAGAGGAGAACTCATCTCTTTCTCACCACGACTATAGAATTGACCTGAATCACAAGATGTAACTTTTCCACCCAGCCATCAGATAGTATCGTGAGTAATGATCTACTGAATGCATGTGAAGTTAAATAAAGGCCCCGGTCACACGGGCCAGATAACACGGGGGGAGGCGTGGCTTTTTGCGCCGGCACAATTTAACGCGCCAGAACATGATCAAGACGCCGCAGCAACAACTTGGGGTTTTGTTCATTGGCACGTGTTTCCGGCGCGCTTCAACACAGCGAAAGGAGCGCGCTTGAGCGATCACACTTAGGTATTCCGTCAACGGCCCATGGCAAACCGTTTGCTAGTAGCTTTTTGCAGGTATTTTTTAACTCCTGATCTTCGGCGGGATGCCACGGGTTGGCCATAGGTGCGCTCTGCTTCCCAGATGTTGTGGTGTGATCGTGCCCCAAAAATCCACCTGACATTCATGTCTCTCATGCAGCAAATTCTCCATGTGACCGGGGCCAAAGATGATTTAAGTCTCTTCAGTGGCTGTGCATCGATCACACCCTAGAAAGCATTTGGCTTCAGACGGAGCTAAGTGCCAGACAGGAACACCACCCATGGACTCCAGCAACTGCTGAACAGCTATGCAGCCGCACGGTGGTTCAGTTTCATCCCTGTCTGTCTTGCAGTGGCTTTTGAACCTGGGCAGTAGCGAAACAGATTCTCCCGCATGATTTAGGGTTGCCAGCTCCAGATTGGGAATTACCTGGTGATGTGGGGAGGTGGAGCCTGAGGAAGGCGGGGTTTGGGGAAGGGAGGGACTTCAGTGGGGTACAATGCCATAGAGTCCACCTTCCAAAGCAGCCATTTTCTCCAGGGGGATTGATCTCTGTCTCTGGATCAGTTGAAATAGGGGGAGATCTCCAGCCGCCATCTGGAGGCTGCACACCAAAGGGAGAGATCACGGGATGGAAGTTGAGAAGAAGCAAAGAACTGTGATGTATTATGCCAAAAAAAGTCTCCAAGGACTAGAAGTTTCTTTTCCCAATATTCAGTTTACCGGAAGCAATTCAAACGCCATCAACGCCGATGAACCATGCATATAATATCTCGTTTCGTATAACTTTATCAAAGTGGGTGGCGTTGAAATACACTACGTTGTTGAAGGCTTTCACAGCCGGAGTTCATTAGTTGCAGTAGATTTTCCGGGTTGTGTGGCTGCGGTCTTGGCCACGCAACCCGGAAAGTCTACAGCAGCTAAAGTTGACATACATTCACCAGATCGATGGGATATGAATGGAATGTTTGCCAAATGGATTGATACTATACAGGTATTTCAACGCCACCCACTTTGATAAAGTTATATGAAATGAGATATAAAATGCATGGCTTGTCGGCACTGATGGCATTTGAATTGCTTCCAGTAAACTGAATATTGGAAAAAGAAACTTCTAGCCCTTGGAGACTTTTTTGGCATAACACATCACGGTTCTTTGCATCTTCTCAACCCACCTGCAGGTTGCCAGGACTAAGGATCATGGTTGGTCAGGCGTGGTAAGGAAATGATGCCATATGGGGAGGCAGTCTGAAAATGCACATGTTGAAAATAACATCGATAACCAGGGTTGGCAGATCTCGGTTGGGAAATACCTCGAGTTTTTTGGGGGCGGAACCAGAGGAGGCCAGGCTTTGGATAGGGGAGGGACCTCAGCAGGATATCATGCCATAGAGTCCGCCCTCCCAAGCAGCCATTTTCTCTGGGGGGGGGACTGATTTCTGCAGCCTGTTGCAATAATGAGAGATCTCCAGGTGCCACCTGGAGGTTGGCAACCTTGCTGATAACAGAGATACTAGGACCTTATGCACACACGCGCATGCACACGCATGCACACAGTGGGGTATCCTGCCAGAACGCCCCAAAGTATCCAATTTACCATCAGCATCATTTGCTCAGTCGACTCATCTTAAGGGTTCAACTGCTGAACTGTCATCCTCCCTTTTCCTCCAAGAACTTAGAGGGATGTGCAAGCGATTTCCCCCCGTTTTATTCTCACAACAGCCCTGCAAGGTAGGCTAGGCTGAGAGAAAGGAAGAGGGAGAGGCCCAGGATCGCCCAGTGAGCTTCTTGACCTAGCAGAGAACTGCAACTAAGGAGGAGGAGATTGGATTTACATCCCGCCCTTCACTACCCAAAGAAGTTTCAGAGCGGCTTTACAAACTCCTTCCCCTTCCCCTCCCCACAACAGACTCCCTGTGAGGTAGGTGGGGCTGAGAGAGCTCTGACAGAAACGGCTCTTTTTCAAGAACAGCTGTGCCAGAACTATGGCTTGCCCAAGGTCATCCAGCAGGTGCAAGTGGAGGAGTGGGGGGAATCAAACCCGGTTCTCCCAGATTAGAGTCCGCGCACTTAACCGCTACACCAAACTAAGTTTCTTAGACCCCCGATTGAAATTTGTAACCACTACCCAACACTGCCTTCCTTCCAGGAGTGTGCGTTTTCAAGTCATTTTTAATTTAAAAGGCTATTGGGTTTTTTTTTAACAAAATTAGCTCCTGCTTTTTTGACATGCCGTCACAACATGTTTAAATAACAGCGAGAGAAATGCATACGACAGCTAAATAATCCCAAATTAAATACATTTGTTCTTGTGTGCTGTGCAAGCTTGGGATAAAGAGAGCTATAGCCTTCACAAACCAGTACACAGTCGATTGTGTTTCCCCACCAGCTGTTTTCTAGTTCCTTCATTCTTCTATGTGTCCACCAGATGGCAGCAGTTATCTATCTTTGAATCTAACCCCACTAGGACAAAAAAAGAAGAGACAGAATTGCTCTTTGCTAAGAAGCTTCAATAATAATACGCATTTGTACGGCACTTCCAAGGTCCAAAGGACTTCGCATTAGCCAGATGGAACTCACAGCGTAACTCTTATAACAGCCCTAGAGGGTAACCAAGAGCCAGTTTTGGTGTAGTGGTTAGGAACGTGGACTCTGATCTGGGAGAACTGGGTTTGATCCCCCACTTCTCCACGTGCAGCTGCTGGTGTGACCTTGGGTCAGTCACAAGTTCTTTCAGAGCCGTTCTCTCAAGGGCAGTTCTTGAGAGAGCTCTCTCAGCCCCACCTACCTCACAGGGTGTCTGTCGTGGGGAGGGGAAGAGGAAGGAGATTGTACACTGCTCTCAGACTCCTTCAGGTAGTGAAGGGCAGGGTATAAATCCACTCTCCTCTTCTTCTAATCCAGTCTCCCCCCCACCTCACTGAAGATTGGAGCCTGTTCCATGGAGGAGAGAATGACAGAGGCTTGCCTTATGTTTGGACTTTGTTCAAATGCCACATCTCAAGCCCACCCCTAGATACCTGACATCCCATTGCTGGAAGGATCTGGCCGGGCAAGGAGAAAATCCCATCATGGAAGGTAAGAGAGTGCCAGAAGAAAGTCAGCAGCAATTAAGATAGTGGCTCAGTGGTTAAGACGTTGAACTGCAGACTAGAAGGTCGATAGTTCAGCAGTTCGAGACCCGAGAGTGCCGCGTGACGGAGTGAGCTCCCGTCTCTGGTTCCAGCTCCTGCCAACCTAGCAGTTTGAAAGCAAGAAATTGCAAGTAGATGAAATAGGTACCACGTTGGTGGGAAGGTAAGAGCGTTCCGTGCGCCTTGGCGTCTAGTCATGCCGGCCACGTGACCACGGAAACGTCTTCAGACAGCGCTGGCTCTTCGGCTTGGAAACGGAGATGAGCAGCGCACCCCTAGAGTCAGATTTGACTAGCTTTCTAGCAAGGGAAACCTTTACCTAAGATAGAGGGGAAAGAGAAAGAAAGAAACACTGTTTGGAGTGTCTTCATTTGAAGGTTTTTATGTCCTGCTTCCTTCTTGTCTTCAGGGCGGTGGGATCTGCTTGAGACACGCTCGAGATATCCCAAAGCCCATACCGCCTAAACCCTGGTGCCCGTTCTCACCCGTTGCTGAAGAGTCTTGCGCCACCTGCTGGATGCTATATTAGTCTCTTCTGAAATAGCGCATCCCCTGTCAATTTCAAAGCCTTGAGGGTTAGCTGTTCTTTTGGCTAATGATATATTCGGCAAACGTAATTGTCTTAGATCAGGGGTCTCCAACGTGGTGCCCAGGGGCGCCGGGGCGCCCAGTGACATCCGCCGAGTGTTTTCTTTTTAAAGTGGGCAGGGACAAGAGAGGCTATTGGCCATTGAAAACTGGATTGGCTATACAGATTTTAAAAATAAAATAAAATAAAATGTTGCTCTGGTAGCAGTTTCCACCACAATCCAAGGATCATCACAGATCCACCCCTTTAAGACTGGGTTGTGGCTCAGTCTCTGCTTGGCACGCAGGAGGTCCCAGGTTCAATCCCCAGCATCTCCAGTTGAAAGGAACAGGCAGGAGGTGATGGGAAAGACCTCTGCCTGAGACCCTGGAGAGCCGCGGCCAGTCTGAGTAGACAGTACCAACTTTGATGGGCAAGTGGTCTGATTCAGTATTAAGGCAGCTTCACACGTTCCATTTGGGACAGAGATCTTGCCCTAAATTCTCCTTAAGTGGGAGGAAATGACTATGATCTCAAGAGGTACCTGGTTCAAATCTCGGCTCAGCCGTGAACTCAGCAGATGGGTTTGGGCAGGGTATGCTCTTAGCTTCGGCCAAGTTTCCCTGAGTCTTCAGTAGGGGGACTGAATACTGGCCTACCCTACCAGCTTGTTGTGATTAGTGTGATAACAAATCAGACATGCTTTGAACAAGTGTGATGTATGTGCACAGGTTGCCGTAGTTCCTCCCAGTTAAGAATCGAAAGAAGAAGAAGAAGAAGAAGAAGAAGAAGAAGAAGAAGAAGAAGAAGAAGAAGAAGAAGAAGAAGAAGAAGAAGAAGAAGAAGAAGAAGAAGAAGAAGAAGAAGAAGAAGAAGAAGAAGAGGAGGAGGAGGAGGAGATTGGATTTATACCCCGCCCTTCACTGCCCAAAGGCGTCTCAGAGCGGCTTACAAACTCCTTTCCCTTCCCCTCCCCACAACAGACACCCTGTGGGGCAGGTGGGGCTGAGAGAGCTCTGACAGAAACTGTCCTTGAGAGAACAGCTGTGCCAGAGCTTGTGACTGACCCAAGGTCACATCAGCAGGTGCAAGTGGAGGAGTGGGGGAATCAAACCCGGTTCTCCCAGATTAGAGTCCGCACACTTAACCACCACACCAAACTGAAGAAGAGGAAGAGGAGGAGATTGGATTTATACCCCACCCTTCATTACCTGGAGGAGTCTCAGGGCGGCTTACAATCTCCTTTCCTTTCCCCTCCCCACAACAGACATCCCGTGAGCAATGTTCCCTCTCAGCTGCGGAGTCTTGTGAGCAAAAATTCTGCCTTGGGAACTTCTAGCCTTAAAGTTGTGAGCAAGTGACTTGGCTGCTGCGTAAATTAGTTTGCTCTGGAGCCCTCCTCCCTGTGCTAAGACAAAGATCGGTGAGCCGGAGGCTAAAAAACTGTGAGCGAGCTCACACGAACTCAGCTTAGAGGGAACGCTGCCTGTGAGCTGTGCCCCCTCTAAGCCGCGGAGTCTTGGGAGCAAAAAATTCTACTTTGTGAGCTACTGGCATTAAAGCTGTGAACCAGCAATGTGGCTACTGCCTAAATGGGTCTGCTCTGGAGCCCTCCTTCCTGAGCGAAGACAAAGACGTGTGAGCCGGAGGCTAAGAAACTGTGAGCTAGCTCACACCAACTCAGCCTAGAGGGAACACTGCCTGTGAGGTCGGTGGGGCTGAGAGAGGTCACCTCTGGAGGTCTCTCGTTTAGTGGAGCGCCCAGCCCACCTCCTCTTCCTCCTGGGGCTGCAAACATCTCTCAATTTACAGCCCACCCGTAAACGACTGCTAAATTTAGTGCCCTGGGCGAAACATGAGCCCAAAGGGTAAGGGTGGATTTGGACTCGGAAAACAGAGCGCATGCCGCAGTCAGCCATAAAGGGAGCAAATGTAAACATGCTTGCATATTCGAGGGGTGGGAAGAGTACGGCCTGAACCGATGGACTGCCATGCCCCACCTCCGTGAAACCACTCCTCTGTCTTCCTGATCTGTCTACTGCACTGCTCTCTGATTGTTTCTCCAAGTCCCCGGGCATTGGAAGCAGGGGGGTAGCCTGGAAATTTTGGGCAATGGGGCATAGGGAAATCCCGTGGGGCAGGGGGGCAGGGAAGAAGAAGAAGAGAGAATGTGAGTGGTGAGCCTGTCCACAGCAGAGGAAGAAGGACTCGGCTTGGCAGCCGTAGCCGCACCGCGCCTGCCACCAGCTCAGCTGCGTGACCCGCCGTCATGTGACCCGGGCTGGCTTGGCTGGCGCAAGTGCAGTGAGGTGCAGTGGTTAAGTGCACGGACTCGTAATCTGGGAGAACCAGGTTTGATTCCTCCACTTGCACCTGGCTGGATGACCTTAGGCAAGCCACAGTTCTGATAAGAGCTGTCCTTGAAAAAGAGCAGTTTCTGTCAGAGCTCTCTCAACCCCACCTGCCTCACAGGGTGTCTGTTGTGGGGAGGGGAAGGGAAAGGGGTTTGTAAGCCGCTCCGAGACTCCTTTGGGTAGTAAAGGGCAGGGTATAAATCCAATCTCTTCTTCTTCCTCCTCCTCCACTTGCACCTGCCGGATGACCTTGGGCAAGCCACTGTTCTCTCAGAGCTGTTCTTGAAAAAGAGCTGATTCTGTCAGAGCTCTCTCGGCCCCACCTACTTCACAGGGTGTTTGTTGTGAGGAGGGGAAGGGAAAGGAGTCTGTAAGCCGCTCGGAGATGCCTTTGGCTTCTTCTTCTTCTTCTTCTTCTTCTTCTTCTTCTTCTTCACTGTGCCAAGCCGAGTCCTCCTCCTCTGCGGTGGATGGGCTCACTGCTTGCCACTCACGCAGCATTTAAAAGGGGGAGTTGAGCCCCCTTCCATGTTTAAAAGGGGGAGCCGAGTCCTCTTCCTCATCTACCGAGAGAGTGTGGGGGGATCCCCGACTCTCTCTCTTTTGCCGTTTGCCATTTTATTGTATTTATTTATTTTACCATTTTATTTTATTTTGCTTTTTAAAATATTTTGTTTTGCTTTTCGTTCCCATAATACAAGTTTATACGAAACGTCGTAACAAAGGGAGGAATAGCATTTGAACCAATTTATCAGAGATAACCTACGATATGCCCAAGTTGGATTGATTTTATAATACATCTGTCGTCCTCTCTTTATAATCCACTTGGGGGACGCTCCCACAAACTTAATTCCACGTTCCGAAAATATATCATTACGCAATTCATACATCTTTTCGTTCTCCTTACTGCCCCCCCTTGACCCCAACTTAATTTTTTTTTACTTGCTATCAATTATTATTTGTCGATTTATCTCTTGACACCTCTGATGTATAATTTTATTATATCACTATTACGATGAAGAAGGAGCTGCGGTGGCTCAAGTGGTTAAGACGCTGAACTGCGAGCTGTGGAAGGTCAGTAGTTCAGCAGTTCGAGACCCGAGAGTGCCGCATGACGGAGTGAGCTCCCGTCTCTAGTTCCAGCTCCTGCCAACCTAGCAGTTCGAAAGCAAGAAATTGCAAGAAGATAAATAGGTACCACTTAGGTGGGAAGGATAACAGCATTCTGTGCGCCTTGGTGTTTAGTCGTGCCGGCCACATGACCACGGAAACGTCTTTGGACAGCGCTGGCTCTTCGGCTTTGAAACGGAGATGAGCACCGCAACCCTAGAGTCGGATTCGACTGGCTTTCGAGCAAGGGAACCTATTACGATGAAAGCAAGAATTAATGCTGAACACCAAAATATAAATTTTATTATATCACTATTACGATGAAAGCAAAAATTAATGCTGAACACCAAAATTGTTATCTTCCAATATTGACCTTCGGGACGTGCTGCCCATTCCGGAATCTTCGGTTCCCCAAAGGATTCTCTTAAAGAGACTTGCCATTTGTGGGCTGTGGCTCTTCCCCCATACAAGTCTTACCTGCTTTCGCTTTTTTAAAAACCTGTTTATTTTTCGGCCCTGGAAAAAAGAAAATGAGACTGAAGCTTCCCTGACTGTGCCCAGGGTCATTTTGGAAACCCTACGCACTTCTTACATTATTCAAATATTGTATAGACTTTTGGTGTAGTGGTTAGGAGCACGGACTCTAATCTGGGAGCACCGGTTTTGATTCCCCACTCCTCCTTGGGTCAGTCACAAGTTCTTTCAGAGCTGTTCTCTCAAGGGCAGTCCTCGAGAGAGCTCTCTCAGCCCCACCCACCTCACAGGGTGTCTGTTGTGGGGAGGGGAAGGGAAGGAGATTGTAAACTGCTCTAAGACTCCTTTGGGTAGTGAAAGGTGGCGTATAAATCCAGTCTCCTCCACAACCTCCTCCTCTTCTTCTTTAAAAATTGCATTTCCCCCATGGCACTCATCCATGGGGTCATTGCCCCAGATGCCCCCCGTGGCTATGGGCCTGATTCAAAACACGGTTTTAAATGCACCACAACCTTGTGAGGTAGGCTAGGCACAGGGAGAGAGAGCTTTCTTTTGTAACTGTTGGATGATTTTATTGGGGGGGGGCTATATGTGCATTACAAACTGGCCACTGCATAAATTAGAACATAAGCTTAAAAAAAATCACCCCTACTTATGGTTGTCAACCTCCAGGCGGTGGCTGGAGGCCTCCCAGTACTACAACCGATCTCCAGGCAACAAAGATCAGTTCCCCTGGAGGAAACAACCACTTTGAAAGGTGGGTTCTTCTATGGCATTGAAGCCCCTCCCCTCCCCAAACCACACCCTCCTCAGGCTCCACCCCTAAATTTTCCCACCTGGAATGGGCAACCCCATCCCCACCGAATTCTGTCACTTGAATACATTAGCTAAGCAGATGATCACGCTGTTTATTGTGCTCACTCATTAAGTCTGATTTTCGCCAGTCAGAGCAAAAGGTCAAAGTATTCCCCAGGGGGAAATGAAGACCACCCAATTAGAGGTTTTGCTATGAATGTCGTGTTCCCCCCCCCTCCCGGTTGCTTCCAAGCCCCTGGGCCAGAAATTTGCTTTTTAACCTTCTGAATTCTGCCCTCCACAAAACTTTAATGGAGTTATCATGGAATCATCACAGAACGGACTTCAGCGCAGAGAGACAAAACGAAGTCACAAAACAACTTCAGCACAGACACACAAAATGGAACACTTGAGAGCCAGTTTGGTGTCATGGTTAGAAGCATGGACTCTGATCTGGGAGAACCGGGTTTGATTTCCCCCACTCCTCCCCATGCAGCTGCTGGTGTGACCTTGGGTCAGTCACAAGTTCTCTCAGAGCTGTTCTCTCAAGAAGCAGTCCTCGAGAGAGCTCTCTCAGCCCCGCCTACCTCACCAGGTGTCCATTGTGGGGAGGGGAAGGGAAGGAGTTTGTAAGCCGCTCTGAGACTCCGAGTGAAGGGCAGGGTATAAATCCAATCTCTTCTTCTTCCTGTTCTTCTTCCTCTAGTTTTGCTTCAGTTAGAAGAACCCAATTTTGATTTACTTGGCAGCCTAGAACATGGCGGCTGATGGAGTTGCCAGCAAAAACCCTTCCACATGACCTTTTGGGGGGGGAAATATGGCGGTGATGGGAAGCGTCATTGAGTCAGAGCTGACTTAGGGGACCCCAGTAGGGCTTTCTGGTCAAGAGGCAAACAGCAATGGCTTGCGATCACCTGGCTTTGTGCAACACTCCATAGACTTCCTTGGTGGCCTCATAAGAACCTAAGAAAAGCCAACGGTGGATCAGGCCAATGGCCCATCCAGTCCAACACTCTGCCACACAGTGGCCAAAAATACCAGGTGCCATCAGGAGGTCCACCAGTGGGGCCAGGACACTAAAAGCCCTCCCACTGTTGACCCCCCCCAAGAACCAAGAATACAGAGCATCCCTTGCCCCAGAGTCCCTATCTATACCTTATGGCTAATAGCCGCTGATGGACTTCTGCTCCAGATGTTTATCCAATTCCCTTCTGAAGCCATCCACGCTTGTAGCTGCCACCACCTCCTGTGGCAGTGAATTCCATGTGTTAATCACTCTTTGGGTGAAGAAGGACTTCCTTTTATCCGTTCTAACCCGACTGCTCAGCAATTTCATGGCGTGCCCACGAGTTCTTGCCTTGTGAGAAAGGGAGAAAAGTACTTCTTTCTTGACCTGCTCTTTCCCATGCATCATCTCGTAAACCTCGATCATGTCACCTCTCAGCCGTCGTGTCTCCGAGCTAAACAGCCCCAAGTGCTTTAACCTCCCAACTTTAGCCACCTGACCAAACGCTAACCCGGGCCAACCCTGATGAGCTTCTGAGATCCAACAACGTCAGGCTAGCCTGGGATATCCAGGTCAGGTCTTTTGCCAGATGCCTATTATTATTATTATTATTATTATTATTATTATTATTATTATTAAACATTTGATCAAAGCTCCCTGTGTTATTCGACAGACCACAGTGTCCCAAACTGGTTCCCTGTACCCCACCTTAGTGATTTAATGAATGGTCACCACATAATTAGGTACTTTCAGAGTCTGCAGTTAATGGCCTTATGTTTCCCTCGGTAATAATTAGGGTTGCCGGTTTCCAGGTGGCTTGATGCGAAAACAGAGCCTGGCAGCCTGTTACAAACCCGTTTGCAGAAAACTTTCTCAGAGAGGGGACAGAACGTTGTCCGTGCATGCAAAGCTATCACTCCTGTGTTTCCTGCGTCTTCTCCTGTCTTGGTTCTCACTCTCTGTGGGGCTCTCAGTTACGGAAAGGTTCTCTTTGGTGTAGTGGTTAGGCGTACGAACTCTAATCTGGGAGAACTGGGCTTGATTCCCCGCTCCTCCACATGCAGCTGCTGGTGTGACCTTGGGCCGTTCACAAGTTCTCTCAGAGCTGTTCTCTCAAAAGCAGTTCTTGAAAGAGCTCTCTCAGCCCCACCTGCTTCACAGGCAATGCTCCCTCTGAGCCGTGGAGTCTTGTGAGCAAAAATTCTACTTTGTGAGCTACTGGCATTAAACTTGTGAGCGAGCGATTGGGCTGCTGCATAAATTAGTTTGCTCTGGAGCCCTCCTTCCTGAGTGAAGACAAAAATCTGTGAACTGGAGGCTAAAAAACTGTGAGCTAGTTCACACTAACTCAGCTTAGAGGGAACACTGCTCACAGGGTGTCTGTTGTGGGGAGGGGAAGGGAAAGGAAATTGTAAGCCACTCTGAGACTCCTTCGGGTAGTAAAGGGTGGGGTATAAATCCAGTATCTTCTCATCTTCTTTTTTTCCTCCTCTTGAGACAATGTTCTATCCTTTCTTTGAAAAAGTTTTCTGGAAACGGATTTGTAACAGACTGGCCTGGCAGGCCCCATTACAGGTGGAACGGAAGTGTCCTTTCAACAGTTTTCACATATGCAGTTTGGAAACCGAATAACTTGGAACATTCGTCTGTTGCGCTTTGAAATCGGCGAACTGGAAACGTTTATTCGGCACAGGGACTTTATTCCATTAAGAAATTTGGATGAGAATGCAAAAGCTTGTGGACTGAGTATATACGGATGATGATCTGGTTGACTGTTGTATGAATTATGTTGTGTACAAGAGTATCATTATTAACTGTAAAACACGAGTAATATATTTGGTTCACAGTAATTTGTTCGGTAACTTGAGAGCCAGTTTGGTGTAGCGTTTAAGTGCGCAGACTCTGATCTGGGAGAGCCGGGTTTGATTCCCCACTCCTCCCCTTGCACCTGCTGTGGTGTGACCTTGGGTCAGACACAAGTTCTGTCAGAGCTGTCCTTGAAAAAGAGCAGTTTGTGTCAGAGCTCTCTCGGCCCCTCCTACCTCACAGGGTAACACATGGAATTCACTGCCACAAGAAGTGGTTGTGGTGGTGGTGGGTGGCATGAACAGCTTTCTGTCAGGTTCTCCAGAAAGTCAGTCAAACACCAGGCTCCATAAAGAAGATAGCGTTTATTGAAAGCAGTTCTAAGAGACACGTTAACAATGCGTTGTCAGTGATAACCAAAGTTTAACGACACCCGCAGTTATACTAGCTTCGAAATGCCCCCCCCCCTCTATCTACCAATAGTTGCCAAGCACGCACGCGGCAAAGGTGCGAAAGTTGTAAATATATCCAAACGGCCAGAGCTGTCCCAAACAGAGGAAAACAGAGAAAAGAGTCTGTGGGACCCAAGGACGTTTGGTGAGATAACAGATTGCCCAGGCGCTGTAAATCTGAGTTTCCTAGGCAACCTGTTCACCTCCCTACATTCCAGAACATGAAAAGTTGCAGACCATCCCTCCCTCCTTCCCTTCCATCCCTCTCATGTCAGGATTACCTGACACTTCCAGATAGAATTTCACAAACGTGTGGAGGCTGGAGCAGAGCAGTGGTCCATCAGTGGCTGGTGAAGGGTTGCCCTCTCCAGCTCCAGAGCATCACTTGCCACACAGACCAAGAGTTCCTTTTATCTATAGCCACTAGCCGCCAGTGTTAATCCATGTGCTAATCACTGTTCGGGTGAAGAAGTGCTTCCTTCCCTCTGTTCTAACTTCTAACCTGACTGCTCAGCAATTTCATAGAGTGCCCACGAAAGGGTGAAAAGTACTTCTTTCTCTACGCGCTCTGTCCCATGCATAGCCTTGTAAACCTCTTATCATGTCACCCCGCAGTCATTGTTTCGCAAAGCTAAGATCAACCAAGAGACAGTTTGGTGCAGTGGTTAAGTGCGTGGACTCTAATCTGGGAGAACCGGGTTTGATTCCCCCACTCCTCCACTTGCACCTGCTGATGTGACCTTGGGTCAGTCACAAGCTCTGGCACAGCTGTTCCTGAAAGAGCAGTTTGTGTTAAAAGTTCTCTCAGCCCCACCTACCTCGCGGGGTGTCTGTTGTGGGGAGGGAAGGGAAAGGAGCTTGTAAGCCGCTCTGAGACTCCAAGTGAAGGGCGGGGTATAAATCCAATCTCTTCTTCTTCTTTTTCTTCTTCTTCTTCTACCTTTCTTCATAAGGAAAGTGTCCTCCTCTTACCATAGTAGTTGCCCTTTTCTACATTTTTTCCAGTGTGTTAGCCCAATTGCTCTATTTTAAATATAGCAATTGGTTTATTATTATTATTATTGGATTCTCGCCTGTATATACAGAGAATGCTGCTAGTCTGTAATGGTTCCCAGTAAAAGACACAGAGACCAGGTATAATTAATAAAATATTATTTTACTGAATATAATCCTTATTTATTCATTCACAAACACACAAACAGTATTCAAGCATTCACACACATAAAATAGAACTAAGAAAGCAGAGGGGATTGATGGCTTATGGAGAGGTGATACTACCTGTCAGATGTGCAGAAGTCCATGAAGAAGGATTGTGGCCTAAACCCAGAGGGTTCAGGGGTGGGCTGCCATTTTGGCTCATGGCAGAGACACACACGGTCTGAGGCCATGTGTATGCTGGGATATACCCACTGTAAGACAATGCAGCCCAATGGGTGGCCCTGGGGGCTGGTCTCAGGTGAGAACAAAAGATTACCTGGGCCAATCTGGGGTCCCAGGGGTGTGTGATGTCAGTAGAGGCAGACCTTAGGTTTGACCAATGGGCTTCCAGAGAGGCAGGGTCTAGTTGAATGGATTATAGGGACTTGCTGGCCAGGTAAACAAAAGGTGGGAGACTTCCCTGATTGTTCCTGATTAGCATCAGGAAGGGTCGTTAACAATTTGAATGCTTGACTGGGTAATCCCTTCATGCAAACGACTGGCAGAGGGAAAGTCCTTTGTCTGCTGTATGGCCCTTAATCCGTGTATGTGACATGCAGCAGGTATGTAATGGAGTCCCTCAGAGTAAAAAGACAGCTTTTTCCTTTCTCTATGGGCTTCTACCTTGGCATCCATTTTACAGTCTAGACAGACCATGTGGCAACAGCAAACAGTCCATAGCAAAGCCCCGTAATGGCGTCAGGGCTAACATATCCCCCCTTGCAGACATGGCAGCGTCAGATGACATCGTCTGCACATACACACTTCGATGGAGACTTCCCGGTATCTTGAGGGACAGAGGCAAGAAAGACAAAGAAACACAAAAGGCTGGGTAAGGTGCTGAAGAGTGCCAGGTGGCTTTTAAATACTTACCTCTGGAACTCATTGTTATTCCATGAGCATAATCTCTGCTGGGTGGAGGGGGAAGACTTGCTCTGAGGTCACCTTATGAAACCTGAATATGAAATCCCTTTTGCAGACCACTTGCAGCCCAACTCTGTGGTCAAGCTGAGAGTGCCTAGCTTTTGGGGACTTTGGTTCAGGTTAGAAAGTAGGGCACCCCTGTTTTGGGGCTACCCAAGAATAAAAGGCAGTGCCTCTGGTAACAATTCCCCCCCTTGAAGCCGTCTTTAGGCGTGAGCCAAGATGGCTTCACTTCAAATGATGTTTCGCTGTCGTTGGAGTTCCATATGACCAGAAAAGAAAGGACAGCCGAACAAGGTTAGAGAGAGAACTTACAGGGGAAGGCTCGGTGAGGGAGTCAGGCATACCGGCTATAAAAATATATCTTTCTGGGAACCAAAAGGAAAAATTAAAAAAAAATGGTTTAAAATAAGGAAGGGTGAGTGCCTCTGTGTATGTGTTTGCAGGGACCTTCTGCACATCTTCCAGAGAGACATGACTACTGTACATAATGCTACCTATAGCAAATCTAATGAAGGCTTCTAATTATTATAAAGCAACAAAAAGGAAATGCAAGACATCCTAATAATTCTAAAAACTTATAAGCTAAAAACATATCTAACTCAAAGGTTATCAAAATTCCTAAACAATTAGACAAATACAGAAAGCAAAAATTGGTGGGTTAAGCAAACTTAAAGCAGAAAGATAACTAAAAGCAATGCAAATGCTATGCTGGAAGAATTGAGAATGAATGTGTGTAAAAACATGATTACAAAACATTTAGAACATGTGAGCAACAACATGAAAATGACATGGACCAATGAATAAATACAGTCAGTGATACAAATCAATTTGAGCTTCAGTTGAACATTACAGATAAATGTGGGTAAGGAACATTGATACATTTTTGAAACCACCCCCCCTAGGTACCCAAGTTGCCAGAAGGCACAGGCAATCTGAGCCTTAGTATGGAGGTTTCATGCTTTCAGGGACCAAAAAGCAAATCTTGGGTCCCAAAGTAATAACTGGGTGGGTGCCATGAGGTATTTGCAGCTGGTTGTGAGAGTTGCCTGCCCTTGAGGTGGCATCCAATGTCCATGAGATGGTTTGCAAGCAATCTGGAGGTCAGCAGTGGCTGGAGGACCAGAGAAGGCAGCTGGTAAATTGGCAGGTCCTTTGCTGAAACTGGAGCAAAGGCAAATTAGGAGGCGACTTGGGTGCGTAGCAAATAGGGAGCAATGGCTTTCGCAAGACTGAGGTCTTGTAGGCTGAACAGGAATCTTGGAAAGTCTTTGATGCATATGCATAGCAAGAGTATTCTCCAGGTACAACTGGAAATAGCTGAACGTTCAGTTTTATTTTATTATGGTGACCAGAGCAGAGTTCCAGGTGAAGATGTGCAGTTTGGAGCGCCAAGAAGTTATAAAAATAGCCAAACAAAAGAACGTTTCAAAAAAAAGGAAGTTAGATTGCCATGGCTGTTGTAGAAAAAGTTGGGGGCCCCCAGGAAAACTGCCGGCTTATGGGGGTGGGTCATACCCCAAAAACAAAGCTAACAAAAAGCTGGAAAGCAATAATTATTAACACACATATAAAACAAACAATTCCTAAAATAACTTATAAGGTGTGCCTTTACTATCAGGCATAAGACTTCAATTGCAGGTTCAGATTTTCAGTTCCTGCAGATATGAAAGAACTTGAGAGACAGATTAACAGGTTTGCATGGATAGAAAGATGCTCTAGCCATGCAGGGATAACACTTAAATAGGAGAATAAACTTAGAGCATCAGGTACTGATTGTGTACCTCAAAGAGGAAGCCCTTAAACAAAATAAAGATGAAAGAATCAAGTAGCTAAATTACAGACAGGATTGAAAATCCAAGAGAAGAGAAGAGGCAGTAGCCCTTGATAATTCTGCATGATTTAAGAAGTCGGCCAAAGATCACACCACAAGAGAAGAGGAAAGAAAGAAAAAAAGTTGTCTCTGGCACAGGCTTTGTGCCAGCAAATAGTTCTTCTGAGCATGTACAGAGTTTCTTTCCTTGCTAGTCGAAACTGGGCTGAAGGGGGCCTGGGCATATAGATTACTAGAACAAAATCAGAAGGGATGTGCTGCCAGACTTAAACCCTTTAAAATATTCTATGGTAGCTATATATAAACTGATATCAAAACTAAAGAAACGTTAGCCCTAAAGGTGGGGCTTTAAGAGAACAGCTAATTCCAAAACCAAAAGAGTATTTATAAAACCTTAAAAGAGATGAAATAGTTCTAGATCACACAAATTTACCAAGAAATTTTAAAAAGAGATTCCCTTCTATAAGAATGGGAAGATAAGACAAAGCTTAAAATCGAGATGCTGTAATAAATTAATGGAACAGAAACAAATCTATTTTAAAATCTATTTTTAAATGTACCATTTTGAAAGTAAGGGATCTCTAATCATGAGAAATTCCAAGGAAGAGGATGCAAATAAATGTATTTTTAACTTTAAAACGGACCTTTAAAAAAAACAAAAACTAAACTTTGGAATGGGGGGAAAGAAGATGACCTTCCTGTAATAGACAAGGAATTACAAATTCAAAAGGGAAGAAAAGATCAGTCTTCTCTATGCATTTTCATTCCCCATCTATGCCTTAAAAACCAAAGGAGAAAACTTTTTTTCTTTCTGTGCTCCCCCTAGTTCCTTTACAGAGGGAGATTTCTCTTAACAAAAGAAGGAGGTGCAATTGTTACCCTCCAGAAGGGCCATTAATCTAGCTAGGAGCCTTCTTATCTTGTCCTCCTTTGGGTTTTCCCCTGGAAGGTGGCAAGTCAGCGGGTTTATTTGAATTTTAAATGGAGAGTGAGAGTCTTACATTTTCCTCTTCAATTTGAGACAGAAAAGTCAGAAGAAAATTAGTACACATTAATCATTAGTACATTCCCTACATATTAATACCTTTAGTAGTAATTAGTTAGAAGGACAAATCTTGATCAGTAAATGCTCTCTCTCTCTCTCTTGAAGCTGTATTCCTACGCTGACAGTCACGGAGACAAAGTTGGGCTCGCCTCGAGGGGCATCTGGCTCTCTTTTGTCTTCCTGTGCTGATCACAGTGAAGAAGGGGGGCTGCTAAAGTTTCCTGATTAGGCAAGTGTTAAATTTCCACTCTTTTGGCTGTTTTAAACATGACTGAAATGGATCCAATTCTCTCCCAAAGGCATTTGGGAAGAGAAAGGGATTTCTAGAATTCTATCTTTTAAAAGGTAAAACCAGAGGTACAGAATTTTCTCAATTTCTCTCAATTATGCCAGTAATTATAGAAAGACTATTTCTGATGCTACATCTGTATTGGACTTCATCTCTCAAGCATTTAAGCATGTTTTGGGAATTTTGGTGACATAGCTGCACTGTCCACTGAATTCAGGTTCTTTCTGGGGCCTGAGTTCTGCAGCTAAGGTTCCTTACTTACATAAAAGTTACAGATTTTTGGACCTGTTGGTCTTGCTAAGCGCTGAGCAAGGCTGCCAGGTCCAGGCAGGAGATTCCTGGAGATCTAGGCTTGGGTCGGAAGAAGGATGAAGACTCCAGTGGGGCAAAAGCCATAGTCTTCCCTCTCTTCCAAACACTCATTTTCTGCAGAGGAACTGGACTCTGCAGCCTGGAGAGTTGCTATAACTCCGGGAGAGCTCCAGGTTTTGCCTGGAGGCTGGCACTACCAAAGGGAGATGCTATTCTCTGGGCAATAAGCTAAGGGGTGAGGTTTTCCTTTCTTTCTCAGTTCTTTCCACAGGGAAGTCCTGTGTGCACTCCATTCCTTGCCCAGTTTGGAGTTGGAATGGGGGGAGGTTTTACTTTAGGCATTCACTGTCTTATTTATTTTGCTCCAGCCATTAAGTGGCTGTACTTAATGACTGCTTCTGTTCCTATACTGGGAGTTGGCCTGGTCTTTCCCAGAAGCTTCATTCTAGCAGCATCACATGGGGTGCAAATGCAACCAGGGTCTCAAGCTGCTGTTTCAGGGGAATTTAATCTCAGCATGGCAAGACTGGTGACTTACTTCTGCCTGCTGGGTTTTACTTAAGAGGCTAGGGAGCAAGGCAGTTTGATTTCTAAAAAGACTGCCTGGCATTTTGTATATTCTGTTACAATTCTATCACCCTTTCCAGGTCTCCTTCCATTTGGGAAAAGGGGAATTTGAGAGAGAGGATCTTGATTACAAGGTCAGACTTCCTCTTGTTTTTAACTTAGCATTTTTGCTTAACTTCAGATTCTCGGATCTGAGGAACAAACTTACTTTACAAACCAAAAAGGCCAATGGCCACCAAAGGGAAAAAGACCCTGATTCCTGGGGTCTCAACGTCCATGTGGGATGCTGGTGTGCAGCTACCCACACACAAACACACATTCAGCTTCTGGTTTCCAAGTGTTCTAAAACTTGGATGTTTCTAACCAGTAAGGATTCTACGGCTCACTGGCAGGTTCTCTGGCTTATGGTTCCCAAGTGTTCTAAGACTTGGATTATAGAAGGTTTTAAGGCGTTCCACCCGTAACCAGGAAAACCAACTTAACCCGGAAGAATTTCAGGATATTCCCATCCACTATATAGAAGGTTTTAAGGCATTCCACCCGTGACCAGGAAAACCAACTTAACCCGGGAGAATTTCAGGATATTCCCATCCACTATATAGAAGGTTTTAAGGCATTCCACCCTTGACCAGGAAAACCAATTTAACCCGGGAGAATTTCAGGATATTCCCATCCACTATCCACTAACAAGGAAGAGGGGGGGGAACTGGTGTGCAGCAGGGCTGCTGTTTTTATTGGGAGCAACGTGGCTCCATTTCCGAATAGGGATCCCCTGATCACGTTGCCTCTCCCCTCTTCTGTTTCTGCTCGCGGGTGAGGTGAGCTTAGCTCTTTAGGCCTCGTGGTCCGTGAGTGACGGTTTTTGAAGGCTAGAATTCACTCCCCTGCCTGGATTACCGAAAACCCTTAGATTTGAGGTTTTTAAGGCTAGACTTATGTCCCCGCCAGGTTTTTCCCTCAATAACCCTTTCCATCTGGTTTTTCTAGGCTAGACCTCTGTCCCCGCCGGGCTTACCATTAACCCTTTTAATTCGGAGTTTTGAGCGTGGGCTTGGCCTGGGCCTCACGTCCCTTGCCGGATTACTCCTTTAAACCGGTCTTTGGGTTTTGGACACCCTGTCCTGCCGGGATAACCTCTATAAACCCGGGAAGGCTTCAGGAAAACCTCCGACCTAGGGTCCTCGGAATAATATACTCCAGCGAGCGGACCTCTTTGCTCACTTTAATTCTACGCTCTGCTAGCTAGTCAAAGCTGAAAGGGACAGGGAAGTGGGCTTCCAGAGACTCTGGAGGACGGTTGGAACCTTGCTGCGGCTCCTCTTAGTTTACAGTTATGGCTGCCTGCGCAGTGTGGTGTGGTGTAGTGTGGTGCAATTCCTAACACCCTACACTATCGGTCTTGGTTCCCACCCCACAAAATAGACCAGGAGTTGCTGAAGGAGACAAAGGGGAAAAACAGCCTCCCACAACAGAAAATGCTCTCTAGCCAATCACACAGACAGCAACCTTTCACACAGGTCTTTACTGAAACCACACAAACAGCTTCTTCTCCACGTCTGGCCATCTGAAGGACACGTGTCGACTAGCATGCACGTTCAGATGGTCAGGGCGAATCCCAGTGGTGCCTCCATTTTCTGTTAGCCCAATTGCTCTATTTTAAATATAGCAATTGGTTTATTATTATTATTATTGGATTCTCGCCTGTATATACAGAGAATGCTGCTAGTCTGTAATGGTTCCCAGTAAAAGACACAGAGACCAGGTATAATTAATAAAATATTATTTTACTGAATATAATCCTTATTTATTCATTCACAAACACACAAACAGTATTCAAGCATTCACACACATAAAATAGAACTAAGAAAGCAGAGGGGATTGATGGCTTATGGAGAGGTGATACTACCTGTCAGATGTGCAGAAGTCCATGAAGAAGGATTGTGGCCTAAACCCAGAGGGTTCAGGGGTGGGCTGCCATTTTGGCTCATGGCAGAGACACACACGGTCTGAGGCCATGTGTATGCTGGGATATACCCACTGTAAGACAATGCAGCCCAATGGGTGGCCCTGGGGGCTGGTCTCAGGTGAGAACAAAAGATTACCTGGGCCAATCTGGGGTCCCAGGGGTGTGTGATGTCAGTAGAGGCAGACCTTAGGTTTGACCAATGGGCTTCAGAGAGGCAGGGTCTAGTTGAATGGATTATAGGGACTTGCTGGCCAGGTAAACAAAAGGTGGGAGACTTCCCTGATTGTTCCTGATTAGCATCAGGAAGGGTCGTTAACAATTTGAATGCTTGACTGGGTAATCCCTTCATGCAAACGACTGGCAGAGGGAAAGTCCTTTGTCTGCTGTATGGCCCTTAATCCGTGTATGTGACATGCAGCAGGTATGTAATGGAGTCCCTCAGAGTAAAAAGACAGCTTTTTCCTTTCTCTATGGGCTTCTACCTTGGCATCCATTTTACAGTCTAGACAGACCATGTGGCAACAGCAAACAGTCCATAGCAAAGCCCCGTAATGGCGTCAGGGCTAACAAGTGCTATATTCTTTCTTATATGTGTATGTGGTGGGAGTGGTCCAGTGTGGTTGGACCATCAATTTATACAGGGCAGGGCCTGTATAAATGTTGTTCCTGTTGGTCTTTTGGGGTTTCTGTGTGGCACTGTGGCATGCTTGCACTGCCACAGTGCCACTTGTTCTGGAGTGTGCCACTTGTTCTCATGGCAAACAAGCACCTCTCAAGACAGTTCACTTTCCCTGAGATCCTTTGGGAGAGTCTGACTGCTAGGTGCTGCCTGCTTGCCTGCCTTAAGGGCTGCTGGTGGGTTTCCCCATTGGAAACAATGGAGGTAATGGGGGAACCTGTTTGGGTGCCCATAGAATTGGGCCCACTGGTCCCATTGCTTTGGAACACGGGGGTTTATGTGGGGAGAGGCTCCCGAAGCTACCCTGAAAATTTGGAGCCTCTCCCTCAAACCCCCTCCACCCCAGGGCTACTAGCAGCACCGTGGGGGAAAAGTAACTTTTATTCCCACCATAGAGAACAATGGAGGGGATGGGGGCAACCTGTTTGAGGGCCCATAGAATTGAACCCACTGTTCCAATGTTCTTGAAACGTGGTGAGTATCTTGGGGAGAGGCCCCCGCAGCTACTCTGCAATTTTGGAGTCTCTCCCTCAAACCCCCTCCCCTCCAGCCCCCAAATATACCCTATGTTTTTGCCATTGACTTCAATGGTCCATAGGATATAATGGGGCTGAAATTGACATTCGGCTGGCAGAAAGACTCCCCAGTGGGCTCCTACTGCCGAAATTGACATGTAGGAGTCTTTCTGCCAGCGGAAATGGATTCTGTGCAATTCGGCCAAATCCGAATCGGGACTAATTTATTTTTTTTGCATACCTCTAGTGGTTACCAGAGACGGGGCTTTTTCAGTGGTGGTACCTTGGCCTGTAGAAAGCCCTTCCCAAAGAGGCCCGCCTGGCACCTATACCAGTTTTGTTTGGGCGCCAGGGAGAGTGCCAACTTGTATGGGAAATTCCTGGAGATTCTGGCAGTAGAGCCCGGGGAAGGCAGGATTCAAAGAGGGGAAGGATTTCGGCAGGGTATGATGCCACAGAGTCTGCCCTCCAAAGCAGCCATTTTCTCCAGGGGAACTGATCTCTGTTGTCTGGAGATCAGTAGTTCCGGGAGATCCCCGGGTCCCACCAAGAGACTGGAAACCATGGCGCCGGGCCCAAACGTTTCTGTTTACCCAAGCTTTTAAATTAAGGGGCCTTTTTCAAAACATCATTTTATAAAGTGTTTTCAACCTGTGAAGTGTTAAAAGATCCATTTTAACCTGCTCCAAGTTTCATGTTGGTTTTATGGTCTGGATGTGGTTTTGAATGCTGGGATGCCATGACTTCTATGATATTGTATGGTTCTATCCAGGGGTTTTTTTTGTAGAAAAAGCCCAGCAGGAACTCATTAGAATATTAGGCCACACCCCTGACCGCACAGCTCATTAGCATATTAGGCCACACCCCCATGTTACCAGAAGTGTGGTCATTCGGCCAAACCCACCTTTTGCTTCTCATTCTGTTTACCTTGTTTGTTGTCAAAACCCAGGGCTTTGTTTGTAGCAGGAACTCCTTGGCATGTTAGGCCACACACCCCTCATGTAGCCAATCCCAATGAGTTTCTGCTGCCGGGTGTGGCCTATTATGCTAATGAGTTCCTGCTGGGCGTGGCCAACTTCGGAGCCAGCCAGAACTCCATTCCTGTGTGTTCCTGCCCAAAAATAGCCCTGGATAGAACCAGGGGAATGCGCCGGAACTGAGTTCTGGAACCCCTTCGACAAAATTCTTTTTAAAATGCTTACAAGTTCATACGTTTTCAGTACACAGATTGAAAATTTCATTTCCTTCTTGCGAGTTCTGGCACCTATTTTTCCAGAAGAAAAAGCCCTGGTTCTATCTATGATATTTTATGGCCGAGAGCCAGTTTGGTGTAGCGGATAAGAGCAGTGGACTCTAATCTGGGGAACTGGGTTCGATTCCCCACTCCTCCACTTGAAGTCAGATGGGTGACCTCAGGTCAGTCACAGTTCTCTCAGAACTTTCTCAGCCCCACCTGCTTCACAGAGTGTCTGTTGTGGGGAGAGGAAGAGAAGGCGATTGTAAGCCACTTCGAGACTCCTTCGGGTAGTGAAGAGCAGGGTATAAAACCAACTCTTCTTCTTTTTAGAATGTTTTATTTTGTAAGCCGCCTTGGGCGGGCTCCCCGAAGAGGCAGCATAGAAATTTTCGAAACGAATAAATACAACAGATGTCTTTCGGGACCACCGCCCTATTCTACTACTTGGGCCCTCGTGGCCGGACGCTCCATCCAGAATCGAAACCGGCGTGTTCCAAAGCAAATGCTCAGACTCTGTGGTTATTACAACATTTATTGAAAGTATAGAAGGCACTTACAATACAGGGGCGGGAGGACAGGACACCTCCAAAAGAAGCAGCCGAAGTGCGATCGGAAATCAAATTACACCCAAAAAGAAAAGTAAAAGTAACAGGTTTCACCCGGACCAGAAAGAGCACCTTTCCCTGTTTAACGATACAGTACTTGAAAATAAGCTACAATCAGTCGACTATGGGTTAAAATAGAGAAGACTTTTTTTTTTAATATAAAAAGATTAAAAAATGTTCTAGTCTTAGCGGTTAGAAAAAGAAAAGGGGGGGGAGACAGAATTTATTTTAACACACAACTGTAAAAGGAATCACAAGTTAGTGGTTCTTCTAAAACTTCCGGCCTCTTCAGTTCCTGCACTGTAAGAGGTCTTGGTACATTTCGGCGAGGTGAGCCGCCTCTCTCTGGCCGGAAAGCAAAGCACCATGGGTAGTGGAATAGTACTTCCTGTGCGTGGCCTCACCTGAAAACATCACCTGCATAGGCTGTAGATCCAGGCAGGGGGAGAAAAGGTGGGGAGAGAGAAAGAAGAGATGAGAAAATATACCAAAAAGTCTTTCAGGGAAGAAAATATCTGATTTCTAATATTTAATAATATCATCCACCAAGGAAAGGCAGGGCCAGAGCTCTGTATATATAAGAGCTCCTCCTGAGAGCCAGTTGGGTGTAGTGGTTAGGAGCACGGACTCTAATCTGGGAGAACTGGGTTTGAATCCCCACTCTTCCACATGCAGCTGCTGGTGTGACCTTGGGTCAGTCACAAGTTCTTTCGGAGCCGTTCTCTCAAGGGCAGTTCTCGAGAGAGCTCTCTCAGCCCCACCCACCTCACAGGGTGTCTGTTGTGGGGAGGGGAAGGGAAAGGGATTGTAAGCCGCTTTGAGACTCCTTCGGGTAAGTGAAGGGTGGGGTATAAATCCAATCTCCTTCTCCTCCTCAGTTTTCCTCTGTGCCAGAAAATGCTCCACAAACTCATTAATAGTTCTCCATGCTATGGGCGGAGCCAAGGATCCCATGTCAAAGAACAAGCCAGGGGTCCACAACGGGGTGCCAGTGGGCACCATGGAGACCGCCAACTCCTTTCCTGGCGCTCACCAAACTTTGTGAAAAAGTGGGTGGGGCCGGGGGGGGACTCTTTCCAGCAGGGCTTCTGATTGGTCACTGGAGATTTGATTGGCTGTGCAATTGATTTCAACTCTAATTTCGGCAGCTAGAACATGGCTAGCCTCAAAATGGAAAGATCAGAAAATGCCGACGATAGATCAGTGGCTCCGGAACTTGTGGGGCTTTTATATTTTAGGTAAACTTATGAATAATACACAACTGAACAGATTAGATCAACAGAAACTAGCATGCACTGAATTGTGGTCTCCTGTTATTCATTATTTGATGGGAAATGACATATTACCGAATGATGAGAATTATGTTGACTTGATATGAATATAAGCAGAGCTTTTTGTTTTGATGGTCGATCAGGGTTTAGTCATCTCAGCCTCATGGCCTTATATGTTTTATTTATAGCTTCAGGGTACTTGATGGGATCTTCTTTTTTAAATAAATCAGATCTTGCCTCAAAAAAATACATATTGCTAGGTTCTATCTTTATTTTTATTTTTTTAAAAAACGATGTTTTGGTGGCAGCTGCCGCCATAGTGATGGTTTGGTGTAGTGGTTAGGCGCGTGGATTCTAATCTGGGAGAACCGGGTTTGATTCCCTGCTCCTCCACTTACAGCTGCTGGATGACCTTGGGCAAGCCATAGTTCTGCCAGAGCTGTTCTCTCAAGGGCAGTCCTGGAAAGATCTCTCTCAGCCCCACCTGCCTCACAGGGCGTCTGTTGTGGGGAGGGGAAAGGAAAGGAGTTTGTAAGCCACTCTGAGACTCCGAGTGAAGGGCTGGGTATAAAACCAATCTCCTCCTCTTCTTCTTCTTCTTCTTCTTCTTCACTTGCAGCTGCTGGATGACCTTGGGCAAGCCATAGGGTTTTCAAGGCAAGAGATATTCAGAGGTGATTCCCATTGCCTTCCTCTGCGTAGCAACCCTCGACTTCCTTGGTGGAAGCCAGTTTGGTGTAGTGGTTAAGTGTGTGGACTCTAATCTGAATGGGATCGAGCAGGTTGAGAAAGAAGTACTTTTCTCCCTTTCTCACAATACAAGAACTCGTGGGCACTCTATGAAATTGCTGAGCAGTCGGGTTAGAACAGATAAAAGGAAATACTTCTTCACCCAAAGAGTGATTAACATATGGAATTCACTGCCACAGGAGGTCGTGGCAGCTGCAAGCATGGACAGTTTCAAGAGGAAATTAGATAAACATATGGAGCAGAAGTCCACCAGTGGCTATTAGCCACAGGGTATAGAATGAGAACTCTCAGTCTGGGGCAGGTGATGCACTCTATTCTTGGTGCTGGAGGGGCAGCAGTGGGAGGGCTTCTGGTGCCCTGGCCCCACTGCTGGACCTCCTGATGGCACCTGGTATATTTTGGCCGCTGTGTGACAGAGTGTTGGACTAGATGGGCCATTGGCCTGATTCAACATTGGCTTCTCTTATGTTCTTATGTTCTTATGTTAATCTGGGAGAACCGGGTTTGATTCCCCACTCCTCCACTTGCACCTACTGGTGTGACCTTGGGTCAGTCACAAGTTCTCTCAGAGCTGTTCTCTCAAGGACAGTTCTCGGGAGAGCTCTCTCAGCCCCACCCACCTCACTGGGTGTCTGTTGTGGGGAGGGGAAGGGAAAGGAGTTTGTCAGCCGCTCTGAGACTCCAAGTGAAGGGCGGGGTATAAACCCAATCTCTTCTCTCTTCTCTTATTCTCTCTCTTGCGCCACTATCCCAGTATATATTTTTCAAAAATTATCCCTCTTCTCTTTTGCACTTGAACTTCTTCTGTGTGCGCACGCATGTCTGTGCCTCCACCTCCCGAGGCAGCCATTATGTGGTTGCACCTACCAGCCTCTGTCAGAATTCAGAAGCTGCCCCTAGGCTCAAAAAGGTTCAAGATCTACTGGCAGACAGGTGAGCCGCCACCAGTTCCCAGCCAAATCCCTCCCAAGATTCCAGGACGTTGCCGGCTGTATCAACAGGATGTCTCAATGGGATAAGTTCTCATGGCCCTTTCTTACACGCCCAGGGAAATGCCGATCGCCACCCTTGGGGTCAGGCAGCAATTTTCCTCCAGGCCAGTTTGGCCGGGGATCCTGGAGGTTTTTTGCCATCTTCTGGGCATGGAGCCAGGGGCACTGGGTATGTGGGGGGGGGGGAGGTCTTTGTGAATTTCCTGCATTGTGCAGGGGGTTGGACTGGATGACCCTGGAGGTCCCTTCCAACTCTATGATTCTATGATATATAAAATGAGGATAATTTTTATAAGTTGTAGCAATCAACCTGCATTTCTTTTCTTTTTTTTAAGCGTCCCTAAAAGAGGCATTTTTATTATTTTTAAAACAACCACATAACAACATTACGCTACATGACATACAATACAATTACACACAATACAATACAATACAATACCCTTACACTAGATACAACAAAAAACAAACAAAACATACCACACTCAACATTCACGGGGGGATACAATTCCCATAACTATTCATCCGATTAAATTCCCTCCCACCTTGCCGTCCTCGTTACTAATACTCCTTTACTTCTGTATCCACAAATTCTATCTTTCGATCTTATCCAGTTCTAACTTAACATAGGTTAATAATATTCAATACTTATTGTTTCTCTCCATCCTTGCCTCTCTGATCATACCAGTCATAGAAGCGTTGCCACGTATTTATGAAGGCTGATTCGTCATGAATCAGCAATCAAACTGCATTTCCCAAGCAGTGTCAATCATCCCTTGCAGGAGCACTTATTTATTTATTGCTTTCGACTTCTATCCCGCCTGGCCAAGGCCAACTTCTATCCAACAACCCCAGATTCACAGAAAAACCAGGAGGTGGCAGTGGTGGACAGAATAGCAGAGTTTGACTAGAGTAGGTTAAAATTCCCATTGCGCCACGGTTACTCATGGGGCAAGCTTGGGCCAGTCACTCTCCCTCAGCCTCATCTACCTCGCAGGGTTGCTGTCAGAACGGAACCTGGTGGGACAGAAACATGTATATCACCCTGAGACTTTGTAGAAAGGGCACGGAAGAAAAATGGATAGAAATGGTTTTTGTCAGGACTGCCAAGGACATGTACTATGGTGACACAACTCCAGGGGCCTTGGAGTCATCGTGGGGGCCTCCCGCGGGACCCCTGGGGTTACCGTGAGGGCCCACAATGGGGGCCATGGAAGCTCTGTCCACTGAGCCAAGAAAGTTACATGATTAATTTTAATGGCAGTGTTTGGGCCCAGTGTCAATCGCTGCCTGGAAACCCACAAGCAGGTCTCAGCAGTCCCAGTTCGGTTCCTCATCCGGAGCGTACTTACAGCTGTCTTGGAGCTCTCAGTATAAGGCAGTGGCTTTGCCAGTTTCTCCACATCTGCTCCACTCGACCCAACTTGAGTGTAGGAATATGAGCCGCGGAAATACGGATTGCTGCCCCACGAGGACCGGAGGATCCGCCGAGGTTTTGGAATGTCGGGATTCCCTAAAAGCAAAAGCAACCAAAAAGAATGGACGTGACTGAGACACCACAAATCGTGCCTAAACAGACGTCTGGTATGTCAACTACCGAAACGGATGTCCGGAATCCCGACTATTCCCCCCCCCGTGTGTCCCCACCCCATTTTTCCAATGGGAAAAATCTGACATTTTAGGAAATACTGAAAAAGATTCCTATGGACAGTGTTCCCTCTAAGCTGAGTTAGTGTGAGCTGGCTCACAGTTTTTGAGCCTCCAGCTCACACATTTTTGTCTCAGCTCAGGAAGGAGGGCTCCAGAGCCAACTAATTTATGCAGGAGCCAAATCGCTCGCTCACTACTTCAATGCCAGTCGCTCACAAAGTAGAAGTTTTGCTCACAAGACTCCACAGCTTAGAGGGAGTATTGCCTATGAAATATATCCTCTTTCAGAACAAGTGAAATGCTTTTAAAGGCAAGGTGGCCATGCTGTAGACACATACGGCCCTTAAAACCCAGATGCATTTCTGCACGTCGAAGCACACCTAATCTTCATGAGGGGAGCATGAGGGGCTTTCATTGTTTCTCAACTGTGGTCTTTTGACCTGACCTTTCCCTTGTGATCGACCTTTTCACCTCTCCCTCAGGCCACTGTAACACACATACCCACCGACTGGGTAACAAGTAGCTTATTGCCCTACGTTACTAGAGGGGAAAAGATCAGAAGGAAGTTAAGCCCTGACTTAGATGTGGCTCAGGCGATCCCAATCTTGTCCGATCTCAGAAGCTAAAGCAGGGTTGCCTCTGGCTGGTACTTGGAAGGGAGGACGCGGGAGTCCAGTCTTGCTATGCAGAGGTAGGCAATGGCAAACCATCCCTGAAAGTCCCCTGCCTCGAAAAACCTACGGGGTCACCATAAGCCTGTTGTGGCCTGATGGTACCTCATTATTGGCCTGACCTGGATGGCCCTGGCGAGCCTGATCTTGTCAGATCTTGCTAGCTAAGAAGAGCCATCCCTGGCTAGTGCTTGGATTGGAGACCTGTCAGCTAGCTGCCATTTCGGTGGGGGGGGAGAGACCCCTGCCTGGTATTTTTACTTTAGATTCTCGCTTGCTTGACAATGCTCCGTTATCTATATGTTTTATATGCTTGACCTCGGGTGCCTGGTTGTGTCAGGTAGCCCTGTCAAGTGCATGGTATGCGGGGGGAGTACTCCGTCTGAACTTTTCCTCACTGTCTCTTATCAGGTCTCTGACCTTCACTCTCCAGCTGCTGGAGTTTCGGCTGGGGACCACAACGGTTTCTAGGATTGTTTTGCTTGCTGGCCCGCCGCTTTTGCCCGCACGCGCAATTTGTATTAATTGGCTTCTGCTATGGGGGGATGCTTGAATGTAGTATATCATAGTAGGCCCTACTGTATGTGGCCATTGCAGACACAAGCTGTACACGTGTCTTTAGTTCTGATTCACCATTAAACATTGTCTTCTGAAGAAGCCCTGTGTTGTGCAAGCTGACTGAGGAACCTTACAGGTTGTAGCACATTCCCCTGAAAACCGTTCCTCCCTCTGGCTCATTAGTTCTGGCGGGTTGTTCCTGATGCCTCGACTGGCTACCCACTATCGGGGTACCCCTTCGAACCCAGCATATCCCACATCCCCGCACCTTTTTCCTTAGTCTTAACACAGATCCTGAAATGTAGATGCTCTGCCAATACTGTACCAATAAACTACACTTCTGAAGAAGAGAGTTGTTGGATCTGATTGCTGACAGACCACCAAGAAAGTCCAGGATTGCTACGCAGAGGCAGGCAATGGCAAACCACCTCTGAATGTCCCTTGCCTTGAAAAAGCCTACAGGGTTGTCGTAAGTCGGCTCTGACTTGATAGCACCTTGCATTGCTACCAGGGCGGAAACTGCAACAAGTTTCACTGAGAGCTGAGCTCTCTCTCTAACCAGTAGCCAGAGACAGAAGAAGATAGCATCTAGTTGAACTAAGGTACATGTGCTAAGGTAGCATTAGGGCGCCTCAGGCTGCGGCCTTCTCTCACAGATTGGATATATTTACATAGGAACATAAGAGAAGCCAATGTTGGATCAGGCCATTGGCCCATCCAGTCTAACACTCTGTCACATAGTGGCCAAAAATACCAGATACCATCAGGAAGTCCACTAGTGGGGCCAGGACACTAGAAGCCCTCCCACTGTTGACACCCCCCAAGGACCAAGAATACAGACCATCACTTGCCCCAGAATCCCTACCTATAACTTGTGGCTAATAGCCACTGAGAGACCTCTGCTCCATATGTTTATCTAATTCCCTCTTGAAGTCGTCCATGCTTGTAGCTGCCACCACCTCCTGTGGCAGTGAATTCCATTTTGCTTGCAGACCCCTAAGTCATTTATAATTCTTAAATCCGAAAAATACGCCAAATACTGCAATTTTATAAGCTTAAATTATAAATGGAGCATTTCAAGTTATTTAAGCAGTAAAATTAATTTTAAGTTTGGTAGGACGGTACATACATTGCATATATTTCCATTTCTCCCAAGTTTCCATTCTTTTCCCTGGGATTGTGTGTGCCCCTCCCCAGTGGCTTCAAAATTTCCAGAAGTTTTACCTCTCTGGTTGAAATACCCCTGCCTTGGTCCAGGTCGAGCTAACTGGGTCTTGATTTGAACTGGACCCAGATCACTTCATTCTGAAGCTCGGCCGGTTCCGAGTGGCGCAAAGGATGTCATCCAGAACATGAGGAAACCTGGAGGTCTTCCCCGTCCCTCACCTGGTGTGTGAGGTCTCTGCCCCCCCCCTTCCCCCAAGCTTATGTTCCGGCAGTAGGGCCAGGGGAGGGGAGCAGACAAGGAGACAATCCACTCCTCAAGCCTACTGAAAGAACTGGAGCCCCCCGCCTTTACACTCCCCCAATGATCCTGCCTTCAAGGTCCTCTGGGAGCACGGTGGGGTCTCCTACGTGGTGTCAAAAGTCTTCCTGAGATCAAGTACTTCTGAAGTTCAGTGCTTTGTCAAAGATAAGACACACACCCCTCCCCTTCAGGCTAGGGCAGAGGATATAATCTTGCCCATTTGTTCCATGCGGAGTTTTGGGGCCCTCCCCAGCAGCAAGATCTCTTGCTACTTCCAAATGCCTGCAAAGCCCAAGTTGGAGACGAAACCCCAACTAGTCTCTCATTTTCTACCTCTAGATACAAGCCCGGTAGCATCTTAAGGGACCAACAAGATTATCTGGGTAAACGTGCTAGAGAGTCAAAGCTCCCTCTGTCCGATACAAGACTCGTATCTAATGAAGGGAGTTTTGATTCTCGAACACTTATACCTCGAAACATGGGAATGGATTAAGAAGATGCTTTTTATGGCTGAAATGGACAAAATGACAAGAAAGCGTAATAACGAAGAAGATGAAGCATTTTTTGAAGAATGGAAAGATTTTAAAGACTATCTTGAGAAAAATTGGGATGTTAAAAATAGATTGATTTGCTTTGACAGTTATTAAGGAGAAAATAAGAAAAAGAACGATAAGATTGCTAAAATGTTACCTAATTTGATAATGGAAATGACATATTTTGTGAATGGTAATTAGATAATAGAGTTTATAAGGGGGTAAGAGCATTGCGGGAAGCCTTGTACTGGGAGGAGTGGGGAGAAAAGGAAAAAGGTATGTGATATCTATAAGATGGAATTTTAACTATGTGAAACATATCCTATAATAAAATGTTTTTTTTTTTTAAAAAAAAGAAATTCTTCTTGGCCTCTTAAGGGGCTACTGGACCCGATTTGAGCTGCGTGACTGCAGACCGACACGGCTACCCTCCAAAACTTGCTTCATACCACAACAGGTGGACTCCTGTCTCGGGGTGCACAGTTAGCACGGGCAAACCCCATCTGTCAACCCACGTTGCCCCCGGGCAATGCTAGAATTCGGCAACACAGTCCTCATTCAAAAGGCTTCCCCGCCAGCCCCTTGCCCCGACTGGCAAAGCCTTTGAACAATATCGTCAAGCGCCAGTAACCAGAAGATCAAAGGGAGGCTGGGACTTTCGGCGCAGTCAAAATCACCCCCAGAGTAAGCACATAGCATCGGTCAGTTCCTGAGCCGCCTATCTCACTCCTGTGAACTCAACCCCCCCGATCCCCGCAAAGCCCGGGCGTCTAAATACAGAGGGCTTAAATCAACAAAGGCCAGTAATACAAGGCACGGGATTGTTTGAATGGGGGCACCACTTTAATCGGCTTTACAAAGAGCCCACGATGGTCAGTGGTGCGTGCACCGGCTCGGTTCTAGAGGGTTTTGGCAAACAATCCCAGTAAATCCATTGTGCTAATCTGCGTGTGAAACTGAAGTCCCAGACACAGGAGGGTCCGTGGCTCGGTGTCCGAGCCTCTGCTCTGCGTGCAGAAGGTCCCAGATTCAATCCCTGGCTTCTACGTTTAAGGACCGCTTTGTCGGTGACGTGAAAGACCTCTGCCCGAGACTGCAGATAGCAGCGTCCTCTCGGAGTAGACAATAGAGACCTTTATGCTCCAAAGTTCTGATTCTGTGTAAGGCAGCATCGTGTGTTCAGACTGTTTCCAGAAAGAAGAAGAAGAAGAGGAGGAGGAAGAGGAGATTGGATTTATACCCCACCCTTCACTACCCAAAGGAGTCTCAGAGCGGCTTACAAACTCCTTCCCCTCCCCACAACAGACACCCTGTGAGGGAGGCGGGGCTGAGAGAGCCCTGACAGAAACGGCTTTTTCAAGAACAGCTCTTATCAGAACTATGGCTTGCCCAAGGTCATCCAGCAGGTGCAAGTGGAGGAGTGGGGGAATCAAAACCAGTTCTCCCAGATTAGAGTCCGCGCACTTAACCTCTACACCAAACCAGAAAGGAAGCAACAAGGGCAAATGATCACACAAATAAGGATCCAGATGGCAGATCCAACTCAAACCACATGGGAGGGGCCGTGGCTCAGTGGAAGGGCGTTTGCTCGGCATGCAGAAGGTCCCAAGTTCAGACCCTGGCATCTCCAGTTAAAAGGACCAGGGGGTAGGTGATGGGAAAGACCTCTGCCTGAGACCCTGGAGAGCTGCTGCCAGTTTGAGTAGGCAATACTGACTTCATGTATTCATGTGAAGCTGATGGATAATTTACTGACGATTGGCAGAGTAGGGGTTGATTTCCACACTGTGGTCCTGGGAACCCCTGGTGCTCCTTAGAACAGCTTATCAAGGATTCCTGAAGAAGGCTGGCAGTAATGGTAGCAGCCCCCATAGCCAGGATTTTGTGGCTTGTGGAGTAAAATATATTCTGGTGGGGCTGGCATTTTCCATAACGAAGCAGCGGGTGGCGCACGCCTCTCTCCCTCCACTCCTGCGAGAATTAAATGGCCCTTCAGCTGATCGGCGGGGAGCACGGGGCCCGCTGATCAGCTGGAGGGCCCTTTAAATCTTGCAGGAGTGGAGGGAGGGAGCACAAGCCGCCGCCCCCCCCATTTCTTCTCAAAAAGATTTAAAGGATCCCTTCAATGCTTTTGAGAAGAAGACGGGGAGGGGGCCTTTAAGGAAGGGGGCAAAGCCCCCAACAGCCCCACTCTAGCAACAGGCCAGAATGGTAGACACCTTCTTCCCAGATGGCTGCTTCCCTAGGACATGTAGTTTGTGAAGGGAATGGGTGACGTGACACCGGCTGGGCTACTACTCTGTGTGAATCAACGTCCACCTTGGAAAGCACATGGGTTCTGAACCACACAAACAGATACGGAAAGTTTGGAAAACCAGGGCTCTTTTTGTAGCAGGGACTCCTTTGCATATTAGGCAACACACCCCCTAATGTAGCCAATCCTCCAAGAACTTACAGAGCTCTTCTTACAGGGGGCTACTGTAAGCTCTTGGAGGACTGGCTACATTAGGGGAGGTGTCGCCTAATATGCAAAGGAGTTCCTGCTACAAAAAGAGCCCTGTTAGGCGACACACCCCTAATGTAGCCAATCCTCCAAGAGCTTACAGAGCTCTTCTTACAGGGGGCTACTGTAAGCTCTTGGAGGATTGGCTACATTAGGGGGTGTGTTGCCTAATATGCAAAGGAGCTCCTGCTTCAAAAAGAGCCCTGGAAAACCACCGTTCTGCGGAAGCCCTTGAAAAGGATGTCAACCCACAAGAGAAGGGTGATGCTTCACATTTTGGTGGCGGAAAGGGCCGTCAAGTTGCAGTCGACGTGCAGCCACCCTGTTGGGTTGCCAAGGCAAGAAAAGAACGGAAGTGGTTTGCCGTTGCCTTGTCTCTACATAGCAATGCTGGACTTCCTCGGATGGTCTCCCCTTCAAATATTAACCAGGTCCAACCGTGCTTAGCTTCTTAGAACTGACGTCAGGCTAGCCTGAGCCATCCAGGTCAGCGCCCCTGCATCCTAGCCAGGGCTTATAAGCATCCTCTGACTGCACCGCACAAGCTTAGACATTGGCATTTCGTATCTCCAAAGAAAACACATTTTCCCATTTACTATGTCATCGAGGACTGGGAAGGCAGATATCCTTCACGCAGCTCGAAGCCTACATCAGCACAGTCTGACTGTAACTTAAGCGTCTGTTCCACTTTCCTCCTTCCACTTACACCAGCAGATGTTTTTCCTTTCTTTAAAAAAAACAAACATAAAGACTGAAGAAAGGGTCCATTGTGACGCTGATATCTGCATCAAGGGGCTATGACTCGGCAGTAAAGCACCCACTTTGCACGTAAAAGACTGCAGGGTTCAAATTCTTACATTTCCTGCCCGACAACCTCTAGTCTTGGGCAAGACCATTCTCTGCTTGGCACCTGGACCGCCACTGCCAATCAGAGTAGGCGATACTGGCCTAAGCGGACAACAATCTGCTTTAGTGCAAGGCAATTTCCTAAATTCAACCGGCACGAGAAAATCTTTGGGGAGGGGGCCACAGCACAGCCCATCCTCGGCCTGCAGAGGAGTTCAGGAGGCATGCGATAAGACAGACCCTTCTCTGACCAAGGCCTTGGAGAGCGGCTGTCGTGCTGAGCTAAACAGACCAACGATCAGACTCGGTATAAGACCACTTTGTCTGGTCAACCTGTGCTTCAAATAGCTCTTGGTAGAAAGCATTATCTCAAACCCTGTACTGAGTAGGAACCAGTCGTGCAAGGTAGATGGCTACACTGATTTAAGGTAGATCTCACCAGCTATGGCTCCCTTGCACTTAACAAAAGCAGCATTTTATACTGTTTCATATCCTTTATCTCGGTGACCATTTTAACAGATTCGTTAAGGGAGGTCTGTGTAAGGAGAGGCCACAGCCAGGGGGGGAACTGGACATGCAGAAGGTCAATCCCAAGCAGCCAAAGGACCCGCCTAAGACCCCGAAAAACCACTGCCGGTCAGAAGGGGAGACACCGGGCATTAGAAACCAAGAGTACGAAGCAGCTTCATGTATCCATTATTATCCCACATTTCTGACGGGAGGCTGAAAGACAGTGGGTTTGCCTGAAGACACCAACTGAGTTCATGGCACAGATTTCCTGGTTTATAACCCTTAGCTGCTACGTTACCCTGGCTGGAGCGCTCCCGAATTACAGTCGACCCTTGCCATTCGTAGGGGGCTCCGGATCACTGTGAACGGCGAGATACGGAAATGCAGGGAGGGCAGGATTCTGCAGCATCCCAACAGTTTAAAGAATCCTTATAAAATGTAAGGATGTAATGCAGGGGTGTCAAACCAGACCAACCACGGCTCTTATCTGGCCCGTTTCCAGCGGGTTGTTACTTCATTGCCAGATAGCAGAGGCTGTGCATTATGTCCCTGTACACTGTCCCAGTGCTAATGAGTAAAGGGCGGTGGAAGTGGGAGGAGAGTATCAGGGAGATACTGTAATCAAATACTGCAGGACTGTTAATGTTTTAAGCATGTTTGTATTTTGAGTTTAAGAAATATTGTTAATTGGGTTTGCCTGTGTCCTTTATAAAGTTTATATTGCCAGTATCTGGCATTACATTTTATGGCACACATGGCCCGGCCCAACAAAGTGACATTTATGTCAGATCCGGCCCCTGTAAACAAATGAGTTTGGTACCTCTGCATGGCTAAGATGATGGAAAAATTAGCTGGAGACCATGACACGTAATCAGATGGCGGACCACAAACAAGTGAAATCATCAGTCAAGAATCCACAAATGGCAAAGGATCCCAATACTGGTATAACTTGGTTTAAAATGAACTGCAAGAGGAACCCACCAACCATTAAGTATAGCTGAATAGACCTGAATAAAAGCCAAATAAAATCGGCTTTATTTGGGCTCAGC
Organism: Gekko gecko; assembly: GCA_029375565.1. Classification (NCBI taxonomy): domain Eukaryota; kingdom Metazoa; phylum Chordata; class Lepidosauria; order Squamata; family Gekkonidae; genus Gekko; species Gekko gecko. The sequence continues at coordinate 192,341 of JAPDNY010000028.1, read as the reverse complement.
TATACCAGTAGCCAATCACATTCTCTGATCTGTATTCGGCTTAAATAATACCTGAAAAATACTGTTAAGGTACTTTGGGGGTATTTTTGGCTCAGTTTATGCCAAATGCACACCCCTACTGCAGACTAACATATTTACAGTGTGCAATTTTAGTCACCGCACCTCAGAAAGGATATTACAGCATTGGAAAAGGTGCAGTAAAGGGCAACTAGAATGATAAAAGGGTTGGAACACCTTCCCTATGAAGAAAGGTTAAAGCGCTTGGAGAAACAACGCCTGAGGGGTGACATGATACAGGTTCACAAGATTATGCATGGGATAAACCAGGTAGAGAAAGAAGTACTTTTCTCCCTTTCTCACCATACAAGAACTCGTGGGCACTCCATGAAATTGCTGAGCAGTCAGATTAGAACGGATAAAAGGAAGTCCTTCACCCAAAGAGTGATTAACACATGGAATTCACTGCCACAGGAGGTGGTGGCGGCTACAAGCATGGACGGCTTCAAGAGGGAACGGGATAAACATATGGAGCAGAGGTCCATCAGTGGCTATTAGCCAAAAGGTAGGAACTCTCAGTCTAGGGCAAGTGATGCTTTGTATTCTTCGTGCTGGGGAGGGCAAGAGTGGGAGGGCTTCTAGTGTCCCAAACCCACTGATGGACCTCCTGAGGGCACCTGGTACTTTTGGCCACTGTGTGACAGAGTGTTGGACTGGCTTGATCCAACATGGGCTTCTCTTACGTTCTTACTCCCCAAAACGGTATTTCACCACAGTCCCTTCCCTCCTCCTGTTCCTCCTCCTACCTGGCCTTCTCCCAATACAGAACCAGAAAGGGGAGGCAAGACTTATCGCAGACCTGTAAATTTACGCAGCATCTCAGTGCAGGTCTCTGCCACAGTTTCGTTGTCATACTTCTCCATGATCAGGGCCTCTTCCCCGCAAATCCAGCCGCTGAGGACATGGCCGTAGCGCTCTGGCGGGTAGAGGACATCAAAGCTGCAGATCTTCTTGTACCACTGCTCCTCCGGGTAGGTGAGGCTCTCGCTCTCGGCTTCGTCTTCCCAGACAAACTGGATGCTGTTGCACTCGGGGCTCCAGAAGGGCTCCTCAAACTCCAGGAAGATCTTGTCTGTGGTGCTGATGCCCAGCTTCTGAATGGCCATCACCTTCTCTTCAGGCAGGTGGGGCTGGAACATGCTCTCGTGGCGCTTCTTCAGGACTCCCAGGGACACCGTCACAATGACATGGTCGGCGGGGATAAACTCACAGTCCTCGCACTCAATGAAGACGGGGTAGCCCACGTCCTCTTCCATGCGGTCGCTGTTGTGGTCGGCCACGCGCTCAATCTCCTGGCTGATGGACTGGTTCCAGTGGATGCACTTGACCGGCTTGTTCAGCTGGACGACCGAGTCCGGGATGGACCGGGACAAGATCTCCACGATCTTCATGAAGCCACAAGGGATGATGTGATGGGCTCCTGGGATTTCGGTCCACTCCCCGAATTCGCTGAGCGAGACCTCGTCCATACTGTGGGAGCTGCTCTCGCAACTTTCCACCTAGGGGAGAGCAGACAGGAAACAATGTCAATGCAGAGGGGAGGGCCTCTGCTTACTTTGCTTACTAATGAGGGAAACAACTTGCGGGACTCAATACCAGAAGGCATGGTAGACAAATTCATAGACACTGTAGTGGCTAATGATAACGAAACCGAACTCCCATGGGCTAGTCGTTGCAAAAACAAGAGATTCTGGGAACCAATCAAGGCATGGTAGACAAATTCATAGACACTGTAGTGGCTAATGATAACGAAACCGAACTCCCATGGGCTAGTCGTTGCAAAAACAAGAGATTCTGGGAACCAATCAACAACAGGCGGAGAGCTAGACCCCTGTAGTCACTTTGGAGCTACCAAATGCAATCGTAAGATCAGAAGATCCATGCTGGATCAGACCAGAGACCCATCAAGTTCAGCATTTTCTCCACGCAGTGGCCATCTGCCCAGGGTCCCACGTGGAGGGGGGCCCTATGGTCGGTAGGGACGATACAAAATGGTGGTGAGAAACACGGCAAAGTGGGAACACGAACTGCGAAGCATTGTGAACACTGGGTTCTTTGTTCTGGTTCAGAGAAGCCCTGGACCAATGCTCCCTCTAAGCTGTGGAGTCTTGCGGGCAGGGCTTCTAGTGTCCTGGCCCCACTGCTGGACCTCCTGATGGCACCTGGTATATTTTGGCCACTGTATGACAGAGTGTTGGACTAGATGGGCCACTGGCCTGATTCAACATTGGCTTCTCTTATGTTCTTATGTTCTTAAATCTAGTTTGTGAGCTACTGGTATTAAAGTTCTGAGCGAGCGATTGGGCTACTGCATGAACCAGTTTGATCTGGAGCCATCCTTCCGGAGCGAAGACAAAAACATGAGCCGGAGGCTAAAGAACTGTGAACTGGCTCACACTAACTCAGCTCAGAGGGGACACCAGCCCCCGGCAGGGGATGGGGGGGGGCAGGGTCGCCCGCTCGAGGTTGGGAAACTCCTCGAGATTTGGAGATGGAACCCTGGGAGGACAGGGACCTCGGGTGGGGTATAGTGCCATACAGCCCACCCGTCGAAGCATTCATTTCCTCCAGAGGCACTGATCTCTGTAGTCTGGAGATGAGCTGTAATTCCAGGGGAATAATAAACATAAGGAGCAGAAGTCCATCAGTGGCTATTAGCCACAGGGTATAGATGGGAACTCTCAGTCTGGGGCAGGTGATGCACTCTATTCTTCGTCCTGGGGGGCAGCAGTGGGAGGGCTTCTAGTGTCCTGGCCCCACTGCTGGACCTCCTGATGGCACCTGGTATATTTTGGCCACTGTGTGACAGAGTGTTGGACTAGATGGGCCATTGGCCTGATTCAACATTGGCTTCTCTTATGTTCTTAGGTGGGGCTGAGAGAGCTCTTGACAGAAACTGCTCTTTTTCAAGAACAGCTGTACCAGAACTATGGCTTGCCCAAGGTCATCCAGCCAGGTACAAGTGGAGGAGTGGGGGAATCAAACCCGGTTCTCCCAGATTACAGTCCGCGCACTTAACCACTACACCAAACTGGGCCTGGAGAATAGTCTAGCATAGGGGTGTCAAACATACGGCCCAGGGGCTGGGTCAGGCCCCCAGAGGGCTTCCATCAGGCCCGCAATGGAACTGGCCATCTCCTGCTTCCGGTTCTGCTGCTGCTGCTGCATCATAGCTTCCTTCGCCAGACTCGTTTAATCGCTCAGCCATTCCATGTTTTCACCTGGGTCCTAGACTCAGAACTCGGAGCATGAGATTTCTGTGGTGAATACCAATCAATCAAAAGTAGGTTTGCAGCTTACAGAGCTCATGTTTTAAGCATGTTTTTATTTTCAGTTTTAAAAAATTGTGCTTGTGTCCTTTATAAAGTTTATATCTCTGCTACCTGGCATTACATTTTATGGCACGCACGGCCCGGCCCGACAAGGTCTCATTTATGTCAGTTCCGTCCCTCGTAACAAATGAGTTTGACACCCCCGGTCTAGCATATTCAGATCAGCGTGGATAACCTGAGCCAGAGGCCATATAGGAGCACATCGCCATCTTCCCTCTTGAAAGCATCCCTCTTCCTTTCGCTGGTCCACCCCTCCCTCTGGCCCGCCACATCGCCCAACTGGGCTGAGACCTTGCAAAAAGTAGACTCTGGCCATGGATGACCCTTCAAGCTGCTCAAGCGTCTTGCCGCTACCCCACACATTCAGGCGAGCCGACTCCCGTCCATGGGACCACTTGAACATGGGCACCCATCTGGAGCGGGGAACGGAAGGACTTGGGCACCCCCACCTGCCTGGACGAGCCCACCCACTCACTCAGAGGCCCGCACGGTTCTCCCTGTTAGACAGACATCTTCCTACTACAGACTGCAAAGGCCAGAAAGAAGCAGTGGCAGAGGAGTGGGATACTTCCAGGACCCAGAGAGCCGGGGGGGGGGGGGGACTTGGCAGGAAGTCGAGGGGCAGGCCCCGAGAGGCCGTGCTGTAGCGACGGGCCTGACTATCCGTCCAGTCTAGCAGGGCTCTTTGTATGATCTTATGTTCTTAAGAGATTAGGCCAGACCGGGCTATCAGGCTGTTGGGGGAACCGAATGTGTATTCGGGTTTTTTCTGCAAAGGGAAAAGAAGGACGGTGGAATAGAGAGCCATATTCTGATTTCAAATGAAACAAAGTATGGTTTTGATCATTGCCGGGTGGGGGTGGGGGTGCTGTCATGGAATGGCAGAGCATCTGCTTGACATGCTGTATGTCCCAGGTTCAGTTCCCCCACCCCCCATTCCCAGTCAAAAGGGTTCCAGGGAACAGACTGGACAGCTGCTCATATAAACCAGAACAGACCATACCAGGCAAGGCAGAACAACGCTCCGAGTGTGTGTGGACAGCCAGCGTGGTCTAGTGTCAGACCCAGAATAGGAGACCCGGGTTCTGGATAGGACATTCACAGTCTCTCAGCCTAAGCAACCTCACAGGGGGGTTGTGAAGATAAAATGGAGTTGGGCAGAACCACGTACACCATCCTGTGCTTCTTGGAGGGACGGTACGATATTAATACACTGAATAGACAGTTCCATGTGTGAGGCAACTGGGCCTGAGTAGGCAAGACATTTAAATAATGCTGCGGGGTCTCCATTTTTTTGAAGCGAGATCCATTACCTGGAATGCTGTGGGCCTGTGCGAGGACACACAAAAAAACTGCTTCCTGCTGAATCCGACCTTTGGGCCCATCAAGGTCGGTATTGCCTGCTGAGACTGACAGCAGCTCTCTGTGGTCTTGGTCCTTCACGTCACCTGTTTGCCTGATCCTTTTAAATTGGGGCTATGCTGGGGACCGAACCTGGGACCTTTGGCATGCAAAGCAGATGCTCTGCCACACAGCCGTGAGAACCTCAGTGTTTCACAAGTGCAGCTCCAGGTTCTCAGGTCCATGAATTTTTGGTCCGTGCCAGAACAGGCACAAACTGGGGGGACAGATACCTAGGGGTCTGACACAGAAGCCAACGAGAGAGACAATGATTAAGTGTTTAGTCTTTATTAAACATAAAGGTAACAGAAAGAAACGGGGGAAATTAAGGTAAATTGAAAGAGCAATGAAAGTACGAAATGTGTGTGGGGGGTTACAGCCCTACAAGTCACCAGGTGGTCTATAGTTAAGATTCAAGACCAGTAGCACCTTAAAAAAGGTAAAGGTAAAGGTCTCCCTTGCTCGAAAGCCAGTCAAATCCGACTCTAGGGATGCGGTGCTCATCTCCGTTTCCAAGCCGAAGAGCCAGCACTGTCCAAAGACGTTTCCGTGGTCATGTGGCCGGCATAACTAAACACCGAGGCAAACAGAACGCCGTTACCTTCCCACCGAAGTGGTACCTATTTATCTACTTGCAATTTCTTGCTTTCGAACTGCTAGGCTGGCAGGAGCTGTGAGCTTTCGAGAGTCAAAGTCCCCTTTGTCAGCTACAAGAGTTTCGACACTCGAAAGTTCACACCCCGAAAACCTAATTGACCTCTGAGGTGCTATCGGACTGGAATCTAGCTTTTTTACCGACATGGCTACCTTCTGAAATGACCTAAATGATATACAGGATCAGACAGATATCAGAGAATCGAGCAACATGTTAGCGGAAGTTGTCTCAGTTATACCAGAGGTGGTCCTCCCTCGGGGTCGTGTGAAGTCAGAAGCCACTTTGGTATTCGTTGTGAGCGTACTCTGTCATGCATTGATCTCGTCAGATCTCAGAAGCTAAGCAGGGTCGGCCCTGGCTAGCATTTGGATGGGAGATCTGAAAGGAATACCAGGGGCGTGATGCAGAGGCAATGGCAAACCCCCCTCTGAAACGTTTCTCGCCTTAAAAACACAAGTCTAGCTCGCCGCCTAATGCTAAAAGAGCTAGAACTTCAGGCTGCCAGACAATCTTAGGATCTCCCAGCTATACCACGCCCACTGCCATAAAATAATTAATTTTTATTACTGTCACGAAAGAGGGAGAGGATAGCTCAGAAGGAAGGTGAGGGCTAAAGCATTTCTCTCTGTGGCCCTCGGAATGGAGAAAAGGAAGAGATAAATTTTGGGGGGGACGAGAAGCTTAGATCAGGAAGGAAGGGCAAAGTGGATGGAAGAAGCAGAGCAGAAGGTTTCACATGCTGCCCAATCCAGAAGTGGCAATGTGGGCGAGGCAGTTTTCCGTAGAGCTAGGGGGAGGGATCCGGGCAATAGGAGAGGGTCTCCGTCTGATGATTTCAGCAGCAGCAGAACAATCTTGGGAGATCGGGCAGAACCTTGACACCACTAAGCCTTGTGTTGCGATGGTGGTAGAACCTGGGATGGAGAAGCCAATCAGCCCCATGACAGGAGGCCACCTTTCTTGCTGTTGTGGCCAAGTTCTGTTGTGGCCAGTTTGGGGAGAGAGCCAGTTTGGTGTAATGGCTAAGTGCATGGACTCTAATCTGGGAGAACTGGGTTTGATTCCCCCACTCCTCCACTTGCACCTGCTGGATGACCTTGGGCAAGCCACAGTTCTGCTACAGCTGTTCTTGAAAAAGAGCAGTTTCTATCAGAGCTCTCTCAGCCCCACTGACCTTACAGGGTGTCTGTGGTGGGGAGGGGAAGGGAAAGGAGTTTGTCAGCTACTCTGAGACTCCTTTGGGTAGTGAAGGGCGGGGTATAAATCCAATCCCTGCTGAGATTGTGCAGTGGAACTGACTGCCTCGGGAGGTGGCGGAGGCTGGACGAGCATCTTCCAGATACGTTGTAGGGCTCTCTTTTGGCTGTGCTCCTGCAGAGTGCAGGGGGTTGGGCTACACGACCTGCAAGGTCCCTTCCAGCTCTAACATTCTACGATTCTATGATTCTTCTTCTATGAGTGATGTTTTTGGATCCTCTCTGTCATTGGGCCAACTCTTCTGTATCCTGCCTGTGACTGGGGAGAACTTGGGGTACTTGGTAACCGGAGAAGTTCTGGGAACTGTGATCCTGCTGGGGAGAGATCAGAGTCTTTGTTCTCACTGGCAGATTTTGAATGGTCCAAAAAAAGGTCGTGGGGAAAGACAGCAGGGACAGGTGAGGCAATGGGAAAGGTGAGGTGACTGCATCTCCTGGATGGCAGACCTGATTAACATCCACTAACGGCCAGAAGGTAGATGACGGCACTATCTTTGCTTAGGGTTAGATTTCCCAAGAAGTCTGCATTGGAAGGAAGATTTCTGGACCATCCTAGAAGGCTGATTATCGCCCTGCAAGCCTCCCCCGTTAAACATGGCCAGAAACCTGATAAGTCCAGAGGAAGCCAAAGACTAGAGCCATTGTCGGGGTATGTCCAGGCTCCCGGGCGAACCTGGCTACTACTGCTTTTCGATTAGCAGCAACCCGATCTTAATTTCTCACTTTTGATGCCAAACATGGGAGTCTCTCCTGCAGTCTGCAGATATCGCAAACGATGCTCCTTCGAAGCTGTGGAGTCTTGTGAGCAAAATTTCTACTTTGTGGGCCACTGGCATTGAAGTCGGGAGCAACTGATTTGGTTACTGCCATAAATTAGTTTGCTCTGGAGCCCTCCTTCCCCAAGCAAAGACAAAAAAACGTGTGAGCCGGAGGCTAAAAAACTGTGAGCCCGGCTCACACTAACTCAGCTTAGGGGGAACACTGATCGCAAGGTCTAAGTCACAGTGGCGACGGTGGAAACTTATGGCAACCCCGTATCATTTCCAAGGCGAGAGACGTTCAGAGGTGGGTTTACCATTGCCTGCCTCTGAGTGGCAACGCTGGGCTTCCTCAGTGGTCTCCCATCCAGGTGCTAACCAGGGCCGACCCTGCTTAGCTTCCGAGATTTGGTGGGAACAGACTAGCCCGGGCCATCTAGCTCAGGGCAAAAGACAAATGGGGTGGTTTTGCTATTGACTGCCTCTGCATCGTAAACGTAGAACTCCTTGGTGGTCTCCCATCCAAATACTAACCAGGGCCGACACTGCTTAGCTTATAAGGTCTAATAAGATCGGGGTAGCCCGGGTCATCCACATCAGGGCGAGATGTCATGGGGGCGGGGGAGCGGACCACAAAAACATGTCTCCTGACCCAGGGCTGCCCTTGGGGTAACAAGACGCAATTCGAAAAACCTTGGGACCCACTTGCAAATTAACTCCCCGCTACTTTACCCCTCCCTGGCATAGAACAGAAGACTCTCGCATCAGTTGAACAAATTCATTTTATTTTTATTCATAAATACATAGCACTAACTGAGCGACGGGATGCGCCCGAAAGCCGTTCCATCCGTTAATGCAGAGGTAAGCCCAAATTTGCCATCCGGCGTCCTCTCTCTCGGCTTCCTCAGAGTCGCAGTCCCCTTTCGGACCCCGATCCACGCTCGGAGAGCCATTGAACAAACACAGCGTAAAACAGCTCATAACAGAATTCACACCCGCGACTTGAATCCGAAGCGTCGCTATCTTACCTTAAGGTATTGTTGGATCATGGCCAGCTTTAGCCTCTTGATCGCCTCCGAGTCGTCCGGATCGGCTTTAATGCGCTTGCGCACGACATCTCGCGTGAAGACGCCCACGCTGTTCTTGCTCTCGGCATTGACTGGTTTACCACTTTGGAAGAACTCCTGAGTCAGGTTATAGACCTGTCGGGATACAAAAAAAAAATGACATCCCTAAAGGAGCCACGGAACGGAGGATAGATCTGAACATTGACCACGGGCTCATCCATCTGCCCCTACTCGCCATGTTTCCTTTCCTCTCTTTCCCCCAAACCATTCTATTGCTGAATTCTGACAGAGGGCGTTGAGTTACAGCACTGCAGGCTAACTCAGCCCTAACTCAGACCAATGAAGAAGAAGAAGAAGAGTTTGCATTTATACCCCGCCCTTCACTGCCCAAAGGCGTCTCAGAGCGGCTTACAAACTCCTTTCCCTTCCCCTTCCCACAACAGACAACCTGGGAGGTAGGTGGGGCTGAGAGAACTTCTGACAGAAACTGTCCTTGAGAGAACAGCTGTGCCAGAGCTTGTGACTGACCCAAGGTCACATCAGCAGGTGCAAGTGGAGGAGTGGGGAATCAAACCCGGTTCTCCCAGATAAGAGTCCACGCACTTAACCACTACGCCAAACTGGCTCTCTCTGGACTTGAGCAAGTCATTTTCTCGGGGGGACGGGGGGGACGGACAGGAATAAAATGAGTGAACAGAGGTCTTTTTCGCATTCTTATTTCCCTTGTTTGGGTGCCCCCTATTGCTTCGGGTCCTTTTTTCCTTTTCTGCCCATGTTGTGCTCCCTCTGGTGGTCAGCTAGATATTACATCGCTGTATGTCTGTCATATCTCCCAGCAGATTTAAACCGCAGATTTTTACACCAGACATGCAGCCATGTAATATCGAATCGACCGCTAGAGTGAGGAAAACACATGTGGAAAAGGATGTGGAAGAGCCCTGACCCTTCCTGGGAATGCCGACTGCAAAATACCTGAGTTGGGAATTGGGAAGCAAAGGCAGCTTCAAGAGGGGATTGGAGAAACATACAGAGCAGAGGTCCATGAGTGGTTATGAGCCACAAGATGGAACACTCTGTCTGGGGCAAGTGATGCTCTGTATTCTTGGTGCTTCGGGGGCAACAGTGGGAGGGCTTCTGGGGTTCTGCCCCCACTGCTGGACCTCCTGGTGGCCCCTGGGTTTTAGCCATTGTGTGACACAGAGTGTTGGACTGGACGGGCCATTGGCCTGATCCAAGATGGCTTCTCTTACGTTCTTATGTCAGTCCTGTCCGCTCAGACTGCCAGCAGCTCTCCAGGAACTCAAGCAGAGATCTTTCGCATCGCCGACCACCTGATCTTTTCAACTGGGGATGCCGGGGACTGAACTCGGGACCTTCTGCATACCAAGCAGAGGCTCTTCCACTGAGCCACAGGTCCACCAGCCCCCCACCCACCCGCCCCGGGGCCTCAGAGAAACACTGCTCAGTTTTCATAAGCCGCTTGTGGCCTGTAAAAACAGCTCACATACCCAGCAGACAGGCAATGCTGCCTTCCAATCCAGTTAGCAACTGGGTAAATTAGCCAAGGCTGTGTTTAACGCCTTCTGTTTTCTGCTTCTATCTAGCTGAGAAAAGGCTCTGGGTTTTTTTTTAACACTCAAAGCCTTGCCGCCGATCGAGAGTCCCCTTGGGAAAGAAAGAGGGAGGCTGTGTGAACCTAAGCTACCAGCGTGACCCTAATTCCCGGCACCGTAAGCAGTGTTAGGAATGTTCTAAGAGGATCCAACTAATACCTCTCCAAAGCACTCCCTGTATATAGCCCTTCGTAGACAGGCACTCTGGGAAACCTGATGTGGGGAAAAAAAACCCTCTTTACTTATGAGCGGGGGGGGTTGCCTTCAGTCACAGCCAGTTTATGGGGACCCTGAGGGGGTTTCCAAGGCATGAGATGCAAAAAGGAGGAGGAGAAGAAGGAGAAGGGGAAGAAGAGGAGGAGGAGATTGGATTTATACCCCGCCCTTCACTATCCAAAAGAGTCTCAGAGTGGCTTACAAACTCCTTTCCCTTCCCCTCCCCACAACAGACACCCTGTGAGGTAGGCGGGGCTGAGAGAGCTCTGACAGAAATTGCTCTTTTTCAAGAACAGCTCTGTCAGAACTAGAAGAAGAGGAGGAAACTGGATTTATACCCTGAGCAGTCGGGTTAGAACGGATAAAAGGAAATACTTCTTCACCCAAAGAGTGATTAACATATGGAATTCACTGCCACAGAAGGGGGTGGCGGCTACAATCATGGACGGCTTCAAGAGGGAATTAGATAAGTATATGGCGCAAAGGTCCATCAGTGGCTATTAGCCACAAGGTATAGGTAGGGACTCTGGGGCAAGTGATGTTCTGTATTCTTGGGGCTTGGGGGGGAGCAACAGTGGGAGGGCTTCCAGTGTCCTGGCCCCACTGCTGGACCTGGTATTTTTGGACACTGTGCTGGACACTGTTTTGAACTATGGTGCTGGAGAAGACTCTTGAGAGTCCCTTGGACTGCAAGGAGATCAAATCATTCAATCCTAAAAGAAATCAACCCTGACTGTTCCCTGGAAGGCCAGATCCTGAAGCTGAAGCTCAGATACTTTGGCCACCAAATGAGAAGGGAGCACTCACTGGAGAAGACCCCGATGCTGGGAAAGATTGAAGGTCAAAGAAGAAGGGGACGGCAAAGGATGAGATGGTTAGACAGTGTCATCGATGCAACAAACATGAAATTGAGCAAACTTCAGAGGACAGTGGAAGACAGGAGGGCCTGGTGTAATCTGGTCAATGGGGTCGCGAAGAGTCGGACTCGACTGTGCGACTGAACAACAAAATGTTCTTATGAAGGGACTGGATAAACATATGGAGCAGAGGTCCATCAGTGGCTATCAGCCACAGGATATAGATAGGAACTCTCAGTCTGGGGCAAGTGAGGCTCTGTATTCTTGGTGCTTGGGGGGCAACAACGGGAGGGCTTCTAGTGTCCTGGCCCCACTGCTGGACCTCCTGATTGCCCCTGGTATTTTTGGCCACTGTGTGACAGAGCGTTGGACTGGATGGGCCATTGTCCTGATCCAACATCGGCTTCTCTTGTGTTCTTATATTCTTAAAATAAAAACATGGGTATTCATAAGTTGGTTTCCCCCCCCTCCTTAGTGGAGTTAATATCAGCTGGGGGTTAGTGGCTTTTCCCATTAAGAAAACAGAACAGAAGGAAAGGGTTACTTCTCTCTCCCAATCCATTCTCCTCCTTGAAGCAGCAAGCCCCCCCCCCCCAACTGCACTTCTGAAAGGAAAACGAGTTTTTCATGTCCCCCCCCCCCGTCATTTTAAGGTTTTGATTGACCCGGAGAACAGCTATTTAAAAAAATAAAATGCCCCCAAGCAAAACAGAAAGACCACAAAGGCTCATTATACCGACAAGTCGAAAAGCGAGCGACGGCTGCCTGTTACCAGATGTTATCGCAACTGAACAACAGGGAAGCATTAAGAAGTCATAATAGAATGGCAGAGCAGTCCACTTTGCAGGCAGCGAATCCCAAGTTCAGTTCTTGCTGTCGCCTGTTCAACAGTTTCAGACGGTAACCACTTCGAGTTCAGTGGCACTATGCGGACCAATAAGATTTTCGGGGTAGAAGCTTTCGAGACCAGCATGACTTGTATCTGATGAAGTGAGGGATTTTTTTGTCTGGAAAGCTTATACCCTAGAAATCTTGTTGGTCTGCATGGTGCCACTGGACTCCAGTTGAATGATAGCAGCACTGGGGGGGGGCGGGAAACCCTGCCAAGTCTTGGCCTTGGAGTACTGCCACCAGCCGCCTGGAGTAAACAAAGCTAAACAGTCCAGTGATCTGCACCGGTACGAGGCCGCTTTGTACGTTCAAAGCCGGCGGGGGGTTTAAAGGATTAGAAAAAGGAAAGCCGGCGCTTCTAAGCCACCTCCGGCACTCTCGGACACAAACCTCGTTGTATAAATCACTGAATTCTTCAACCACATCTTTCGGGATCCTTTGACCGTTGTTGGTGAGGTGATAAGCCACTCCGTTCTTGGAGTAGAGGCTGATGCGGCCGATGCTCCGCTCGCCATCTGTGGTCTCTTCGAGTAAGCCATTGTCTTCTGCTAGATGATAGACTGGATTCCCATTTGAACCATGAATCCACGTGGCTCCCAGTTCAAAAGTCGCGTTTCCTGGAGGAGGAGGAAAGTCCAAGAAAGAAACAGGAGGAGTCTTTAGAAAAGTAAAGGACGTTCCATGCTACATGGAAGAAGAAGAAGAGGAGCTTGGATTTATACCCCGCCCTTCACTACCCGAAGGAGTCTCCGAGCAGCTTACAATCTTCTTTCCCTTTCCCTTCTCACAACAGACATCCTGTGAGGTAGGGGGGGCTGAGAGTTAAAAAAAAAAATCCTACTACTAGGATGCAGTATGCTGCACAAAATACCCGTGTGCGTGTAAAGTGGTGACGAGTTGCAGCTGGCTTATGGCCAGCCCAGTAAGGGGCTTTGGAGGCCAGTGAGAGGCAGAGGTGGTCTCCCATTGCCTTCCTCTGCAGAGTCTTCCTTGGTGGTCCCCTATCCAAGAATTATGGCCACCCCAGCAAGGGGCTTTGGAGGCAAGTAAGAAGCAGAGGTGGTCTCCCATTGCCTTCCTCTACAGAGCCTTCCTTGGTGGGCTTTGAAGGCAAGTAAGAAGCCTTTGCCTTCCTCTGCAGAGCCTTCCTTGGTGGTCTCCCATCCAAGACTTATGGCCACCCCAGCAAGGGGCTTTGGAGGCCAGTAAGAACCAGAGGTGGTCTGCCATTCCCTTCCTCTGCAAAGCCTTTCTTGGTGGTCTCCCATCCAAGACTTATGGAGACCCCAGCAAGGGGCTTTGAAGGCAAGTAAGAAGCAGAGGTGGTCTGCCATTCCCTTCCTCTGCAGAGCCTTCCTTGGTGGTCTCCCATCCAAGACTTATGGCCACCCCAGCAAGGGGCTTTGAAGGCAAGTAAGAAGCAGAGGTGGTCTGCCATTCTCTTCCTCTGCAGAGCCTTCCTTGGTGGCCTCCCATCCAAGACTTATGGCCACCCCAGCAAGGGGCTATGGAGGCAAATGAGAAACAGAGGTGGTTGGCCAGTGGCTTCCCCTGCAGTGTCTTCCTTGGTGGCCTGCCTTCCGAGGACTGACCCAGCTTAGCTTCCGTGATCTGAAGAAAACCGGCTTTCCCATGCCGCCTTCTCCCCCCCCCCGCCCCTTGCAGTACCAATACGTGCGTGGAATCACCGGATGCCACGGGGACCCCGGGGCACGGCTTCCCGGTCACACGAAAAAGCTGCAGAGGCCGAGAAACATGCCCTCTGCAAGACTCCGAGACCCTAGTGCGTGCCCGGAGGTTTATATATAGGCCCAGGGGGAGGAAACGGTCTGCAGGTGTGTTGATGGAAGCGAGGCCTCCCTAAGGGTTCGGATTATTAAGTGCTTCCCCCCCGTCCAACGGCACACGACGCTCAGAGGCTATTTTGGACACGGCAGTACACAAGCGGCTTCCCGTTCGAAGGCCGGTGCCAAGCCTCCGCGGCACTCGCAATCCCCAGCGGAAAGGCCGGATGCCGGACCTGTCAGGCATCCTCTCCCATCGACTTTCCTCCCGAGGGGGCTCGTGAGACGTTCGGGTTTAATTTACTGCCGGGCGTTTTATCGACTGCGCTGCAGTGCCCGACGGCAGGGGCGGGGCCGAGCGAAAAGGAAGGAGGTGACGGATCGAGGGGGGGCCCCCCCCCCGGTTAATAAGTCCGAATGCGGCCAAAAACAAAAGCCGGCTAATTGCGACCGAGAGAGGCTATTCAGCGCAGCAAAGGAAGTCGTTGAGAGCGCGGTCAAGGCCAGGCTGGCGGGCTCATTGTTATCGCTTTTTTACGTCCACCTAATATACGTTCTAGGAGCTGCGGTGGCTCAAGTGGTTAAGGCGCTGAACTGCAGGCTGTGGAAGGTCGGTAGTTCAGCAGTTCGAGACCCGAGAGTGCCGCACGACGGGGCGAGCTCCCGTCTCTAGTTCCAGCTCCTGCCAACCTAGCAGTTTGAAAGCAGGAAATTGCAAGTAGATAAATAGGTACCACTTTGGTGGGAAGGTAACGGCGTTCCGTGCGCCTTGGTGTTTAGTCATGCCGGCCACATGACCACAGAAACGTCTTCGGACACTGCCGGCTCTTCGGCTCTGAAATGGAGATGAGCACCGCAATCCTAGAGTCAGATTCGACTAGCTTTCGAGCAAGGGAAATCTTTACCTTTACCTAATATACGTTCAGCAGCCCAGTTTAGCCTGATCTCATCAGCCCTCAGTTGGCCCTGGTTAGTACTTGGATGGGAGACCACCAAGGAAGCCCAGGGTTGCTAGGTAGAGGTAGGCGACGGCAAACCGCCTCTGCCCTGCCGTGGATGACCCAGGCTAGCTCAAGCTTGTCTGACCCTGGAAGTTAAGCGGGGTTGGTCCTGGTTAATATTTGGATGGGGGACCACAAAGGAAGTCCAGGGTTGCTATGCAGAGGCAGGCAACGGCAAACCACCTCTGCCCTGACGCGCATGACCCGGGCTAGCCCAAGTTTTTCATATCTTGGAAGTTGAGCAGGATTGGCTACGGTTGCTATTTGGATGGGAGACCACCAAGGAAGTCTGGGGTTGCTCTGCAGAGGCAGGCAAAGGGCAAACCACCCCGGTTCATCTCTTGCCTTGAAACCCCTACCGGGTCCAATCAGCACATCAGTAAATGGCAACCCCTCGTGGAGTTCTCGAGGCAAGAGACATTTTCAAGCGGAGGCTGGGCGACCATCTTTCGGGTATGTTGTAGGGCTCTCTTTCGGCTCTGCTCCTGGAGAGTGCAGGGGGTTGGACTAGATGACCTGCAAGGTCCCTTCCAAATCTAACATTCTATGATTCTATGGTTCTATGACTGGGCCATCCTAACTGTAAGAATGGTTGAGCAGTGGAACAGTCTGCCTCGGGAGGTGGTGGATGCTCCTTCCCTGGACGTTTTCAAGCGGAGGCTGGATGACCATCTTTTGGGTATGTTGTAGGTATGTAGGGTTGTCTTTCGGCTATGCTCCTGCAGAGCACGGGGGGTTGGACTAGATGACCTGCAAGGTCCCTTCCAAGTCTAACATTCTATGATTCTACGACTCTTTCCGATAGGACATTTTTCTGATCACACACCCTTCAACAGATTTCCTGCCCGTGTGAAGAAAAAAAATGCCCAATTCATGCATCTTTCCCTCTCTTTTTTGCAGAAAACCAAAGGACAGAAGGGGTGTGAGGACATTTGGGTACCTGGCGGAAAGTTAAGTGCCTGCGGAGAAATGCGACACCCGTGCAGTGCCGCCTGCACCGGAGGTATACGTTTTTACTCCGAATTCTCACTGAAGTCCTGCAGCTCTCCAGAGAACTTCGAGTGTTCAAAGAGTGGCTTGCAAACCCAAGTGCAGGATTGCGGCAAGCAATTCAGCGTTTTGTATCCGCAGCAGCCAAGCTCCCGAGAAAGTCACACGGGCCTTCTAATCTGAACTCAGCATTTGAAACTGAGAGTACACTGCCTCGGTACATGCCGATCCCGCGTCGCTGTCATGGGTAATAACTGCTGATCCATGAATTTGACTAATCCTTCTCAAAACCCACCTAAGCTATGTGGCAGTGACTTCCCCACATGTACAGGCTGAAATCATATTTGAGCTTCTCTCACTCCAGATACGAAACAACCGGTTGTTGTTAACAAGAAAGAGCCCTATGTCATGCAAACGAACATTACGAATGATGGAAATTTCAGATTCGCATAACGAACTGGTTCGAGGAAGGACTACTCGAATCCTTGAAAACACAGACCATCTCCTACCCTGGTTTGTAGAAGATTGTTACAGAGCTTTTTAAAACGATAAATTAAATTGAAAACGCACACGATCAAGATAACTCCTGTGCAGTAGTGGGATGATTTCAAAGACAGAACTGTGGTTAACAGTGCAAACCAAAGCAGAGTTACACCTTTTGGGGGCACTGAAGTCAGTGAACTTAGAAAGGCACAGCTCTGCTTAGGACTGCACCGCACACAATTCCAGCTAGTTCTTGGGAGGGGTGGGGTGGTCATTTCTGGGAAAGGATTATGTACATTCAAGGAGGAAGGCAGGGCCACTGATATCTATTATCCATGATGGTTAAATGAAGCCTCCAAGGTCAGGAGCAGTGTATCTCTGAATCCCAGATGCTGAGAGCAAGCAAAAGACGAACAGCCTTCGTGCCCCGTTCATGCAATTTTCATCTGGCTCCCCGCGGCTGGAAACAGAATACGGATCTGGAAGGACCTGAGCCCAAATCCGTCAACCCTTTCTGCAAAGCCAGCTCGATACGGAAGAACACCCCCCCCCCCCGGCCACGTCCTTACCAAGCTTCACGCTTTGTACTCTGCCTCCAATTCGGTCAGTCGCTTCAAGGACAGTCACATCCGTGAAACCTTTTTCCAGGAGAGTTTTGGTCGCCGAGAGGCCTGCGAGCCCAGCGCCAATAACTACTATTCGCGGCTGTCGTTTTCTCCGTAGGCCGCTACTAAGAGGATCATCAGTGCTGTCTGCAGATATTTCACAACTTTGCATGCCGTCCAAGCTCTCTTTCTAAGGAACCTGCCGAGAAAAGACAACAGAAACGGGTTCACAGCGTTCAGGCTGAAATTTCTCGGCTCTCCTCCCCTCCCCGTCCCTCTCAAGGTCATTCGGTTTCCCCGGCGATAAGTCCTGCAGAAATCCCGGAGCTCCACGACTAGCAGGTCTCAACGGGAGAACCAAACCATCTAAAATGTGACCCACTGAAGAAGGGCGGCAAGATCAGACTGGAATATAAGTGTTGCTGACCCCAAAGGATGAAAGGCTTTAAAGGGTACAATGGCCTCCACCCGGTCATCAGAGACGGTATTTCCAGAAAGCGCACAGAACTTCTCATCTTTTTATAGACACGCCTGAGCTACCGAGGTGGCAATTTTGTGGGAGAGGGAAAAGCCAGACACGACATGGGGGCACACACGGACATGCCACGCTCTGTGAAGACCTGCCGACCAGAAGAATGATTCAGCCGAACTTCTGCATCTCTGGCAACCACAAAGCACAGGCTTTGGGATCGGAAGGTACGGGACAAGGCGGCTAGCCCTGGTTTTCCAAAACAGAACATGAAAAGGCAACTTCACGCACAATGTTATTTTAAGGAGACTCTGAAAAATGGAGGGAAAATGTGACAGACTCGCTTATCGTATGAGAAGAGAAGAGATTGGATTTATACCCCGCCCTTCACTACCTAAGGAGTCTGAGGGCAGCTTACAAACTCCCTTCCCTTCCCCTCCCTACAATGGGCACCCTGTGAGGCAGGTGGGGCTGAGAGAGCTCTGACAGAAACTGCTCTTTTTCAAGAACAGCTCTTATCAGAACTACGGCTTGCCCAAGGTCATCCAGCAGGTGCAAGTGGAGGAGTGGGGAATCAAACCCGGTTCTCCCAGATTAGAGTCCGCACATTTAACCACCACACCAAACTGGCTCCCAAGGAGGTTTGGTCAGGGAGCTGCCTCTAAGCTGTGGAGTCTTGTGAGCAAAAAATTCTACTTTGTGAGCTACTGGCCTTAAAGTTGTGAGCAAGTGATCTGGCTACTGCATAAATTAGTTTCCTCAGAAGCCATCCCTTCCTGAGCTAAGACAAAAATGTGTGAGCTGGAGGCTAAAGAACTGTGAGCTAGCTCACATTAACTCAGCTTAGAGGGAACACTGGCCGCAGCTACCTAGACCTAAGACCTTAAGAAAATAAGAAGAGCCCTGCTGGATCAGACCTGTTGTCCATCTAGTCCAGCATCCTGTCTCACACAGTGGCCAACCAGTTCCTCTAGAGGACCAACAACGGGGCACAGAGGCCGAGACCTTCCCCTGAGGTTGCCTTCTGACACGGGGATTCAGAGATTAACTGCCTCTGAACGTGGAGGTTCCTTTCAGTCACCGTGGTTCGTAGCCACTGATAGACCTCTCCTCCATGAATCTGTCTAATCCTCTTTTAAAGCTGTCCACACCTGAACATAAGAACATAAGAACATAAGAGAAGGCAATATTGAATCAGGCCAATGGCCCATCTAGTCCAACACTCTGACACACAGCAGCCAAAATATACCAGGTGCCATCAGGAGGTCCAGCAGTGGGGCCAGGACACTAGAAGCCCTCCCACTGCTGCCCGCTCCAGCACCAAGAATAGAGTGCATCACCTGCCCCAGACTTAGAATTCCCATCTATACCCTGTGGCTAATAGCCACTGATGGACTTCTGCTCCATATGTTTATCTAATTCCCTCTTGAAACTGTCTATGCTTGTAGCTGCCACCACCTCCCATGGCAGTGAATTCCATATGCTAATCACTCTTTGGGTGAAGAAGTATTTCCTTTTATCTGTTCTAACCTGACTGCTCAGCAATTGACCTGCAGCCATCACTTCTGGCAGCGAATTCCACATTTTAGTCACTTGCTGTGTAAAGTGGTATTTCCTTTTGTCCATCCTGAACCTACTGCCCATCAACTTCGCTGGGTGCCCTCAAGCTTTCCACCCCGCACAATCTGCGGATTGTTTGCAAGTGGTTAGTACTGGTGCTATCTCCCTTTTCTTTGGTCCTGGAACTTAAGGAGGCTTGGGCAGGGCTCCTAGGAAATCCCACACCCAGACTGAGACCAGATCCAAGTCTGCTTAAGTTCAGCAAGCGGCTGTGTCAAGTGCCCTCGGAAGCCCACCCAACTTTGCATCTGTGCACTGTGTGAAACAGCCCATAAGAGACGCATTCAATGAGGAACGGAAACTGAGTGCCCCTCCTGTGACCCCCGTCTTTAATCAATGTTCTCAAGAACCTGCAAAGCTTACAACCCGCCAACCCAAACAAAGGACCACCAGCTGTGCCTTGTGTCTGGGTAGGTGCTTGACTGTCCCTTGTTTTTGCAAACTGGCAAACACAGTTCTACTCGCTCAAGAAGCTCAGTAGGAAGACGGTTACGCCAGACCATCTACAACATTACGGAATGATAGATTCAGGTGGGTAGCCATGTCAGTCTGAAGCAGCAGAACAAAGTCAGAGTTTATTCAAGGAAGAAGGAGGAGGAGGAGGAAAAGGAGAAGGAAAAGAAGGAGAAGGAGGAGGAGGAGGAGGAGAAGAAGGAGACGAAGAAGGAGAAGGAGGAGGAGGAGAAGGAGGAGAAGAAGGAGAAGGAAAAGAAGGAGGAGGAGGAGAAGGAGATGAAGAAGGAGAAGGAGGAGGAGGAGAAGGAGAAGAAGAAGGAGAAGGAGGAGTAGAAGGAGGAGTAGAAGGAGAAGAAGGAGGAGGAGGAGAAGGAGGAGGAGGAGGAGAAGAAGGAGAAGGAAAAGAAGGAGGAGGAGAAGAAGGAGATGAAGAAGAAGAAGGAGAAAGAGGAGGAGAAGAAGGAGAAGGAGGAGAAGAAGGAGAAGAAGAAGGAGAAGGAGGAGTAGAAGGAGAAGAAGAAGGAGGAGAAGAAGAAGGAGAAGGAGGAGTAGTAGTAGTGGAGGAGGAGGATTTATACCCCACCCTTCACTCGGAGTCTCAGAGTGGCTTACAAACTCCTTTCTCTTCCCCTCCCCACAACAGACACCCTGTGAGGTAGGTGGGGCTGAGAGAGCTCTGACAGAAACGGCTCTCTTTCAAGAAGACCTGTGCCAGAACTATGGCTTGCCCAAGGTCATCCAGCCAAGTGCAAGTGGAGGAGCGGGGGAATCAAACCCGGGTCTCCCAGATTAGAGTCCGCACACTCAACCACTACGCCAAACTGGCTCTCGCGTGCTTTCATGTGCACGCACACTTCTTCGGGTTGCAAAATGATAAAAGCCTGACCAGGACAGACTGCGTTAAGCTAGCCTGATCTCGTCAGATCTCGGAAGCTAAGCAGGGCTGATCTTGGTCAGTATTTGGATGGGAGACCACCAAGGAAGTCGAGGGCTGCTACGCAGAGACAGGCAATGGAAAACCAGCTCTGGATGCCTCTTCCCTTGAAAACCCTACAGGGTCATCATAAGTTGGCTACAACTTGACGGCAAAAAGACCCTTTTAAAAAATCCTGTATACACTGTAGACATGTACAACGTATTTTTAGGTATGCATTCATCGTTTAAATATCATTAATTTTGCCCACATTTTGCTTTTTTCTCCAAAATCTTCTGGGAATTTTAATCCTCTACCGAGACAGTATTCTGTGTGTATCTAGCATTTCCCGCCTGCTATAATCAGGTGAAGTCAATTTGTATCTATTGCATTTGGGATGATCCCTGAATATTTCCCCCATCTTTGACTTGTAAAGACCCTCCCGGGAGATTTGGGAGCCTCCAACGTGGTCAGATGGGAGGGAAAAGTTATTTTGACATCAGTTCTTTGGGTTTTGTTGCCACTCTTTTAAATCTAAAGCTCGGAACACAAACCCACTTTGGGCAGACAATTAAAACGTACGACATAGAAAAAAATAAGAAAGTCTCAACTTTCTAAAACGAGATAAATGATATGTAAGGAAGATGATGACACAGTGCCAGACAACCAGGAGTATTTCAGGAGCAAATTATATAGCGGGCCAAGTTTAGAAAGAGTGTCTAAAGGGCCATATTTTAGCAGAGAATCCTCAGTTACTCTGCTAGAGACTGGAAATAGCAAGCCCATCTAAAAACCTCCACTCACTCACCCTGGCTTCACCCTTTCTAGACCCGGCCCCGCCACCTTTAACCCACAGGTGGCAGTATGGAACCCAATGAGGTAGAGACACAAGACAGGAAGTCAAATGCCATTCAGGTCACGTGACAGGAAAAGGAGGGGCCTGAGTTATGACCTCAACAGAGGGGAGGGGACAGTTACAGGATTTGAATCCAGTAGCACCTTAGAGATCAACAAAATTTGGGGGCGGTATAAGCTTTCAAGAGTCAAAGCTCTGGTATCTGACAAAGGGACCTCTGACTCTCGAGCGCTTATATCCCCCAAATCTTCTTGGTGTCTAAGGTGCTACTGGAGTCAAATTAAATCTTTCTTCCTCTTCTTCTTCTCCTTCTTCTTCTTCTTCTCCCTCTTCCTCTTCTTCCCTCTCTCTCTCTCTCTGAAGCAGCTGAGGAACTTGGGGGAACTCAGGAAAACAAGTGTAAACAAGCAAAGAAACATAACATGTAGTTGACCCCTACGTAAAAAGATTGTGCAGAAAGAGGATAAGCCAACTGGGGGGGGGGTTCTTTGCAGCTCCTTTCCACATTGCTCCTGTTGCCACTGCCCCCCCCAATTTGTTTATGAATAATTTTGAAAATCGTACAACGGAAGGAAAACACGCCACGGTTGGCAGACATCTCTGGTCTCCGGCTCGTGCTGTTTCCCACAGCAGCCAAATGCGACAGACTGGGACTGTTTTGAGGACAGCCGTTCTAACGATTTTGCGTCGGCGGATCCGGCTTCTGCCAACCGCGTCCGAAAGTATCGGAACGAGGCGATCCGTGCCAATGTGTAATCAAACCACCGAGGACCAATTATGTTTGCTAGGCAGCCTCATTAATTCATTGGGCCCGTCGTAATTCGGAAGCGGCTTGTCAGCACTTAACGCGTGAACAGACATACTCGGCTCGCCCAGGACACCCCATGTGCACCTTGGCCTGCAAAGAAGAACGCTAGAAGAAAACACCAACAGTGTTTCAAAGGCAGAAGAAGAATGCAAATGAGCAAGTTTAGAGCCCTAAACCCTATCTCCACTCGCCCTGCAAAAAGAACTACGCTGGCTTTCGGCTTGCTGCCATTGCGAATTGGGGGTTTCCGTTAAACCCCCTTCATTCATAGCTTCAGAGTTTAAGAGAAATTCTGGGCCGTTCCTCCATACTTTTAGGGTCAGCAAAAAGGTGTCTAGGGCATTCCCATAAAGAGAACACATCTGCACAAGGGCAACCCAGACACAGCTGGCTCTGAACGTTAATATCATGTGTGTGAGTAAATGGCGAGTAAATGGCCATTTATAGTAAATGGCAAGTAAATGGCCAATAGCCCGGGGCAAACAGGGTGTTCATTCTCCTTTTTTTCTCTCTGCCCTCCGACAAGGAAGATTGCCCTACAATGGCCACATTCCGGCCTATTTTCAGCAGTTGCTCTTGAGGAACACTGGTTGCCAGGTGTGATCTGAACACTAGTAAGGGTTGGAATCGAAGAAAAAGTTAAATGTTTTTCTGGCCGAGTGGGGTTTACCTACTTCTTGCATTATGATTGTGATAGTGTTTTAGTCCCTTTTTGGAATGCTGTGGGCCTGAGTTCCAATTGTGCGTGTGTGTGCGCATTCTTGCACGCACGCCCTTGTTTTAGAATTTAACAGCTAGATCCAACTCCGGTAGAACCTCAAAGGTCAACAAGATTTGGGGGGATAAGCTTTCAAGAGTCAAAGCTCCCTCTGTCAGATACTTTGTTGGTCTCTAAGGTGCTACTGGATTCCAATGGCAAACCTCTGAATTTAGAATTTAACTTGTGCTTCATGATATTGTGCAACTTGCTTTTGGTCCGCTTCTGGAGGCAAAGGTGATATAGAAGTGTTTTAATAAGTATATACAATTTTCTGTTTTTATACACACACTGCCATGGGCGTGGATGAGGATGAGCTGGCAGAGCCTGCAGAAACCACAGCTGGCCCCTCTGAAGCAGCAGAGGAGGAGAGCTGGCAAGTGCCGGTAACAGCAGTCTTCACACCTGGCCCGGATAAGAAGGAAGAACTGCAAGCTGAGAGTCCTCCTGACTCACCCCCACATGTGACTCGTTTAAAGGGGGCGACTGCGGTAAAACTTAGCAACCAGGCGAAGAGAGGCCAGGCTACAAGGGAGACGCTCGGCTAGCCCAGAGTTCTAACGGGAGCCTGGTTGATCGTGCAGCCTTTAACTCCACACTCTGGGCAATACTCTTCGTGGAAGCAACAAGTCAGTGTGCTGCTTGCATCCACGCCGGCTCGGCTCTTGCACCTAGACCTTTGGACCCCCTGGCTCTGGACTTGGCTCTGTGTTCCTGGCTTCTGAGCCCGGCTTGGCTTTTTGGACTTTGCACTGTCTTCTTGGCTCCTGACCTTGGCCTGTTCCGGACTTCCTTTGACTGGCACCCCAGCCCGTCAGATACACACACATACATATATATTGAGGCCTTCACCACAAGAGACAAATGACACACACAGGTATGTGTAGGTAAGCAAGCTATTTAAAAACAAAAACCAGTGTATAACCCAGGATGCGAGAATTCTACTCCAGTAGGTTAGACAGACTTTGTGCAAAACAGATGGGAAGAAGACCGCCACATCAAGCTGTGTTCAACTGTGAAGACCTTTGGAAAATATGACCTAAGAGCGGGGTGATAACGCAAATTGCATGGGAATATGGTTGCCAGGTCAACTAGTGGGGATGGGCAAGACTTACCAGCAGCGGGAGAAGCCGAGGCCGGCAACACAGTGACATCGCTTCAGAGGTGCACCGGAAGTGACGTTATCGTATCGCCAGTGATGCAGAATGTTCTGTTATTTGGGGGAAAATTCTATGGTAGGTGCCTTTCTTACCATAGAGTTTTTCCCCAAATACCAGAGTGTCCCACATCTGCCAATGACGCTATGATGTCATTTTCAGCGCATGCTGGAAGTTACATTGCCATGTTGCTGGCAACACTGCTGCAGTGCCTGGGCATTCCTCTGCTGCCACTGGCAAGCTGATCGGCAGGGGGGTGGAAGCTGAGGATGGGGAACCCCTGCCCCACAGGCACCCATTCTGCTGTGGTACAGTATTGAATTCAATCATTTTAATCTACCATCTCATTCTGTAAAATGCATCAGCGCACAACGGCTTTGGTACCTCCCTGAAAAGTAGAGAGACTACAGAGCTGAAGTTAGCACCAATGCTCCCTCTAAACTGTGAAGTCTTGTGAGCAAAAATTCAAGCTTGTGAGCTACTGGCTTGAAAGTTGTGAGCGACCAATTCGGCTACTGCATGAATCAGTTGGCTCTGGAGCCATCCTTCCGGAGCTAAGACAAAAATGTGTGAGCTGGAGGCTACAAAACCATGAGCTAGATCACACTAACTCAGGTTAGAGGGAACAATGGTTAGCACCTGTTTCTGCAATCGGCGCAAAGTTGCCCAGTTGCGGAATGCCCACGGGCCTAGACTTTGGAACGGAAGAGCAACTAAGTAGACTAAATACATCTGGAAAAATAAACAGGGGGAGGGGGGCTTAACCTGCAAAAACAGAGGAGGGAACTGTTGCAGCTCTACCCTCCAAGCCAGCTGACTTCACTTCCGGTCAGGTTACAGCTGCCCAAACATAAAACGTGCACACCCAAGCTAGGCACTGGCAGGCACATCCTGCTTTTCCTGGCAAAGCTGCAAACTCCACCCTGAAGAGAGTTCTCTTTGGAAACGCTAAGAAAGTGCCCCTGTTGTGAACAAATTCCATCCCGTTGCACTGAACACGTAGGTTGGCTCTTGATGCAAATCACTCTGTGTGGGACAGAACACAGCATGCTCTTAGCTGTGACACAGAAGGCCTGGAGCCCCGGACAACTATGGCACTGCCCACTCCCGAGGACTACAAACATGCCTCTCGCAAGATCTCCTCCTGCCTGCCCCCGTAATGGCTTAACAGCACTACAAACATGAAGCTCGGCCTCTGGTTCTTTGGAACCAATGGCCTAAATTGAACACACTGAACGGAACCAAAATAAGTTGATGGGAAGGCAAGCAAACGAGAATTCAAGATGTACGTTGCTGAAAAAAGGAGAAGAGAGAAGAAATTGGATTTATACCCCGCCCTTCACTCAGAGTCTCAGAGTGGCTTACAAACTCCTTTCCCTTCTCCTCGCCGCAACAGACACCCTGTGAGGTCGGCAGGGCTGAGAGAGCTCTGACAGAAACTGCCCTTTCAAGGACAGCGCTTGTCAGAACTATGGCTTGCTCAAGGTCATCCGGCAGCTGCAAGTGGAGGAGTGGGGAATCAAACCCGGTTCTCTCAGATTAGAGTCCGCGGACTTAACCACTACACCAAACATTGAAACAAACAATAAGAACTTCTTTAATCTAATGGAAGCAGGAAACTGGCCGGGGAGGGCTGTGGAGCTACGGGGTCTCCAAACTTTTTGACCCTGTGAGCCCTAACCTCCTTAACCTTTCTTCATAGGGAAAGTGTTCTATCCCCTTAATCATTTTAGTTGTCCTTTTTTGCAACTTCTCCAGTGCTATAGTATCTTTTTTGAGGTGCAAGGACCAGAACTGTAGACAGTATTCCAAATGAGGCCGCACCATAGATTTATTTTAAAATAATGCCCATCTGTTAACACAGATCTGGAGAACAGCAGGCCAGTTAATTTAACATCTTTCCCAGGTGAATTTGTAGAAATTGTTACTAAAGGCAGAATTTTTTAAGCACACAGAAGAACAAGCCCTGCTTTGGAAGACTGAGCATGGCTTTTGCAAAGAGACATCCTACCTCAATGACCTTCAGAGTGTTCTTCAAGAGGTATTATCTAACATGTAGATAAGGGTGATCCAGTATATATTATACACTTGGACTTCCAAAAAGTTTTTGACAAAGCCTTTCACCAGAGGCTCCTGAGCAAACTTCACAGTCATGGGATAAAAGGACAGATTCTTATGGAACAGAAACTGATTAAACAAGAGGAAGCAGAACACAGGATTAAACAGACAGCTCTCACAATGGGGGAAAGGAAACAGTGGGGTTCCACAGGGTTTAGGACTGGGGCTATTCAACCTGTTCATCAATACATCAGGCATGAGTGGTGAATTGGCCAAATGTGTGATTCAGTTTCACACCCAGTTGTTCAAGACGTTGAAAGCAAAAGCATATTTGCAGCTAGAGTGTAAAACTGGGAGAATCCCAACTCTGGCATGAAAGGTTGCCGGGTGACCTTGGGCCAGTCACCCAATCTCCGCCGAATGTACCTCACAGGGTTGTTGCTGTGCAGTTAAGAAGAAGAAGGGAGAAGAGATTGGATTTATACCCCGCCCTTCACTACCCAAAGGTGTCTCAGAGAGGCTTACAAACTCCTTTCCCCTCCCCTCCCCACAACAGACACCCTGTGAGGTAGATGGGGCTGAGAGAGCTCTGACAGAAACTGCTCTTTTTTCAAGAACAGCTGTGCCAGAACTATGGCTTGCCCAAGTTCAGCCAGGTGCATCCAGCCAGGTGCAAGTGGAGGAGTGGGGAATCAAACCCGGTTTTCCCAGATTAGAGTCCACACACTTTAACCACTACACCAAACTGGCTCTCAACAGCTTAAAACAGAGAAGGGGAATTGTTATAAGCCACTTTGTTCCCCTCCGGGGAGAAAAGTTGGGATATGAATGAAGTATTTAAACTGTAAATATATATGGGGGGGAGACTCCTTATCCCTTCCCCTAATCAGCAACAGTGAAATAAACTGCAAAATAGCAAAAATGGCTCTTGATATTTATTCTGTTTTTCAGTCACAGACCATGTCTTGGCCTCCATTTATAGTCCTGGCAGGATTTTAGCACCCAACAGACGTTAAAATCTTTCATGACGCCAGCCCCACAAGGCGGGCCAATACTGCCATGGTTATGAAATATTTGACTTGCCCAAGACTTTGCATGGAGGCGAAAGATACAGAAAATAATTGCAGAAATTGTTAATGTAAATCTACAGTTGGTACCAGAATGTTATTTACTTAATTTGATCCTCAATGATGTTAAAGGCCAGGACGGGTGTTTGGTGATATGGATATTAACATCTGCCAGAATCCTACTTTGGCAAAATATTGGAAATCAGAGAAAACTCCCAATAAGGAAGAAATAGCATATGGACTGCTGAACTTAGCTGAAATGGATAAACTGAGCTTATTACTGCAGGGTAAAGAAGAAGAAATGTTTACTAAAAGATGGTTGAGGGTTCACAAATGGTTAAGTCAAGATGTAGAATATTGGACTCACAAGTATGTTAATTGTGGAGCTGTGGGGCTCAAGTGGTTGAGACGCTGAACTGCAGGCTGTGGAAGGTCAGTAGTTCAGCAGTTCGAGACCCAAGAGTGCCGCATGACGGAGTGAGCTCCCATCACTGGCCCCAGCTCCTGCCAACCTAGCAGTTCGAAAGCAAGAAATTGTGAGTAGATAAATAGGTACCACTTCGGTGGGAAGGTAACAGCGTTCCGTGCGCCTTGGTTTTTAGTCATACCGGCCACATGACCACAGAAACGTCTTCGGACAGCGCTGGCTCTTCGGCTTTGAAATGGAGATGAGCACCGCAACCCTAGAGTTGAGCAAGGGAACCTTTACCTTTACATCTATGTATTTGTAAAACCTAATAAATAAATGTCGGGGGGGAGAAAATGAGGGTCGTTCCGACCCATTTGATCTTATTACCCTGAGGGGGAGGGGTGTTACAGCAAGAATAAAAGAAACCTAGTCTTCAACATGCTTGTTCCTCAATCCCGTTGCAAATGCATTCCCCATTCCCTAAGTGGGCTGTAAAATGCAAAGAATGTTACAGCGGCTTTGGTAGCGGGGTGGGCAGGTGAAGCCACCGGGAACAGAAAGGCACAAAAAGGGAGGAATCGGGCTACTAAAATCATTCCGCTCTCCGAAGCCAGATCCTTGGTCTTTTCCAACAGCCCGGCCTTTGGCCTCGAAACAGGCCATTCACACAAAAACCCCTCTGTACCCACACACACATACAAATCCTCGTCCTCCTTCCCGACTTAGGACGTGTTTATTCGCATCACTCCTTCTTCATTGTAAATCAGACAAAGCACAAGTGATTGGCTGAAAAGGAGATATTTCGGGTGGGGTGGGGATCGCCGCCCACGTTGCTGGTACTGACGGGAGAAAGGGCTCAACAGGGTTTTGCAGAGGAGGCAAGATGGGATGAGGGACGATGGCCCAAAATGGCACTATTGCATTTGTCCGAGCACAGTTACTTTGGCTAGTTTTAAACTACAAAGTGGGATTACAGCTTCAGCTCCTGAGATAAAACAGAAATTTTAAGGTGTGGTGCAAAACCTGGGGGGGGGGCACCTTTAAGACCAACAAAGTTTTATTCAAAGTCATAAAATCATCAAATCACAGAGCTGGGAGGGGCCATCCGGGCCACCTAGCCCAACCTGCTGCTCAGTCCAGGATCAGCACAGAGCATCCCGGACAAATGTTTGTCCAGCCGCTGCTTAAAGAAAGCCAGGCTTTCCAAATATCCCAGTCAGTCTGTAGAAGTGTGCTTTGCACACGAAAGCTTACACTCTGAATAAAACTTTGCTGGTCTTAAAGTTGCCACTGGACTCAAACTGTGTTAAGAGCATAAGAACATAAGAGAAGTCAGTGTTGGATCAGGCCAATGGCCCATCCAGTCCAACACTCTGTGTCACACAGTGGCCAAAAATACCAGGGGCCATCAGGAGGTCCAGCAGTGGGGCCAGGACACTAGAAGCCCTCCCACTGTTGCCCCCACCAAAGCACCAAGAATACAGAGCATCACTTGCACCAGATCGAGAGTTCCTATCTAAACCTCATGGCTAATAGCCACTGATGGACCACTGCTCCATATGCTTATCCAATTCCCTCTTGAGGCCGTCCATGCTTGTAGCCACCACCCCCTCCTGTGGCAGTGAATTCCATGTGTTAATCACTCTTTGGGTGAAGAAGGACTTCCTTTTATCCGTTCTAACCCGACTGCTCAGCAATTTCATGGAGTGCCCACGAGTTCTTGTATTGTGAGAAACGGACAAAAGTACCTTTTTCTCAACCTGCTCTATCCCATGCATAATCTTATAAACCTCGATCATGTCACCCCTCAACCATCGTTTCTCCAAGCTAAAGAGCCCCAAGCGTTTTAACCTTTCTTCACAGGGAAAGTGTTCCAACCCTTTTATCATTCTAGCTGCCCTTTTCTGCACTTTTTCCAATGCTATAATATCCTTTCTGAGGTGTGGCGACCAGAACTGTACACAGTACTCCAACTGAGGCCGCACCATCGATTTACACAGGGGCATTACGATACTGGCTGATTTGTTTTCAATCCCCTTCTCATGTATTTTATTGTATTTCGTTATTATTTATGTCAGAGGTCTCCCACCTTTGTGAGCTTGTGGGCACGCTTGGAACTCTGACATAAGGCAGCGGCGGCAGCCACAGAATCGCTGCCGCAAAATGGCTGCCACAGAAGGCGGAGCCAGCCACAAAATGGCTGCCGCAGCCTACCTTCAGGCGAAGAGTCTTGTGCGGCTGGCCAATGTCCGCACGTCCAGTCAGATCTCCAATGGCCAATCAGAAGCCCTGCTAAACAAAACCCTCACCTGGCCTGGCCCACTTTTTAAAAACACTTGGCAGGTGTCGAGAAAGGAGTCAGCAGGCACCATGACAAACCACGGGCACTGTGTTGGGGACCCCTGATTTACATCATAAGCCACCTTGAGTTCCTCTAAGGTAGAAAGGCAGCTAATAAATACTGCTCTCCCCCACGTGGAATCTCAGAATGCTCTTATCCTTTTCAGCCGTGGGCCCACAAAATGATTTTCCAGCGGATGGCATCCATCGGCCAGCTCTCTCTCCCCTACTCTGCTGCCCAAAACGGTGCCCAAAACTAACTGCCCAAGGCATCCGCCTCACACTGCATCACAGCAGCAGCATCTGCCGTTGCGAGAAATACGCAGCACGACATCACCGGAATAAGGCAGGTCGACCTACCGTCGGAAGCGTGCCGAGAGAAATCCGGCAAGCCGCACACCCAGTTATCGCAAGCCACGCTTCCTAGCAGTCACAAACAAACATGAGTCACTGGCCAACTAGCAGGGAACTACTGCCCAACCAGAAGAAATAAACAGCTGACGAAACCTTCGACGGAATAACCTGGGGCTACGGATGCTTTCTTGATGATACGTAGAACTGACTGTAGCCAATTTGCCTGGCCAAAAGTTCCCCACAGCAATGGAAACGGACAAGTTGGACCGAAACGAACGAACGTTCGGCTAGAAATTCTGCTCTGGGCTCTCTGCTGGGAAGCCTGAAGTCGAATATTCTGCAGGCGGTCTGTGGATACTCAAATGGCTGCTGAATGCGACATCCTGGATTTGATTTCGGCGAGTGACAAGGGACATAACTGGCACATGATGCAGTTGCTGTCTGACAGCTGGCAGCATGGGCCACTTTATTATTTCACGCCTAACAATGAAGCAGTACCTGCAAGTGGAGAGCCTGCAAGCAGCCATGTGGGGTGGAAAATTTTCTGATGCTATACTTTCCGTGGAAAGTTATCCACCCCACATATGTAAATATAGTCTGTTCATGGACAGTTCTCAGGGCTGTTGTGCAGCAAATCAATTATGTTAAGTAAAGGTAAAGGTTCCCTTGCTCGAAAGCCAGTCGAATCCGACTCTAGGCTTGCGGTGCTCATCTCCGTTTCAAAGCCGAAGAGCCAGCGCTGTCCGAAGACATTTCCGTGGTCATGTGGCCGGCATGACTAAACACCAAGGCGCACGGAACACTGTTACCTTCCCACCGAAGTGGTACCTATTTATCTACTCACAATTTCTTGCTTTCGAACTGCTACGTTGGCAGGAGCTGGAACTAGAGACGGGAGCTCACTCCGTCATGCAGTGCTCTCGGGTCTCGAACTGCTGAACTACAGACCTGCAGTTCAGCGTCTTAACCACTTGAGCCACCGCAGCTCCTTACACTTTGGTAATGCTATCTAAATACCAAAACTGTTTAATGAAATTTCAGTTTATTGAACACATTGAAATTTGGGGAATTAGGAATTAACTGATATTTAAATGGGATTTTTTTCCTGAATTTTCACTGCTTCTAAGCGTGGTGTCCCTTCCGAATCTGAGTATGACATCTTGACGCTGGGACCACAGAACTAGCACCCTGAATCCAAATGAGACATGGGACAGCTTGGCAAATTCTGAATATTTGAGAAGGTGAGGTTTCAGCTGTAAAAGCAGATGATGGACAGCCAGGACAGAGCAGTCTCTGCTTGTGGCGCCTGGCTTACACAGTGCTGGCTGTGCCTAGATTAGAGGCCAAACTCACATTATAGGACTCTTGGGTTCAAATCCTCCACTTCAACATGAAGCCCATTAGGTGACCATCCAGCCACTCCCTGAACCTAACGTTCCTCAAAAGGTCATCATGAGGATACATTTATTTATTTATATTTACATTAATATCCCGCTCTCGCTACCTTCTGGTAGGCTAACAGCATACATATACATTAAAATTCCATTAAAACTATCAACCGATATAAAATCACACACCAACACATAACTTATATTAAAAGATGGTGAATCTTCCAATCACTGTCAACTAAGTTCCCTAAGTTCGCCCCCAATTATAGGCCCTCAGTTTGGTGGTGCCGTTGACAGTGGCAGTACCAATGATGGTACAATTGTTGGCACGGTTGGTAATTGGGCCAGGGCCATACAGTTGAGGCGACCCCCTACGTAAAAGCCTGGCAGAAGAGCTCCGTCTTGCAGGCCCTGCGGAACTGTAAACGGACAATAGGGAAGCGGGAATCAGCCAGAACTCCTTGAAAGAAGAATGGGATTAAAATGTAATAATCAAATCGAAGGGTAAGGAAAGGATCTGCCGCTACTCTGCACGGAGCTTGGCAAGGTCGGGAAACAGATTTCTAAACCAGTCCTAAGGTCAACCGAGAACAAAGATGGCGGCTCTTGTTCTTGGTGGGTTGACCCCTTAACTGGTTTAGATCCTGAGACGTGCCTAGCCGTCCTGATCTTCAGCAACGGCCAGGAAACCAGTTTGCCTCATATGGGCAACCGACTTACAGCAACCCCAGCAAGGGGCTTTCGAGGCGAGTGAGACGCAGAGGTGGGCTGGCCATTGTCGTCCTCTGCTGAGTCTTCCTCAGTGACCTCCTACCCAAATACCAACCCCTGCTTAGCTTCTGAGACCTCACAAGATGGAGCTACACCACACCATTCCATGACCTGTTAGAAAAAGGGTAATCACCTCAAAAAGAAGTTTTAGAACCACTGGCTCAGGATGTTCCTTTAAGAGAAATTGAGAAAGGAAACATTTGGACGAAAAAGTGGCGTAGAAGAAAAACAGAGACCGAAAGAAGAACGGCCATACACACACTTTGTAGGTCACAGGTCTGAAAAGGACTGCAGGTTACTGCCAGAAGTCCCCTGAGAAAGAAAGAGGGTTGGATAGGATTGACTTTCCCAGCATGCCATGTCTTTTTCCGTTTCCCCCCACCCCCTTCCTGGCTGACCACTTGGGCTTCCTTCATTGAAACGACAGAAGTTCTGACCTGAGAAAGAGCGGACGGCTTTTCCGGGCAAACTTCCAATTTTAAAAAAAAATGAGAAGAGGGTAGAATTTCCACTTCATGGAAGCGCCGTCCTCTCATTTGGGAGACTTCGCTTTTGTGGGTCTGGGGAGGGCAGGAGAGCCTCCCCCTCAGCCTAAAAAGACTTCCATCATTATTCACAGCCTAGCATCTCTCTAAGAAAACAAAAAGCTGGAGGGAACTTGCAGTGTCTCCAGCTCTCCTTCCCTTGCCAATGTCAAGTCGGGGGGGGGGCAGGGGGAGAGGTCAACCATTTTCACAAGAAAACCCTTTTGGAAAGCCTCACTTTGGGGACACACTGGAAGAAGGAGGAGGAGGAGGAGATTGGATTTATACCTTGCCCTTCACTACCCAAAGGAGTCTCAGAGTGGCTTCCAAGCTCCTTTCCCTTCCCTTCCCTTCCCTTCCCTTCCCCACAACAGACACCCTGTGAGGCAGGTGGGGCTGAGAGAGCTCTGACAGAAACTGCTCTTTTTCAAGAACACCTGTGCTAGAACTATGGCTTGCCCAAGGTCATCCAGCAGGTGCAAGTGGAGGAGTGGGGAATCAAACCCGGTTCTCCCAGACCACAGTTCGCGCACTTAACCACTACACCAAACCACTAGACCAAAGATCTTGCCAAATCTGCACAGTTTAGTGTGCTCAATTGCCACAGCCCAGTTGTATCCAAGCAAGAGTTTGGGCTGCTGAAGGAGTGGCACCAAGACAGAGCCCGCCCATCCACAAGACAGAGCACACAGATCTCAAAGAAGATATTGCATCATTGGAAATGTGCAGAAAAGGGATGTGTAAATGGTTAAGGAGATGGAACACCTTCCCTGTGAAGAAAGGTTAAAGAGATTAGGGATCCTTAGCGTGGAGAAAGAACGACTGAGGAGTGACATAAGAGAGATAAAAGGAAGCACTTCCTCACCCAAAGAGTCATTAACACATGGAATTCCCCGCCACAGGAAGTGGTGGCAGCCACAAGTATAGACAGCTTCAAGAGGGGATTGGATAAACATGGAGAAGGGGTCCATCAGTGGCTATGCACCACAAGGTATAGATGGAACATTCTGTTTGGGGCAGTGGTGCTTTGTATTCTTGGTGTTTGGGTGGGAGCAACAGTGGGAGGGGCTTCTGGAGTTCTGGCCCCGCTGGTGGACCGCCTGGTGGCCCCTGGCTTTTGGCCACTGGGTGAGACAGAGTGTTGGACTGGATGGGCCATTGGCCTGATCCATCATGGCTTGGTGCTTCTTGGAGTTCTTGGTGCTTGGAGGGCGACAGTGGAGGGCTTCTGGAGTTCTGGCCCTGCTGATGGCACCTGGGTTTTGGCCCCTGTGTGACACAAAGTGTTGGACTGGATGGGCCACTGGCCTGATCCAACATGGCTTCTCTTATGTTCTCTTACTCTCCTCTGTTTTTCCATGGCATGCTAAACAGCTCCCACCTACTCCTAACCCTCCCCTCCTTCAGCCACTATAGTAGCCGGTGGCTTTTTCCAAAAGGAAGGAAGGAAGGAAGGAAGGAAGGAAGGAAGGAAGGAAGGAAGGAAGGAAGGAAGGAAGGAAGGAAGGAAGGAAGGAAGGAAGGAAGGAAGGAAGGAAGGAAGGAAGGAAGGAAGGAAGGAAGGAAGGAAGGAAGGAAGGAAGAAAGAAAGAAAGAAAGAAAGAAAGAAAGAAAGAAAGAAAGAAAGAAAGAAAGAAAGAAAGAAAGAAAGAAAGAAAGAAAGAAAGAAAGAAAGAAAGAAAGAAAGAAAGAGGGAGGGAGAGAGGGAGAGAAAGAGAGAGAAGTGAAAGAGAGAGAAGAGAAAGAGAAGAGAAAGAGAAAGTGAAAGGGAGAAAGAAAAGAGAAATGGAGAAAGAAAAGAGAAAGGGAGGGAGGAAGCTTTATCCCTTCCCTTCTCCCACCATTTGGGGATTTTCTACAATTTGTTGAGCTTTAAAGAAAAACTCTTTAGAGCTGGAGTTTTTCCACACTACACCACTCCATCTAGCAATCCACTCCCTCCTCTGATTTTTTTTACAGTTCTTGCTGCTGCTTTGAGCTCCCTTAACCCTGGATTTTGAATAACATGGTTGAATACAAGTTCAGCTACACCTTGACACAAGTCAAGACGTAGATATATATATCTCTATCAAATGGCAGGGAAGCGGCACGGTAGAGCCCGACCTTATCAGATCTCAGAAACTAAGCAGGGTCAGTCCCTGGAAGGGAGACCACCAAGAAAGGCTCTGCAGAGGAGGGCAATGGGAGACCACCTCTGGTTCTCACTGGCCCCCAAAGCCCCTTGCTGAGGTGGCCCTAAGTCTTGGAATTGGAGACCACCAAGGAAGGCTCTGCAGAGGAAGCCAGTGGCCTCTCACTTGCCTCCAAAGCCTCCTGCTCGGGCGGCCATAAGTCTTGGAAGGCTCTGCAGCAGAAGGCAATGGCAGACCACCTCTGCCTCTAGCTTGCCTCCAAAGCCCCTTGGCTGGGGTGGCCATAAGTCTTGGATGGGAGACCACCAAGGAAGGCTCTGCAGAGGAAGGCAATGGCCAACCACCTCTGCCTCTAGCTTGCCTCCAAAGCACATTGCTGGCGTGGCCATAAGTCTTGGATGGAAGACCACCAAGGAAGGCTCAGCAGGGGAAGGCCATAGCCAACCACCTCTGCTTCTCACTTGCCTTGAAAGCCCCTTGCTGGGGTAGCCATAAGTCCTGGATGGAAGACCACCAAGGAAGGCTCTGCAGAGGAAGACAACAGCAAAACCACCTCTGCTTCTCACTTGCCTTGAAAGCCCCTTGCTGGGGTAGCCATAAGTCCTGGATGGGAGACCACCAAGAAAGGCTCTGCAGAGGAAGACAACAGCAAAACCACCTCTGCTTCTCACTTGCCTTCAAAGCCCCTTGCTGGGGTGGCCATAAGTCTTGGATGGGAGACCACCAAGGAAGGCTCTGCAGAGGAAGGCAATGGCAAACCACCTCTGCTTCTCACTTGCCTCCAAAGCCCCTTGCTGAGGTGGCCATAAGTCCTGGATGGAAGACCACCAAGGAAGGCTCTGCAGGGGAAGGCACTGGCAGACACCCTCTGTTTCTCCCTGGCCCCCAAATCGCCTTGCTGGGGTAGCCATAAGTCTTGGATGGGAGACCACCAAGGAAGGCTCTGCAGAGGAAGGCAATGGCAGACCACCTCTGCTTCTCACTGGCCTCCAGAGCCCCTTGCCGGAGTCGCTTTAAGTCAGCTGCGACTCATTTGCCCTTTACACGCACATCAAACAGGGATGGCAATCCAGATATGACTTTTCTGGCACCGGATCCAACCGGTCTCGCACGTGTGCTCAGAAGGGAGAAGCATGGGGAATTTTTAATCCTCTGGAAAAGCCCTATAAAAGGAAACAAGAAAGGCGCCACCAAAAACGCCACGTCGCCGACGGGGGCGGGGGGGGGTGAGAGAGGTTTTTCGCGAGGTTGCACGACAGCCCCGAAAGATCAGGAGGAAACAAGCCCGATGCCTTTTAACGAGCCTCAAACGAAATTAAACACATTACACAAATCCGATCTTCAAAGCCGCCTTTGAACCGACATCCAGATTCTCTGGGCTGTAAAGGAGGGGAGGGAACGGGGGGGACACCAGTGTTGTGATCTGGAGGCAGATACGGGGGGGGGCTACGTGCTCTTAGCCATGACTCGCCCCGAGTAACTCAGAGGTGAGCCGACCTGTGTAACCCCCCCCCCGCGTCTCTAGTTAACACGCCGTGATAAAAGGAGAAGATCCGCTGGCACGGCTTCCTATCTCTTCCTCTCCAGCCACATTCTCGCCCCAGGAGATAGAAGCAAAATCACTCCAAGCCATCAAGGGAAGATATCTTCCAAAGCGTGCATAGATCTTTCTCAGTCTTCGGACTGCCCTTGTGCTGGTCCACGCCAGCCAAAAACAGGCAGGCCATTACCGCTCTAAACCACTGCACAAAGTATGGGTAACACGTGAACACAATGAAGCTGCCTTCTACAGAATCACAGAGTTGGAAGGGACCTCCAGGGCCATCTAGTCCAACCCCCTGCACAAGGCAAGACATTCACAAATACCTCCCCTTCCCACACACACACACATACACACACACACAGTGACCCCTGTTCCACACTCAGAAGATGCCAAAAAAAAAAACCCTCCAGGATCATTGTGCAGAAGCCTTGTGTCCAGATCACGGGAGGTGGTAGTTCCGCTGTATTCTGCTATGGTCAGGCCCCGCCTGGAGTCCTGTGTCCAGTTTTGGGCACCACACTTTAGGAAGGATGTTGACAAACTCGAGCGGGTCCAGAGGAGGGCGACCAGGATGGTTGAGAGGGTTGGAGTCCAAGTCTTATGAGGAAAGGGCGAGGGAGTTGGGTATGTTTAGCCTGGGAAAGAGAAGGTTTAGAGGGGACATGATGGCAGTCTTCAAGTATCTGATGGGCTGTCATGTAGAAGATGGAGCAGATCGATTCTCTCTTGCTCCGGATTGCAAGACTAGATCGAATGGGTGGAAATTACAGGGGGGTCGTTACCAGCTTAATATCAGGAGAAACTTCCTGACTGTAAGAGTGGTTGAGCAGTGGAACAGACTGCCTCGGGAGGTGGTGGATGCTCCTTCGCTGGACGTTTTCAAGAGGAGACTGGATAACCATGTTTTGGGTATGTTGTAGATATGTAGGGGTTTCGGCTGTGTTCCTGCAGAGTGCAGGGGGTTGGACTAGATGGCCTGCAAGGTCCCTTCCAACTCTAACATTCTATGATTCTATGATTCTATGATTTTATGATCTCTGGAGAAAAATGGCTTCCTGGCCCCAAAGTGGTGATGGGCACTTCCCTGGGCGAGTAAGAAGGGGCCACGAGGACTAAGCCCTGAGGAAACCCCCTCTTCCTGCCCTCCCTTCTCGTGATCTGCCTAAGTTCACAGAATCAGCATTGCTGCCAGATGGCCATCGAGCCTCCATTTGAACACCTCCCAAGAAGGAGAGCCCCCCACCTCCCGAGGAAGCCTGTTCCACCAAGGAACCGCTCTAACCGTCAGGAAGTTCTTCCTCATTGTTTAGCCGAAAACTCTTTTGATTTAATCACGACACTGGTCCGTCAAAGTCAGTACCCCGGGGGGGTCCCCCAACACAGTGCCCGTGGGCACCATGGAACCTCCCAGCAGCTTTTTCTGGCGCCCGCCACGTGTTGTTCTGAAGTGGGTGGCGCCAAGTAGGGCTTTTGCCCAGCAAGGCTTCTGATTGGCTGCTGGAGGTTTGTTTGGCCACGCAGATTTTTCAAATCTTGCTTTGGCCACCATGACAGCACAAGGGTCTGTACTGTGTTCCTGAATTTAAGGGGGGGCAATCATTTGTGGCCAGCTCCCGCCTTCCGTGGCAGGCATTTTGTAGCAGCCATTTTCCTGCTGTGTCAGAATTCCAAATGTTCCCACAGGCTCAAAAATATCGGGGACTCCTGGTCTACTCAGAAGGGCAGCAGTTTCCTAGGGTCTTGGTTGAGGTCTTCCACATCACCCGACTCTCTGATCCCTTTAACTGGAAATGCTGGGGATTGAACCTGGGACCTTCTGCAGGCCAAGCGGATGTCCTACCGCCACGCCGCAGCCCCTCCCCAAAGTTCTCAGATGCATAGGGTAGCCCTGACGGCTAAGTGGGACCCCTCCAAGACAAAAGCCATCTCCCCAAATGTGTGAAGCCGCCATGTTCCAGGATCAAACCACTGGACCATCTGAGCCCTGTATGGTCTATTCTCTCACAAGCAACACCTCTCCCATGTCTTTTGGGCAGACGTCTCGCTCTGCGCCTGCTAACGCCAATCATTTTAACGGGAGATGCCGAGGACTGAGCCGGGCACTTTCTGCGTGAAAACCGGAGCTCTTCCCATTGAGTTAATGCCCTTCCTTCCTTCATGCCTTGCCCCGGGAGCTTCCCAAAGGCCCCTGGATCTTGGGTTCAACCTCTGGCAAGAAAGAGGGCGTGAAAGCAGGGCAGGCAGTACACCGTTTTGCTGCCCGTGCATCAAGTCTCTTCCGCCATTCTGAGCATGATGCATGCATTGATGTAGCACAATGCTGAGTCGGCAGAAGCTCAGATCAAAGAGTGAGCACCCCGGCTTTCAATTAAGTGCACGTCTATAAAACTTCTGACAGCGAGAGGGGGGGAGCCGAGCCCGCCATGACATCATTACAATGCAACCAGTCTCAACGGCTACACTCCCCTAGTCTCTTGAGGCTTCCAGGTCCAAAACGCTTGTTTTACAGTGACAGGGGTGGAGGTGTTGAAAAGGTGTTGCGGTGAGAAGGGTGTTTCTTGGCCACACGGTTCATTTCAGAGGATCGTAGACATGACTTGCTTTTCTTACAAGTCTGGTTTCCCTATTCTACTTCCAAGAGACTTTTCTTTCAGTATGAGTTATGTACCTGTGCAGAAAACATATGGAGCAGAGGTCCAGGAGCGGCTATTAGCCACAAGGTATAGATGGAACTGTCCATGGGGTTTTAGATCAAGATTGCTGGGGAAAACATCAACAACCTCAGATATGCAGACGATACTACTCTAATGGCAGAAAGTGAAGAGGACCTAAAGAGCCTCTTGCTCAGAGTGAAAGAGGAGAACGCAAAGGTTGGCTTGAAACTCAGCATCAAAAAACAAAATTCATGGCATCTGGCCCCATCACTCCTTGGCAAATAGAAGGAGAAGTCGTGGAAACAGAGACAAACTTCACGTTCCTGGGATCCAAGATCACTGCAGACGGCGACTGCAGCCATGAAATTAAAAGACGCCTGCTCCTGGGGAGGAAAGCGATGGCAAACCTAGACAGCGTAATAAAAAATAGAGACATCACCCTGCCAACAAAAGTCCACATGGTCAAAGCAATGGTATTCCCAGTAGTACTGTACAGCGGCGAGAGTTGGACTATAAGGAAGGCCGAGCACCCAATAATAGATTCTTTTGAAATATGGTACTGGAGAAGACTCTTGAGAGTCCCTTGGACTGCCAGGAGATCAAATCAGTCAATCCTAAAAGAAATCAATCTTGACTGTTCCCTGGAAGGCCAGAGACTGAAGCTGAAGCTCCAATACTTTGGCCACCCAATGAGAAGGGAGCACTCACTGGAGAAGACCCTGATGCTGGGAAAGACGGAAGGTCAAAGAAGAAGGGGACGGCAAAGGATGAGATGGTTAGACAGTGTCATCGATGCAACGAACAAACTCCGGAGCACGATAGAAGACAGGAAGGCCTGGCGTGATCTGGTCCATAGGGTGGCGAAGAGTTGGACTCGACTGTGCGACTGAACAACAACAACACAGACGGAACACTCTATCTGGAGCAGTGATGCTCTGTATTTTTGGTGCTTCGGGGGCAACAAGGGGAGGGCTTCCGGAGTTCTGGCCCTGCTGGCGGGACCTCCTGATGGCACCTGGGTTTGGGCCCCTGTGTGACACAGATTGTTGGACTGCATGGGCCAATGGCCTGATCCAACATTGGCTTCTCTTATGTTCTTATACGGACCAGAGGTCCATCAGTGGCTATTAGCCACAAGATACAGATGGAAAACAAAGTTTGAGTCCCGTGGCACCTTTAAGACCAACAAAGTTTTATACAAAGTATAAGTTTTCATATGCAAAGCACACTTCTTCAGACAAAAAGGTACAGATGGAAGACTATGTCTGGGGCAGGGTTCCCTCTAAGTTGAGTTAGTGTGAGCTAGCTCACAGTTTTTTAGCCTCCAGCTCACACATTCTTGTCTTCACTCAGGAAGGGAGGGCTCCAGAGCAAACTAATTTATGCAGCAGCCAAATCGCTCGCTCACAGCTTTAATCCCAGGAGCTCACAAAGCAGAATTTTTGCTCACAAGACTCCACAGCTTAGAGGGAACATCGGTCTGGGGCAGTGATGCTCTGTATTCTTGGTGTCTGGGGGCAACAGTGGGAGGGCTCCAGGTGTTCTGGCCCTGCTGGTGGACCTCCTGCTGGGCCCTGGGTTTGGGCCCCTGTGTAACACAGAATGTTGGACTGGATGGGCCATTGGCCTGATCCAACATGGCTCCTCTTACATCCTTATGTTCAGAGTTGCCCGTTGCACATCAGGGCACTCATCCTGCAAGCTTTTCCTTCCACCAGCCAATAGGGCAGTGGTTCTAAAATGGTGGGTTGGGGCTGGGACCCAAACATAGGTTGCAGCTCCCTGGTAAGCGGGTCAGGAGGCCAGGACCGAGAAGGCAGAACAGAGTAGATGACTTTGGAAGGGTTAGCTGCAAACCTGGGTTTGTCGGTGCCTTATGTGCCTTGACCTGCATAGCCTAAGTTAGCCTGATCTTGTCTGATCTTGGAAGCTAAGCGGGGTCGGCCCTGGTTAGCATTTGGATGGGAGACCTCCAGGGAGGTCAAGGGTGGCTATACAGAGACAGGCAACAGCAAATCACCTCTTTTTATCTCTTGCTTTGAAAACGCTACAGGGGTCTCCATAAGTTATCTGTGACCTGATGGCAAAAAAAGTGTGAAATGGCTATGAAACACATCCCATCGTTCAGTACTTCTACGTAATTACGAAAAGGGGAAGAGCAGCATGGAGAGCCAATTTGGTGTAGTGGTTAGGAGCACGGACTCTATTCTGGGAGAACCGGGTTTGATTCCCCACTCCTCCACATGCAGCTGCTGGTGTGACCTTGGGTCAGTCACAAGTTCTCTCAGAGCTGTTCTCTCAAGGGCAGTTCTCGAGAGAGCTCTCTCAGCCCCACCTAGCTCACAGGGTGTCTGTTGTGGAGAGAGGAAGGGATAGGAGATTGTAAGCTGTTCTGAGACTCCTTCAGGTACTGAAGAGCGGGGTAGAAATCCAACCTCCTCCTCCTCCTCCTCCTCCTTCTAGTTTATAAGTGGATCCCACGTCAAAACACGGGATGGTTTCAGAGGGAATCCATGTGGGTCTGCAGTGGAACAACTAATTTCGAGTCCATCAGCACCTTAGAGACCAATGCAATTTTCAACGCTTCCCTTCCAGACACAAGTAGGAATGGAGGTCCCTTGTATCTACTTGTATCTGATGAAGGGGCTTTGAGCTGTCACAAGCTCCTGCCCTGGAAATGTTGTTTTCTAAGGTGCTACCGGATTTGAAGCAAGACATCAGAGAACGACTGACTCCAAAAGGTAAGCGACATGCTACATCCAAACCTGACTTCCAAGATGCCTTGCAGATATGCATACTAAGGCCACACATTGAGAAATCAGTCTTGAATAGCAGCTACCCAGCATTTCAGTGGTCCCAGCCACACCTTCCCTCACAGAGATACTCTAAAGAGCAACATAAGAACATCAGAACAGCCCTGCTG
Source organism: Gekko gecko (assembly GCA_029375565.1). Taxonomy (NCBI): domain Eukaryota; kingdom Metazoa; phylum Chordata; class Lepidosauria; order Squamata; family Gekkonidae; genus Gekko; species Gekko gecko. Next base: position 150,176 of record JAPDNY010000028.1, on the reverse strand, counting down.
GATCTGACCAGGGGTCCATCCAGTCCAGCATCCTGTCTCACAAAGTAACCAACCAGTTCCTCTGGAGGGCCAACAACAGGGCACAGAGGCCGAGGCCTTCCCCTGATAAGAACATCAGAGAAGCCCTGATGGATCAGACCAGTGAGGATCCATCTAGCCCAGCCTCCTGTCTCACACAGTGGCCAGCCACTTCCTCTGGAGGGCCAACAACAGGGCAGAGAGGCCGAGGTCTTCCCCTGATAAGAACATCGGAAGAGCCCTGATGCATCATACCAGTGGTCCATCTAGTCCAGCATCCTGGCTCACACAGTAGCCAGTCAGTTCCTCTGGATGGCCAACAACAGGGCAGAGAGGGCGAGGCCTTCCCCTGGTAAGAACATCAGAAGAGCCCTGCTGGATCAGACCAGTGAGGGCCCATCTAGTCCAGCATCCCGTCTCACACAGTGGCCAACCAGTTCCTCACATCCCGTCACACAGTGGCCAACCAACAACAGGGCATAGAATCCAAGGCCTTCCCCCAATGTTGCCTCCTGGCAGTGGGACTAAGAGGTACACTGCCTCTTAACATGGAGGTTCCCTTTTGTCACCACAGGTAGTAGCCGCTGACAGACTTGATTAATCTGTCTAATCCCCTTTTAAAGCCATCCATATCTGTGGCCATCACAACACCCTCTGGCAGCGAATTCCACATTCCCATCACTCTCTGTGTAAAGAAGCGTCTCCTTTGGTCTGTCCTGAACCTACTGCCCATCAGCTTCACTGGATGCCCTCGAGTTCTATTATTTGGGGAGAGGGAAGTAAATTTCTCTTCGTCAACTCTCTCCACCTCATGCATAATTTTATAAACCGCTATCATGTGTGTCTCCCCCTTCCTCGTCTCTTTTTAAACTGAGAAGTCCCAGACTCCTCAGCCTTTCCTCCTAAGGGATGGTGCTCCAACCCCCTCATCATGAAAGACCGTTCCTCAATCCGCATACCCCCAAATGCTACATTTCTGGCAAGGTTTGCCGTCACAAAGGAAGCTGTTTTCTCCACCTACTCTTCTCCTCAGAAAAACACTCACCCTTGTGAAGATGTCTAGCTTATATCCTGACTCACAGCAGCCTTTTATATCTTCCCGAAGCAGTTCTTCGTGTTAAATATACTGGGGGAGAATGTCACTCAATTATGTAATCATCTCAAATCAGAACGGCGCTAAACGTTTGGCTGCAACCACGTTTCTTGGCAATGGATCCTGAGTGTTAATTACGCTATTTCCTTTTGGCAGTTCTGCGTTTGCCAGACGGTCCGTCGTGTTTTCAACGCCAAATTCGCGTTGTGCTCTAAATAGACGAACTCAAATAACTTTGGCCGGGTCGTCTCCGAATTTCCTTCTTCCTAAAGCGAACCGAGATGGTTCACAGCCTCTTTCCTATACCTGCTTGCTGTATTCTTAGGAAGGAGTATTCGGAGGCGACCACAACACTCCCTATGTGGCAAGAAACTTCTAGGATAATCCTGTGTTTTCAACCACTTTAAGTCACTGTTTCTGCTTTTAGAAACGCATTCCCCAAAGCCCATCTCAGGGAACAACACTGAAGTTATCTTATCTATTTAATTCATTTGTACCTTCCTTTTCTCTTCAATGAAATAAATAAATAAAATAAAACAACTTCGGTGTCGTTCCTTGAGATGGGCTTGGGGAATGTGATCGGGGAATTGAATTCATTTGTACCCTCCCTTTCTCTTCAGTTTAGGAGCCATGGTGGCTCAGAGGTTAAGACACTGAGCCGCAGACCGGAAGGTCTGTAGTTCGGTAGTTCGAGACCCGAGTGCGGCATGACAGAGTGAGTTCCTGTCTCTGGTCCCAGATCCTGCCAGCCTAGCAGTTTGAAAGCAAGAAATTGCAAATAAATAAATAGGAACCGCTTCGGTGGGAAGGTAACAGCATTCTGTGCACCTTGGCATTTAGTTAGGCCGGCCACATGACCACAGAGAAGTCTTCGGACAGCGCTGGCTCTTCGGCTTGGAAACAGAGATGGGCACCGCCCCCTAGAGTCGGATTCGACTGGCTTTCCAGCAAGGGAAACCTTTACCTTTACTTTCTCTTCAGTGGGAACTCAAAGCATCTCACATTGTTCTCCTCTATTTTATTCTCACAACAACCCTGCAAAGTAGGTTAGCCAGAAAGTGTGTGACTAGCCCAAGGTCACCCAGCGAGCTCCCAAGGCCCGAGTGCGCATTCAAACCCAGCCCCCCAAGACCCTAGTCTGACCCTCTAACCACAACATCACAACGGCATTTCTCAGATGCAAGAAGTGTATGCCACAAAACATACCTGTAGGTTGCCGGAAAGTTCTTTATCGCCTTCGACATGGACACACGAAGCTGCCCCTATACTGAATCAGACCACCAGTCCCATTAACTTCAGTCCTGCCTACTCAGACTGGGAGCTGTTCTCCAGGGTTTCAGGCGGCGGTCTTTCACACGACCTATTACCTGATCCTTAACTGGAGGCGCCGGGGATTGAACCTGGGACCTTCTGCGTGCCAAGCAGATGCTCTGCCACTGAGCCGCAGCCCCTCCCTTAGAGGCAACCAAATCATGGCAACCCAATGAAGGTCCACCTCTTGGGGTTTCCAAGGCAAGAGATGAGCAGAGGTGATTGGCCATCGCCTTCCCCTGTAGAACAGCCCTGGTCTTCCCTTGGTGGTCTCCCATCCAAGTACTGACCCAGTTCAGCTTCCAAAGCTCTGGCAAGACTGGGCTACTCAGGACTATTAGGCGGCTACTCTCCCCCTCTCGAATTTGGCTCTAAAAGAGAACATAAGAACTTAAGAAGAGCTCTGCTGGATCACATCAGTGGTCCATCCAGTCCAACATCCTATCTCAAACAGCGGCCAACCACTGCCTCTGGAGGGCCAACAACAGGGCATAGAGGCTGAGGCCTTCCCCTGATAAAAACCTAAGAAGAGCCCTGCTGGATCAGACCAGTGGTTCATCCAGTCCAGCATCCTGTCTCAAACAGCAGCCAACCAATGCCTCTGGAGGGCCAACAACAGGGCAGAGAGGCCAAGGCCTTCCCTTGATAAGAACATCAGAAGAGCCCTGCTGGATCAGACCAGTGGTCCATCCAGTCCAGCATCCTGTCTCAAACAGCGGCCAACCAATTCCCCTGGAGGGCCAACAACAGGGCATAGAGGCCAAGGCCTTCCCCTGATAAGAACCTAAGAAGAGCCCTGCTGGATCAGACCAGTGGTCCATCCAGTCCAGCATCCTGTCTCAAACAGCGGCCAACCAATTCCTCCAGAGGGCCAACAGCAGGGCAGAGAGGCCGAGGCCTTCCCCTGATGTTGCCTCCTGGCTCTGGGATTCTGAGGCTGACTATCTCTGAACATGGAGGTTCCCCTCAGCCACCATGGCTAGTAACCACTGGTAGACCTCTCTTCTTTGAATCTGTTTAGTCCTCTTTTAAAGCCATCTATGCCCATGGCTATTGCTACATCCTCTGGCAGCAAATTCCACATTTTAATCACTTTCTGTATTAAAAAAAAAAGTGTAAAGAAGAGCACAACCAAGCGCGCAGCCTGGCATGAGGCTTAAGTGACTGAAAACTGCCCTCTCCTGTATTCGCAAAGACAGGATTCCAAACTGCTCGTTCAACCAGTTCGTCGTATTAGATAATTCTGCATTTTGCCACGGACTCCACCCAGAACAGACGGAATATGACCTCAGCCTGGCAGTTCTTATTGTTTATTTCTAGGCACACAATAGCAGTATCCTTCAACTCATGTGCATCTTTATTTGTCACAAGGAAGCCTCACGTGAAACAGTTTTCTTGTGTCTTTTGATTTCTTTTTTGACCTAAGTGCAATGAATTTGGCTGAATACATCTGGCTTCTTAAATAATACATACCATTCTTCGACACAACATTTTCAATTGTTACTGAAATATTATTCTCTTCTTCCCTGACAGCACTCCTATTTTGGTCCTATATCTACTTGTGTTTTGTCTTTTGGTTCTGATAAGAGCCTACTGGCACCTTCTGTTGTTTGACCTCTGAAGAAGGCCCAGTTGGGTTGAAGCATCTTAGGTCACCATCGGTATTCCCTCTAAGCTGAGTCAGTGTGACCTAGCTCACAGTTTTTTCAGCCTCCGGCTCACACATTTTTGTCTTAGCTCGGGAAGGAGGGCTCCAGAGCAAACCACAGTTTTTTCAGCCTCCGGCTCACACATTTTTGTCTTAGCTCGGGAAGGAGGGCTCCAGAGCAAACCAATTCATGTAGCCGCCAAATCGCTCGCTCACAACTTTAAGGCCAGTCACTCGCAAAGTTGAATTTTTGCTCACAAGACTCTACAGCTTAGAGGGAACGCCACTATTGTTTTCTCTTGGATATGTGTTACTTTTCACTATATGCTGAGGCTCGTGTTGGGCCCTGATATGCTTTTAAATGCCTTAGTCATAAATACATGTGTATTTATGCACAACTACTTCCATGTTTCATTCTAGATTTCGGCCCTGATTTTGCTTCCTAACTTAGCTTTCAGGTACTTGATTCAATTTTGTTGGGTTAAATTTTTTCCCCCTCCCTTTTTTTCTTTCGGACAAACAAAGGGTCCGACTTACCTGAGGGACCACCTTTCCCCATATATACCCCAGAGAACACGACGGTCTGGGTCACAAAACCGATTGGCCCTCCCAGGTCCCAAGGTTGCCAGGCTAGTTGTAACCAGGTTTTCTTGGTGGTGGCTCCATACTGGCGGAATGAGCTCCCGGAAGAGATCAGGGCCCTGCGGGACCTTTTACAGTTCCGCAGGGCCTGCAAGACGGAGCTCTTCCGCCAGGCTTTCAAATAGGAGCTGCCACCACTATTAACAACTACAACAGCCTGTAGAGCTGGGATCCTCAAACTACGGCCCGCGGGCCACATGCGGCCCGCCGAGGACATTTATGCGGCCCGCCGGGTGTTTATGCCCACCCCCCCACACCCGTAGCCGCCTCCTCCTCGGGGAGTGCAGCAGCAGCGCCCCCGCCCGCCTGCCGGGCTCCTCCTCCCGAGTAGCCCCATTGGGAGAGGTGCCTTCGAGGGCGCGGCAGAGAGCAGCCCAGGCGGGGCGGGCACCTCCCCCCCTCCCTCCCCAGCCCGTGCGGGGTTCAGCCAGAGTGTCCGGGGATGGGGGGGGCTGCGGAGAAGAAGCCGCGTGGAGTAGCTGGTCAAGGCAGCAGCGGCGAAGGGGAAGGGTCCCGGGAAGGGAGTCACTCGCGGGGGGGCAGCTGCCAGGAGGTCCTGGGAGGGAGGGAGGGAGGGAGGGAGGGAGGCGGGGGACACGCTTGGCCACGGTTGCCGACTCCGGGGTGGAGAATTCCTGCACATTTGGGGGAAGGTGCATTCTGGGAAAGGTCTGTTTGGGGGGGAGAGAACCCCCTGTGGGAGCAATGCCGGTGAGCCCACCCCTCCAGTGCCACAGGGCCCCCCCGGGGGACTGATCCATTTCAACCGGAGGGGGGATGTCATCCTGGGGGCAGGGGTAAGGAAGTCCCATTGAAATACTGGTAAGTTTGTTGATTTTACTTCATTTTAAATATTGTATTTGTTCCCGTTTTGTTTCTTCACTTCAAAATAAGATATATGCAGTGTGCATAGGAATTTGTTCATAGTTTTTGTTTTTACTATAGTCCGGCCCTCCAACGGTCTGAGGGACAGTGAACTGGCCCCCTGTTTGAAAAGTTTGAGGACCCCTGCTGTAGAGCCTGGTCCCTGGTCGGTTATCGACAGCCTAGGCACGCCGACTACAACTGAGGAAGATCGGCGAGCTGGAATTTAAACGACTATGGAATGCACTCATGCGGTAATGCCATCGACAGAGCTAGCACTTTAACATTGTACTGTTTTAATTGATTGTTTTTAAATGTTTTATGAATTTTTTTTTAAGAAATTTTATTAACAGGATATATTAATACGTTCCATAATTGATAACCAATTCTTGACATATCCTTTTTCTACTCCCTCCTCCCCTGGCTTCCAGCGATGTTCCACCCCCATTAGTATTTCTATCAACATTTTCATACATTCAATTCTTACTCAATATTCGAATCTTCATTTTCAATATTTTCCTTTTCTATTTCTCACTATTAGGTAACATTTCTAATACAATTCATTTTCTTACTACACTTCAATACTTAATAATTGTCAAAGCAAAACAACCTATTCTTCACATCCCAATTGGACTCTAGATAGTCTTTAAAGTCTTTCCAATCTGATAAAAATTCTTCATCTTCTTTTCCATTAAGTTTTCTTGTCAATTTGTCCATTTCTATCATAAAAATCATTTTCCTTATCCAGTCCCATTTATCAGGTATCTGTTCCTGCTTCCAGAGTTGAGCATAAGTCATTCTTGCAGTTGTAATTAAATACCATAACAATGTTCTCGTTGTCACTTTAACTTCTTCCAGTTTGAGCCCTAAAAGTAGCATTTCTGGGTTTTTTTAAAAAAAATGTTTTATGAACTTTTGATTGTTATTGTGAATTTTATCCCATGCAAGACGCCCTGAATCTGTTCTGGTGGGGTAGGGCAGGGTATAAATCATAAAATAAATAAAGTCTAGCCTAAAATGTCATGCTGAGGGGACGCCCAATGGGCCACAGATTCAGGACGGAACGACAGAAGTACTTCTTCGGTCGATGAATAATGAAGTTCGCTACATTCACTTCCAGTGCTGTGAAGGGCAGGGTTATTGTGGCTTTTATTCTGTATGCTCTAACTGGGGGCTCGTAAGCCACAAGGCAGCATGGGACAGAACTATTTTAACAAAGAACGGACATTATGGGAAGGGGCGGAGGAGGCAGAGGTGAACCTCACTGCTCACTCATGGGCACTCCATGAAATTGCTGAGCAGTCTGGTTAGAACAGATAAAAGGAAGCACTTCTTCACCCAAAGAGTGATTAACATGTGGAATTCACTGCCACAGGAGGTGGTGGCAGCTACAAGCATGGACAGTTTCAAGAGGGAATTAGAGAAACATATGGAGCAGAAGTCCATCAGTGGCTATTAGCCACAGGGTATAGATGGGAACTCTCAGTCTGGGGCAGGTGATGCACTCTATTCTTGGTGCTGGAGGGGGCAGCAGTGGGAGGGCTTCTAGTGTCCTGGCCCCACTGCTGGACCTCCTGATGGCATGTGGTGTTTTTGGCCGCTGTGTGACGGAGTGTTGGACTGGATGGTCCATTGGCCTGATTCAACATTGGCTTCTCTTATGTTCTTATGTTCTCATCCTGCCCCAAGTCCTCTGGAACGTCTGAAGCTGAAGTCGGACATCTATCACATGCAATGGGAAGCAGCACGTGCTTATCCGCTGCAGGAAAAAGGGTGTCTGGGCTCAGTCTTGGACGTTCCTGAGAAGTATGAGAAGAGGAAGTGAAACCTCACTGGGACTTCCTCTCCGGCTGTTGTCTGTCACACTCTGCACTGAAAGTTCATTTCAGATCATTCCTTTGCCATCGTGCCCTGCTTGATTTGCAGATCTTACGCAAGCTGTATTTGCCAGCGAAACCGAGTCTCCGTTTTGCCCATCGGTCTGATTCAAAGAGAGCGGGCCCCACTTCCCCATTCTCAGTAAATTCTTGTCTTTCTGATGGGAAACTTTCCTATTTGCTAGCGGAGTCATTTCTCTGGAAACTGGAGGAAATGGATGAGAGCGAAGGTAGACTCTCAAATTACTACATGCTCTGTAGATCTTGGAGGGCTGGCTTTGGTTAGTTTTTGGATGGGCGACCACCAAGGGAGTCCAACTACCTCTGAACATCTCCTGTGAGGAAAGGCTGAAGGAGCTGGCTATACTTAGCCTGGAGAGGACACGACTGAGAGGTGATATGATCACCATCTTCAAGTACCTGAAGGGCTCTCATATGGAGGATGGTGAGGGTTTTTTTCTGTTGCCCCAGAAGGTCGGACCAGAACCAACGGGTTGAAATTAAACCAGAAGAGGTTTTGGCTACATATTAAGAAGAACTTCCTTTTTTTTACCATTTTATTTATATTTTTAAGAATACAATATCTTCTGTTTACACAATGGTACATAGTCTAATTTCGGAGTCAACTATACATATTTTGACTCTAACCATTTATAAACTCTATCCCATCGTTCCTGGAACCACTTTCCATCTCTCCCTTGCAATATCATACTTAATTTGTCCATTTCTGCAGTCTCTATTAGTTTATTAATTAGTTCATCTCTTACTGGTAATCCATCTGATTTCCAATATTTAGCTACTAATATTCTGGCCACAGTAAGTATATGGGTTATTAGACATACATCTTTTTGCTCAAAACCTTCGGGTATAATATTCAACAGGTATGTTTCTGGTCTAAGTCAATATTCGTAATTTCTCTTATCGTCTTATTAATATTGTGCCAAAACTTTTGTATTTTTCCACACTTCCACCACATATGGAAAAATGTACCAACATTAGTATTACACCTCCAACAATTTCTAGATATAACCTTATAAGTTTTAGCAATCTTGTCAGGCGTCCAATACCATCTATAGAATAATTTGTAAATATTTTCTTTATATGGAACTGCCTTTACATACTTCATCACTTTCCAAATTTAGAATTTAGAACTTCCTGACAGTCAGAGCGGTTCCTCAGTGGAACAGGCTTCCTCGGGAGGTGGCGGGCTCTCCTTCTTGGGAGGTTTTCGAATGGAGGCCACCTGACAGCAGTGCTGATTCTGTGAACTCAAGCAGATCACGAGAACGGAGGGCAGGAAGCGTTGAATCGGCGTTTAGTTCTTGTGGCCTTTTCTTACATGCCCAGGGAAATGCTGGCCACCACTTTGGGGTCAGGAAACAATTGTTCTCCTGGCCACTTCAGGGGGGTTTTGTGGGTTTTTCTTTTGTTTGTTTGCTTTGGCACTCTTCTGGGCATGGAACAGGGGGTCACTGGGGGTGTGTGTGGGGGGGGTATTTGTGAATTTCCTGCATTGTGCAGGTGGTTGGACTAGATCACAGGTGTCAAACTCATTTGTTAGGAGGGCCGGATCTGACATAAATGAGATCTTATCGGGCCAGGCCATGTGTGTGTCATAAAATGTAATGCCAGGTAGCGGAGATATAAACTTTATAAAGGACACAAACACAAAGGGTTGGGTTTTTTATCTAAAATAAAAACACACTTAAAACATCAGCACTCTTGCAAAAATTTGCTTGTTTAACAGTGTCTGATAACTGACCCCTCTTGCTCTGAATTATTGCATCAAAATGTCTGTGCTGTTGCGATCTTGAGTCTGCTGTTCAGGTATGTATCTGGAAGCTGCAAACCTATAATGATGCAGCAGCAGCAGAACTGGAAGAAGAAGACAGCCAGTTCCACTGTGGGCAGTACAGAAGCCCTCCGGGCCGCATGCTTGACACCCCAGGACTCGATGACCCTGGAGGTCCCTTCCAACTCTATGGTTCTATGACTCTACCAAGTACCAGGACTGACGCTGCTTAGCTCCAAAGATCTGATAAGACAGGGGCTAACTTGGGCCATCGAGGTCTCAGGGCCTACCCTACACTTAGGCCATGAGATTCCTGATCCAAACCCCAGAATCGCAGACACCGACCTAGTAATAAAAGTAGACTTTCACTGACCATGAATATCACGTCACCTTTGATCAGCTAAATTACTAGAATGCTGCTAACATGCTAAGTGAGTTTGGATAGCTAATTACCGAAGCTCGTCTTCCACGCCAAAACGTTGCCACTCGGCAAACTAACGAACCACGAGGAACAGAAAAGCAAAATTCAGTTCTCGGCAAAAAAATTTTTAAAAAACCCCTCTGCCAGCAGGCATTATCCGTGCAGACGGATATCACTGCGGGAGGCAGATAAAGACTGAACATTTCCTGTGTCTCTCAACTAGCGCTGGTTTCTACCAGTTCCTCTCTTCTCGTGTCACTTTGATCCAGAGAGAATCCAAATGACATTTTTAGGCCTTCGATACAGGATGTCAATTTGGAGCACAGTTTTTAATCTGAAATCGGCATGCATTTGGAGGCGGGGGGGGTCGCAACAGCAGCATGTGACAGCATGCTCACAGGGAAAAAAAACCGCATCACGTTCTAAGGAATATTTCACATTAAGGCACGTGTTGGACAACAACCAGAAAATGGTTAAGAAGTAGCCCGTATTTAGCAAGAAGTATTAAGCAACAGGCCTAAACGATGCATTAGTCAGATGTCTCTAAAGCCGGTCTACAAGTCTTGGAACTAATCTATATACAGCCGTAGCTCGTGGGAAAGAATAAATTCCCTGCAGAGAAGATTCCGTTCTCTACCTTGATGTATATTGCAGAAGTCATCGAAGGAAAAAGATTTTCTCCGGGCCAGTTTGGCTGGAGATCCTGAAGGTTTTTTGTCATCTTCTGGGCTGGAACAGCGGTCACTAGGGGTGTGGAGGGGGGAGGTATTTGTGAATTTCCTGCATTGTGCAGGGGGGTGGAACTAGATGACCCCGGAGGTCCCCTTCCAACTCTATGATTCTATGATTTGGGCAGCAAATTGTGTTCTTTATCACTGGGTGGGAGCATCGCTTGGGTTTTCGGGCCTTGCATCAGCACAATCCATTCCCTGCAGCTGCACAGTCGACAGAAGGATCAGGCGCCTGAACGCATTTAAGTCTGTTTCATGAAGAAAAGGAAGTTCGGTCGATATGAGTTGGACTTCCTTCCAGATTGGCGGCTTTAAAATGTCAAAAAGCGACCTGGAGACGCTTGAAAATACACAAAACACAATCTGGTTTGGGCTTCAAGACAGAAGACACTTAAAAACCTGTTATATACGCTTTTATCCGTATGCAGCTCTGATATGGAGATTAGATGCACAAACCGTTCGTTCCCAAATGTGTTGGTCGCAGGGTCACCGTTCAGGGCAGAACCACCATTTAAATGGCTTTAAGACATTGGCGCTCTGACTTGGATAGCCCATATAAGCCCAGTCTTGGCTGCTAAGTGGGGTCAGCCTGGTTAGTCCTTGGATGGGAGACCACCAAGGAAGTCCAAGGTCACTATGCAGACATCACTATGCAGACATCAACTACCTCTGTCCATCTCTTTCCTTAAAAACCCTGTCGGATCGCCCTACAGCTGCAACTTGATGGTACTTTCCACCACCAAAACACTGGCTTTCCCGTAGGGCATTAGGGGAAGTTCAAAATGCTAAAACACCTGGCTAAACAAAGAGGTATAATCTTGGGAACATTTTTTATTGTGTCAGCAGGTCCTGGAAAGTACCGCTCGCCTCTGACTGTGTCCCTGCTGCTTTCTAGCAACGTACACCTGAGCACAAGGAATTAAATTTAGAAGCTGGAAACGACTTCCCCCGGGGCCGAAACAAGCTAAGGTAACTTCATTAAGGTCCTCTGAACAGGTCTTAAGTTAAAATACATCCACCTTAAATACCCATAAAAGATCTTAATCTATAATAAGAGAAACTTTACAGTGGGAATCCAAAGCTCAGTTAAATTCCATTTTCTCCAAACACCCTGTTTTCAGAACTAGGATTTTATCGCTGGGAGAAAAGTTATAACATCCAACCGAGATCAGAAAATTGAATCAATATTGGGGTGAAAGCAGGGCTGGGGGGGGGATGTTCCCAATTATAAGCCCAAGACAAACTGTGCAAAAGGACGCTAAGAATAGAACAGAATAATAAAACAATTTACTAATGAGTAACAACAATATAACTAGTAGTACTAACTGGAGATACTACATATGTAATATTTACAAAAATCCAACAGGTAAATCCACAGTGTTATCAATAATCCAACAGGTAAGTTTTTAACAATCCAACAGGCAAGTCTACAATATTTCAATAATACAACAGGTAAATCTACAATAAACCTAGTAGTAATTCTACATATGCAGTGTTTACAAGAATCCCACGGGTAAACCAATAATCCAACAGTTTAAGTTTTCAACAATCCAACAGGTAAGTCTACAATGGACCTAGTAGTAATTCTACATATGCAGTGCTTACAAAAACCCCACAGGTAAGTCCACTATTTTAACAGGTAAGTTTTCAACAATCCAACAGGTAAATCTGCAATATTATTAATCCAACCTGTAAGTCTACAATGGACGACGAAGACTCCGGATTTCCGAAGTGTGTTTCGAATAGTCTTCCTCAGGAGAGGCTGATATAGAACTCTTTAAGGACTCGTCAACTGTTTCCAAGGGAAACATCAGCAAGACAGCTTTGCAATTGGTAATGGAAAATATTAATAGGGCAGCCAGTCAATATTCATAGGGGAAAATCTCCAAAGTCTTATGTTCCCAGGAACCAGCGCTGAAAAATTTAGCAGCCTGAAATAAAGTGGTACCCTGCAATTTCTCACTTATTTATTTACAAGCAGGGAACCCTACAAGGACTTGCATGGGGGAACCTCCTTTTCTCCTGGATCTCCTTCTCTCATTTCCTTTTCCCCACCTTCTGGCAGTTCCCATATCCTGCCCGCTTTCCCTGCTTCCTTCTCTCTCCAGGGAGGGCCCCGATCACCAAGCAATCTACCTTTATCTATTTCATTTACTAAAACAATTATACCGCGCCTCTCCTTGTGGTTCAAGGCAGCTTACAATAACAGTTTAAAAAAACGTTTCCAGTTAAAACCAGAATAAAATAACAAACCACAAATCTCTCCTTCCTCCTGTCTTCTGAAAGATACCTGCCATTCAAACCCCCTCGAAAGCTTTGGCAAACAAGCAGGCCTGGCGACAGGCAAACAAAAAAAACTAAGCCCTTTATCTGATCCGGCCTTCAACTTTATCTTTTATTTACTTCATTTATACCGCACCTTCCCCTCCCCACGGGGATCGCAAAGCAATTTACATTTTTCTCCTCTCTTCCGTTTTATCTTCACAACAATCTAATGAGATAGATTACGCTGAGAGAGAGTTGACTGGGCTCAGGGTCACCCGGTATGAAGAAGAGATTGGATTTATACCCCGCCCTTCATTCACAATGGTTTACAATCTCCTTTCCCTTCCCCTCCCCACAACAGGCACCCTGTGAGGTAGGTGGGGCTGAGAGAGTTCTGAGAACACTGTCTGGGGCTGTGATGTTCTGTCTTCTTGGTGCTTGGGGGGCAACAGTGGGAGGACTTCTGGAGTTCTGGCCCCACTGCTGGACCTCCTGATGGCATCTGGGTTTTGGCCATTGTGGGACACAGAGTGTTGGACTGGATGGGCCATTGGCCTGATCCAACATGGCTTCTCATGTTCTTACAAGAGGACAGGATGAACATATGGAGAAAAGGTCCATCACTGGCTATTAGCCACAAGGTATAGATGGAATGCTTGGTGTGGGGCAGTGATGCTGTCTTCTTGGTGCTTGGGGGGCAACAGTGGGAGGGCTCCTGGAGTTCTGGCCCCACTGGTGGGACCTCCTGATGGCACCTGGGTTTCGGCCACTGTGGGAAACATAGCATTGGACTGGATGGGCCACTGGCCTGATCCAACATGGCTTCCCTTATGTTCTGAACAAGATTTTCAAAATCTCAGCTTGCGAGAGTCCCCCCTTTGTCGGATAAGAGCTGGAATGGAGACCTTTGAGTCTTTATAATCCCAGTCCAGATATATGGACTCAAGGGATCTCCATTCCACCTTGTATCCAGCTCAGGGAGCTTTGACTGTTGAGAGTTCATTCCTTGTTAATCTTGTCGGTCTCTCTAAGATGAGACCAGACTCCAGTCTAGATGTTTTATTGCAGGTTGACATGTCTGCCCTCCAAAAAAAAAAAAAAAAGACCGAGAACTGCTGAGTTCTCCAGTCCTAATCTAGCCAGGGGTTTATCTGGCCAAGCCCTACCCCCTCGGCCAGTTTGGTGCAGTGGTTAAGTGTGTGGACTCTAATCTGGGAGAACCGGGTTTGATTCCCCACTCCTCCACTGGCAGCTGCTGGATGACCTTGGGCAAGCCATAGTTCTGTCAGAGCTGTTCTTAAAACACAGCAGTTTTCTGTCAGAGCTCTCTCAGCCTCACAGGGTGTCTGTTGTGGGGAGGGGAGGGGAAGGGAAAGGAAAGGCGTTTGTAAGCCACTCTGAGACTCCTTTGGGTAGTAAAGGGTGGGGTATAAATCCAATCTCTTCTTCTTCTTCTCCTCCTCCTCGGTCCTACTTTCCCACCTGTAAAATGGACCAAAGGGGGAAGACAAGCGAGAGAGGCTAACATTACCATCCGCCTCTGACAGTTAGGTACCCAGCTGAAAGCCGCGTGTGCTTTTTCACTTACCCAGCCGGCGGGCAGGATGTTTAAACAAGCGCTCGAACATGAAAAGGCTCAATAGAGACCATAAAGAACTGTCAAAGCTATAAAAGGCTCATGATAAGAACGGTTTTTACCCCGTACGAAAGTCACTGGGTCCCCGTGTGACCGTAATTTCACCTCATCCAGCACACTATGTGATATAGGTACGAGTTTCTCGGCAAACGCTACACAAATGTGAGATTAAGGGAATTGAGGAAAAAGAAGCCGGTTTGGCCTAAAATTGTCCTCAACAGCCGATCAGAAGAAGAAGAGGAGGAGATTGGATTTATACCCCACCCTTCACTTCCCAAAGGAGTCTTAGAGCTACATCACTCTAAGTACGCATAGGTGTTATCTCCTTGAATGGGGTGCCTCTCTTTGTCTTAACCTGGGAGCTGCCCTCTGACCCCTCCTCCCTCTCTCCCTCTCTTTGTCCTCTCACTCACTGCACATGGCCTTCCATGGAGGCACACGTCTCTGCAGGTCTCTCCTGTAGAGGTAATGCCCTCATACTCCCAGGCATGTGATGATGGACAAGCTGGCCATTTGTGACAGGCAGGCCTCTTTTTGTAGCAGGATGCATATTAGGTGACACACCCCTAATGTAGCCAATCCTCCAAGAGCTTACAGAGCTCTTCTTACAGGAGCTACTGTAAGCTCTTGGAGGATTGGCTACATTAGGGGGGGTGTTGCCTGATATGCAAAGGAGTTCCTGCTAAAAAAGAGCCCTGGATAGAGAAAGCGGGGGGAGGGGAGGAGGCGGCAGAGGAGGAGCAGGAGGAGGAGGAGGAGATTGGATTTATACCCAGCTCTTCATTACCCAAAGGAGTCTCACAGAGCAGCTTACAAACTCCTTTCCCTTCCCCTCCCCACAACAGACACCCTGTGAGGTAGGTGGGGCTGAGAGAGTTCTCTCGAGAACTGCCCTTGAGAGAACAGCTCTGAGAGAACTTGTGACTGACCCAAGGTCACACCAGCAACTGCATGTAGAGGAGTGGGGAATCAAACCCGGTTCTCCCAGATTAGAGTCCGCGCTCCTAACCACTACACCAAAAGGCAAACGACAGTGACAACGGTGGCCTCAGCCATGGCTACCACAGTGTCTAACAACACTTTTCTTGGTGCCTGACAAGTGTTTTTAAGTGGGCGGGGTCAGGTGGGGCTTTTGCCCAGCAAGGCTTCTGTTTGGACATCGGAGATTTGATTGGCTGTCCACATTTCTAAACTCTTCGGCGGCAGCTGCCTCCACAGCTCAGAAGTTTATGACTGAAGTTAAGCTGTAGAAGCCGTGGTATGCCTGCCTCTGCCTCCTGTGGCAGCCATTTTGGGGCGGTCAAAATTCCAGTGGTGCCCCCAGGCTCAAAACAGTTGGGGATCCCCGCACTAAGATATTAACAACAGAGCCCCCCCACACCAGTTTTAAGGGGAAATAGCGGGAGAAGAGACGAAGAGATTGGTTTTATACCCCGCCCTTCACTACCCGAAGGCGTCTCAGAGCAGCTTACAATCTCCTTCCCCTTCCTCTCCCCATAACACACACCCTGTGAGGTAGGTGAACGTAAGAACATAAGAGAAGCCAATGTTGAATCAGGCCAATGGCCCATCTAGTCCAACACTCTGTCACACAGCGGCCAAAATATACCAGGTGCCATCAGGAGGTCCAGCAGTGGGGCCAGGACACTAGAAGCCCTCCCACTCCTGCCCCCTCCAGCACCAAGAATAGAGTGCATCACCTGCCCCAGACTGAGAATTCCCATCTATGCCCTGTGGCTAATAGCCACTGATGGACTTCTGCTCCATATGTTTATCTAATTCCCTCTTGAAACTGTCCATGCTTGTAGCTGCCACCACCTCCTGTGGCAGTGAATTCCATGTGTTAATCACTCTTTGGGTGATCAAGTATTTCCTTTTATCTGTTCTAACCCGACTGCTCAGCAATTTCATGGAGTGCCCACGAGTTCTTGTATTGTGAGAAAGGGAGAAAAGTACTTCTTTCTCAATCTGCTCAATCCCATTCATAATCTTATAAACCTCAATCATGTCACCCCTCATGGGGTGGGGCTGAGAGAGCTCTCTCGAGAACTGCCCTCGAGAGAACAGCTCTGAGAGAACTTGTGACTGACCCAAGGTCACACCAACTGGCTTAATGTGAAGGAGTGGGGGAATCCAACCCAGTTCTCCCAGATTAGAGTCCATGCTCCTAGCCACTACACCAAACTGGCACTGCGGAGTGGAGAAATTGAGAAATTTTGGGTAGAGAAATAGTGTGGGAAGGAATGGGTGCTCAACCCTTTACTGACATGTCGCTCCAAATGACACACAGCAGCTACTTTCTCTTCCACGGGGTCACGTGTTAAGAAGAGACTCAAGGCTGCAACCCTACGCGCTTTCCCGGGAGGAAGTCCCACTGAACTCGGTGACTCACGTCCAGGTAAACAGGCCGAGCTTCACAGCTTATACGTCACCATAATCCTGTAATCATTTACTCTCCTTACAGAGACACACCTTACGTTTTCTTTTTCTGGCAAACAGCTCCGGCAGGGAGAAAGGGTTACGGCATCCACATGCAATTTATTGACGTGCTCTAGGAAATCAGGGGTTATCAAAACTCTGCCTTGGGAGCCTCCGCTGGGTGACTGCAGGCCGGTCACACCCTGCCAGCCTGAACTATCTGCCGGGGTTGTTGTGAGGATACAGTGGAGAAGAGGAGGGGGGATGTCAGCCACTGCGGGCCCCTATCCGGAAGATAAGGCAGGACATATACAAAGGTGAATAAATAAAATAAATCTGCAATTTAACCTGCTGTTATTCTGTCTACATCGACTGCATTCCACCTTCTCATGGGAAGGGTAATGGACTCGTTTGCCCCGGTGAAGGAGGAGGAGGAAGAAGAAGAGGAAGAAGAACAGGAGGAGGAGGAGACTGGATTTATATTCCGCCCTTCACTACCCAAAGGAGTCCCAGAGCGGTTTACAATCTCCTTTCCCTTCCCCTCCCCACAACGGAGAGCTTTTGAGGTGGGGCTGAGAGAGCTCTTTCGAGGCCTGCTCCTGAGAGAACAACTCTGAAAAAACTTGTGACTGACCCAAAGTCACACCAGCAGCTGCATGTGGAGGAGTGGGGAATCCAATCCGGTTCTCTCAGATTAGAGTCTGCGCCCCTCACTACTACACCAGACTGGCAAGGAGAAGGAAAGCATGACAAGTCCAAAAATTATTGCAACTGCCAATATGCAGTTTCTTCTCTGGAAGGTAAAGGTAAAGGTTCCCTTGCTCGAAAGCCGGTCGAATCCGACTCTAGGGTTGCGGTGCTCATCTCCATTCCAAAGCCGACGAGCCAGCACTGTCCGAAGACGTTTCCATGGTCATGTGGCCAGCATGACTAAACACCAAGGCGCACGGAACGCTGTTACCTTCTCACTAGAGTGGTACCTATTTAACTACTTGCAATGTCTTGCTTTCAAACTGCTAGGTTGGCAGGAGCTGGAACTAGAGACAGGAGCTCACTCCGTCATGCGGCACTCTCGGGTCTCGAACTGCTGAACTACCGACCTTCCACAGCCTGCAGTTCAGCGTCTTAACCACTCGAGCCACCGCAGTCCTTGGTGGACTCTCATCCAATTACCAACCAGGGCTGACTTTGCTTAGCTTCCGAGATCTCATGAGCTGAGATTACTAAATAATTATGTGAATTGCTTTGAACCTATAGAATCAGGCAACAAGGTGTGGTGTGGCCCATTCATTCAGTGCTCCATGTTCCAGACACATGAGCGCCACCAACCCATGTCTCCCTGGTGACACACAGATGAACAAATGTGTTACAACATCCCAGTGTTGCTATTTTCTCATCTGCCACCCTTACTTATGCTAATGCTGATGGCAGGGGCAAAGAAACACAAGAACACGGGATTATTTTTTTTTCCAATGGCACATTACCAGCGGCAAACAGTATGGGAGCGCATTTCCCTGTTAATGAATAGGTTGGACCTTAAATCTGAATTCAAGAATAATGGCTCTATCAAAAGCTGTTAACCATGATATTGAAACTGAATGTCAATGTTCGGTATGTATTATTTTGGAGAACTCTGGAGACAGTCTATGTCTGGGTGACTGAGGATAACTATCAAGCTGCACAGAGGGTGTTTTTTGACTGGTGATTTTAAAGTAATTTATATTTACTGCTTTAAAGTTTGGTTCAGCTATGCAATAGTATAAGAACCTCAGAAGAGCCCTGCTGGGTCAGACCGGTGGTCCATCCAGTCCAGCATCCTGTCTCACATTGTGGCCAGCCAGTTCCTCTGGAGAACCAACAACAGGGCAGAGAGGCCAAGGCCTTCTCCTGATAAGAACATCAGAAGAGCCCTGCCGGATCAGGCCTGTGGTCCATCCAGTCCAGCCTCCTGTCTCACACAGTGGCCAGCCAGTTCCTCTGGAGGGCCAACAACAGGGCACAGAGGCCGAGGCCTTCCCTTGATAAGAACATCAGAAGAGCCCTGCCGGATCAGGCCTGTGGTCCATCCAGTCCAGCCTCCTGTCTCACACAGTGGCCAGCCAGTTCCTCTGGAGAGCCAACAACAGGGCACAGAGGCCGAGGCCTTTCCCTGATAAGAACATCAGAAGAGCCCTGCCGGATCAGGCCAGTGGTCCATCTAGTCCAGCATCCTGTCTCACACAGGGGCCTACCAGTTTGTCTGGAGGGCCAACAACAGGGCACAAGAGGCCAAGGCCTTCCCCTGATAAGGTCAGAAGAGCCCTGCTGGATCAGACCAGTGGTCCATCTAGTTCATCACCTTGTCTCACACAGCGGCCAGCCGGTTCCTCTGAAGGTCCAACATCAAGATGTAGAGGCCAAGGCCTTCCCCTGATAAGGTCAGAAGAGCCCTGCTGGATCAGACCAGTGGTCCATCTAGTCCAGCATCCTGTCTCACACAGGGGCCAACCATTTTTATTGTACCGTATATTATTGTTTTTAACCACTCTGGGCCCTGAGACAGTTGGGGGGGGGGGGACATACAAACATTTTAAATAAACATGAATGTCAAAGTTAGAGCACTGGACTCAAATCTGGAAGGACTGAATTCAAATCCTAACTATGCCACAAAGCTAACCTGGGGAACAGCTATTCACTCTGAGCCTCATCTGCCTCCCAGGCAATGCTCCCACTAAGCCCTGGAGTCTTGTGAGCAAAAATTCTACTTTGTGAGCTCCTGGCATTGAAGTTGTGAGCGAGCGATTTGGCTGCTGCATAAATTACTTTGCTCTGGAGCCCTCCTTCCTGAGCTAAGACAAAAATTTGTGTGCTGGAGGCTAAAAAACTGTGAGCCTAGCTCACACTCACTCAGCTTAGAGGGAACACCGCTCACAGGGCTGTTGGAGAAAATTTAGATTCCAGTGGCACCTTTAAGACCAACAAAGGTTTATTCAAGGTGGCACCGGACTCTAAACTTGTTCTACTGCTTCAGACCAACACAGCTGACCACCTGGAGCTATTACAGGGCTGTTGTTAGGGGGAAAACCGGGGAAGACAGAACCACGCTAACGTCAACCGAGCAGTTCGAAAGCAAGAAACTGCAAGTATATAAATAAGTACCACTTCGGTGGGAAGGTAACAGCGTTCCATGCGCCTCGGCATCTAGTCATGCCGGCCACATGACCACAGAAACATCTTCGGACAGCGCTGGCTCTTCGGCTTGGAAAGGGAGATGAGCACCGCATCCCTAGAGTCGGATTCGACTGGCTTTCGAGCAAGGGAAATCTTTACCTAAGCTCACTGAAAGAAAGACAGGAGAAGCAAATCTGAATCCTTGCTCTGCCATGGAAGTTGGCTGGGTGACCTGGGACCAGTCACGCACTCTCAGCCTAACCTACCTCACGGGGTGGTTGGAAGGATTAAAAAATGGAGGAATGCGGTTAAGCCGTTCTGGGTCTCCACTGGGCAGAGAGGGAGGATATAAATCAAGGAAATTAATACAAATGAAGTAAAATAAGAGGAGATAAAAATGCAATCGTATGTACAGAGCCAGTGTAACTCTGCAAGGCAAAGAATGGGGACAAAATACAGAAGAAGAAGAAGAAGAAGAAGAAGAAGAAGAAGAAGAAGAAGAAGAAGAAGAAGAAGAAGAAGAAGAAGAAGAAGAAGAAGAAGAAGAAGAAGAAGAAGAAGAAGAAGAAGAAGAAGAAGAAGAAGAAGAGATTAGATTTATACCCCACCCTTCACTACCCAAAGGTATCTCAGAGCGGCTTACAAAACTCCCTTCCCTTCCCCTCCCCACAACAGACACCCTGTGAGGGAGGTGTGGCTGAGAGAGCTCTGACAGAAACTGCTCTTTTTCAAGAACAGCTGTGCCAGAACTATGGCTTGCCCAAGGTCATCCAGCCGGTGCAAGTGGAGGAGTGGGGAATCAAACCTGGTTCTCCCAGATTAAAGTCCGCGCACTTAAGCACTACACTGAAGAAGAAGAGGAGGAGGAGGAGGAGGAGGAGGAGGAGACTGGATTTATACCCCAGCCTTCACTACCCAAGGGAGTCTCAGAGCGGCTTACAGACTCCTTTCCCTTCCCCTCCCCACAACAGACACCCTGCGAGGGAGGCGGGGCTGAGAGAGCTCTGACAGAAAGTCCTCTTTTCAAGAACAGCTGTGCCAGAACTATGGGTTGCCCAAGGTCATCCAGCAGGTGCAAGCGGAGGAGTGGGGGAATCAAACCCGGTTCTCCCAGATTAGAGTCCACACATTTAACCACTACACCAAACTGGCTCTCAGAGAGAAGAAGTCTCTTTGGAGTCTGCCCGCCTGCTGCGGGATTGAGCTAACCCCACTCTCATCCAGCAAAGCCCCCTTCTGCGTCCTTACAATCCTATCAGCACGCAACCAAGCACAGATTCAAAAGCGCACGAACCTGCCTTCACCCTTCTCTTCCCCTTTAAGCAGCTCGCCTGCCCAACCACCTTTCTTTCCCCAGGCACCTCAGCAGTTCGAGTCCCCGCAAACTACAACCCTCCCGTCCTTGCGGCGCTCTTGGGAATGTCTCCATCCGGCGCATCAGACCGCACACACTCCCGGGCGAGCGCATTATCTCCACACAAAGCAGGCCAGCCCAATGCAGCTGAAACCGGTGAGGAAACCCCCACTCACACTTCACGGCGCTGCTGGGGGAAGGGAAGGCCGGCTTTGTTCCTAGATCTCTCCCTTTCCGTCCTCCATTCACACACACACCCCCTGCGCAGGCTGCCGAAAGGCGAAACCGTCGTTTCTCATTAGTTTTCTCCAATCTTCCAAAAAAGGAGCAAATAGGATGTGTTTTACTGTTGGGGGAACAACTGAGAGATTGAAAGAGCGATTGTATCCCAGCACACACATACCCAAATAACACAATCCCCCCCCCCCTTCCTCTTGCGGCCTTGGCACACAACACACCTGGTAAGCAGGGACACAAAAATGTCATTTTTTTTTTCTTCGCTTCGTCTTCGTCGCCACACTGTTTTGAAATGGCCTTTTGTTGTGATTTCAGTGCTCTCGTGGCCTCGCGCACGCCGACTGCAAAGGCCACCGTGACATTTTTTTTTAGTTCAAAGAAATAAGCACATTTCTCTGGCGCGCGTGTTTCGATTCCGGTTTTCGGGGCATCGATTTTGTACATTTTTTTTTACTTTTCAGGATACAGGGAGGGCGGGGGATATTGTTAGAGAGCGATGCGTACGGCGACATGAGCACGGATGAAGCACGCCTCCTTCCCGGGAATAGATGTGTTTGTTGTCACTGCTGCTGTTACGAGAACCTCACATACCCTCTCACGGATACACAAAGGGGAAATAAACCTCGAAATGAGATCAGCTATAAAGGGAAGGAGGAAAGAGTGCATTGCTAGGGGATAAGGGAGAGAAAGAGAGGTTCCTTGACCCCGGGCGCAACCACCTACTCGCCAAACCCCACACATTCTCAGCAGTTGCAACCCCCCCCAGGTTTGTGTGCCCCCCCCATCTGAAGGCAGCTGGGAAGGCACTATGTGAGTCTGCATTACCTAGAGTGCCCAACACGAACCCCGTTCGAGAGTCAGGAGTAATTTGGAAGGGAAGGTCTCCATTCAAGGATAATAGGAACACACACCACTGTAAAGGTGGGAGGGGACACGGGGAGCAAGGACTTCAACACACACACCCTCCAAAAATGTTTACAGAAACATGATTTCCACAGAATTAAACTGGCGGGGGGGGGATCTGCAATCTCCAATGATGACATATCCTCTCATTCCAGTGAGACCGAGAAAAGACAGGCTGGGAGGGGGGGGCAGGTCCGATTAGCTAAAATGGTAATGGGAACGCATCTTGTCATCGCCCCAAACTGCCACCAGTTGGGGAGGGGTGGATATTAAGATAATGTGTCACACACCCCCGCCTTTAAACATTTCAAATGCCCCCCAAAAAACCTTAATATTAATGACTGAAACAAGTGCAGACGGAGGGAGAATAATAATAGTGATAGTAATAATAATAACAGCAATAGGAACACATCGTTCTATTGCCCTAAACTGCCACCAGCCTGGGGAGAGATAGATATTGATAGTGTGTCACTCCCCCGCCTTTAAAAATTAAAAAAACAAAACAAACCTTAATATTAATGAGTGAAACAAGTGCAGAGGGAGGGAGAATAATAACAATTATAATAATAACAACAGTAATAACAACAACAACAATGGGAACACATCGTTCTATTGCCCCAAACTGCCACCAGCCTGGGGGGTAGATATTAAGATAGTGTGTAATAATAATAATAATAATAATAGTAACACACAGTTCTATTGCCCAAACCTTCATATTAATGAGTGAACCAAGTGCAGAGGGATAATAATAATAGTAATAATAACAACAATAATAATAACAATAGTAATAAAAACAACAATAGGAACACATCGTTCTATTGCCCCAAACTGCCACCAGCTGGGGGGGGGTAGGTATTAAGATAGTGTGTAAACCCCCCCACACGTTTAAAAATTTCAAAAAAAACCCAAATAATAATAATAATAATAGGAACACATAGTTCTATTGCCCCAATTTGCCTCCTGCCAGCAGGGGGGGGATATTAAGATAGGTGTGTAACCCCCTCCCTTAAAATCTCTGTTTTATCCGCCCCCCAGCCCTTAATTAGAGTAAGTTCAATAAGTGAATGGGGGAGAGAGCTGTTGTTACCATCACCTTATTATTACGACATACAAGTGGGAAAGACAGGAACTCTTAAAAGGGGGGGGGCGGGCTCACCATCCCCTTCAAACCACAACAAAGCCCCCTCCCACGTTGGGGGGGGATGGAGGGGTGGGCTGTCCTAGGCTCCAACAGGCCCCCGAAGCGATCAGAGGGGGGCGCTCTACAATCATCCCAGGGCTCCCCCCGCTCCCCACCAAAAAAAACCGGGGGGGGGGGGTCGTTCTCCAATGCCTACTAGGGCGGAAAGCCCTGCGGGGTTCTTTTTGGGGCGGGGGTCTTTCCAGCGCCCCCTCAAACAACGGGGAGGGGGAGATGGAGGAAGAGGAGGAGGAGGAGGAGGGAAAGAGCCCCCCTCCCTCCGGGGACCCCAAGCCCCCCAGGCGCTGCAGCCCTCGGGGGTGGGTGGGGGGGCTCTCCCAGCCCAGGACGGCGCTCCCGGGGGTGGGCGGCGGCGGTACCTCTCTTCTCTGGCGTCGGGCGGAGAAGGACGCTGGGGGGGGCCCTGCGGAGCCGGCGGTGGCGGCTGCTGGCTCTGCGGCGAAGCGACGAGCGGCGGCGGCCTGCTCCTCGGCAGCCCGTCCTTCCTCCTCCTCCTCCTCCTCCTCCTCCAGCCGGCCGCCCACCCGCCGGCCCCCGGCTCCGCCTCGCAGGCGGGACCCGCCGGCCACGCCACGCCTCGCTTCTCGCCTCTCGCCTGCCTGGCTGGCGCACCGCCCGCGGGCTCGGAGGAAGAGGTGCTGCTGGCGGGGATTGCGGGGCAAAGGGGCCTCTGGGCATGTGGGGAGTGTTTTATTCCCCCCGGGGAGACAGGTGCCCTGGCCGGCCTCCAGGTGGGGACGGGAGGTCTCCCTCCTCCCTCCCGGCCCTGCGGGTGCGCTCCAGACGGCGAGGCCTCTGCAGGGTTTGGTTGCCAACCTCCAGGTTGGGTTTGGGGCTCTCCCGGAAGGATGCCGGAGTGACTTCCCGATTGCGAGGAAGGAGGGGGGATAATGGCTGGTTTTTGGAAATGGGGTTGCCAGCCCCCAGGTGGGGACGGGAGGCCTCCCTCCCGGCACTGCGGGTGCGCTCCAGACGGCAAGGAGCCTGCAGGATTTGGTTGCCAACCTCCAGGTTGGGCCTGGGGCTCTCCCGGAAGAGTGCCTGCGTAACTTCCCGGTTGCGAGGATCCGTTGGAGAAAAAGAAAAAAAATATATGACTGGGTCTTTGAAATGGGGTTGCCAGCCTCCAAGTGGGGACGGGAGGCCTCCCTCCCCACACTGCCGCTGTGCTCCAGAGGACAAGGAGTCTGCAAAATAGCTCTACTTTGGGGTAGGGTTGCCAACCTCCAGGCTGGGCTTGGGACTCTCCCGGAATGAGGCTTGACTTCCCGATTGCAAGGATCTGTTGGAGAAAAATGGGTATTTTGGAAATGGTGTTGCCAACTTCCAGGTGGGGACTGGAGTTCTCCCTCCTGGCATTGTGGTTGTGCTCCAGGAGTACAGGGATCAGTTCCCCTAGTGGGGGTGGGAGAGAATGGCTGCTTTGGAATAGGGTTCCCAACCTCCAGGAGAGGCCTGGATTTCCCCCAGAATGACCCCCCCCCAACCTCCAGATTTCAGGGATGCATTCCTCTGGAGAAAATGGCTGCATTGCAGTGGAGTTAGCAACCTCCAGGTGGGGCCTGGAGATTTCCTGGAATTACACCTGATCTCCAGATTACAGGCATCAGACCCTCTGACCTGGACAAAATGGCTGCTTTGGAGTGTGTAATCGAAGGCATTTTGACATGTTGAGATCTTTCCCCAAGCTCCACCTGTGGCCTGTGGTTGCCAACTCCCATTTGGGAAATACCTGGAGATTTGGGGAGGGGGGTGAAGTCTGGGGAGATCAGAATTGGGAGAGGGAAGGAACTTCAGCAGGGTACAGTGGCATAGACTCCACCCTCCAAGTCAGCCATTTTTTCCACGGGAAATGAGTTCTGTCACGCAGAGATAAATTGTTATGGCAGGAAGTCTCCAGCCTTCACCTGGAGGTTGGCAACTGTACTGCACCCCAAATCCCTGGGTAGTTCCCAACCCAGAGTTGACTTTTGGAGGATGGCGTTAGACCCCACTGAGATCCCTCCCCTCCCCAAGCTCCACCCCCAAACTGCCACCAACTTCCTCAAGCCAGAGTTGGCAACAGCATGTCCTCCCTAGAAAAGAACAACTTGTGTTGGTCTTTAAGCAGTTACTGGACTCTTGCTCTTTTCTGCTGCCACCAAAAAGGTGAACATGGCTACCCATCTTGATCTCTCTCCGTGGAGCGCAGCGCATTGAGGCCGTACAGAATCGAAATCCGTCTACCTTTTGATATAAGCACAGAGGGACTCACATTCTCGCTGTATCTGAAGAAGTGAGCAGTGGCTCCCGAAAGCTCCTCCCCTGCCACGAATTTTGTTAGTCTTCAAGATGCAACTGGATTCTTGGCTCTTTTCTACTGCCACAGACAGACGGAGAGGGCTACCCATCTTGAGCTATCAGGAAGGGAAAGGGTTAAATAGCCACACAACTTCCCACCCACTTAGGTTTGCCAACTCCACATTGGGAAATTCCTGGAGGATTGGAGGTGGCATCTGGGGAGAAGAGGGTGTAGGGTCATAAAGTCCACCCTCCAAAGCAGCCATTTCCTCCAGGGGAAAATTTGGGGAGGTCCCCAGGCTCCACCTGGACAGTTGGCAACGCTACCACCACTGCTGATTTTGCTGTTTCAAGAAAGACTCCACCAGCTGCATGGCACATTTTCTAACTCAGGGAAAAGGACCACAGAGCCACACACAACGAAGGCCAGACACAACTCCAGGTGGGGAAATTCCTAGAAATGGGGAGGGGGGGGGGTTGATGCTTGAGGAGGGTGGGTTTTGGCGTGGGGAAGGAACTTAGTGGGGGTATAATGGCATTAAGACCACCCTTCAAAGCAGCCGTCTTCTCCAGGGGGAACTGATCTCTGTCGTCTGGAGGTCCGTTGTGATTCCAGATCTCCAGGCCCCACCTGGAGGTTGGCAACGCTGCACACAATGTGTATTTCCATGGTTGGGACGGCACTGTAATTTAGCATGAGTATGAAAGGAAGGTTCGGCGGAATTCAGCCGAGGCCACCCTGGGAGCTTCGTTGCCATACGGAAAGCCCATAAACATTCCCACATTCAAACCCGCCACAATCCAGCAGTCCACCCCACAAAACACACACAGAGTTTCCCGAAGTATTCACTTTTCCACAGGCTGCACTCAGCTGACATTACTGCTGTAACTCAACCACAGTTGGGCATGAATCCAACTTTACATCATAGAGTCACAGAGTTGGAAGGGGCCATCCCGGCCATCTAATCCAGCCCCCTGCTCAATATAGGATCAGCCTAGAGCAAGAGTGTCAAACCAAATCAGGCCCCGGAGGGCTTCTATCAGGCCTGCAGTGGAACTTCCTGTCTTTTGCTGCTTCTTCCGGTTCCCCTGCTGCTGCTGTGTCATCGTAAGTTTGCAGCTTACAGAGACACACCTGAACAGCATACTCAAGATTGCAACAGCACAGACATTTTGATGCAATAATTCAGAAGAAGAAGAAGATAAGAGATTGGATTTATCCCCCGCCCTTCACTGCCCAAAGGCGTCTCAGAGCGTCTTACAAACTCCCTTCCCTTCCCCTCCCCACAACAGACACCCTGTGAGGTCGGCGGGGCTGAGAGAACTTCTGACAGAAACCGTCCTTGAGAGAAAAAGCTGTGCCAGAGCTTGTGACTGACCCAAGGTCACACCAGCAGCTGCACGTGGAGGAGTGGGGAATCAAACCCGGTTCTCCCAGATAAGGGTCTGCGCACTGAACCACTACACCAAACTGGCCTCCCCGAATTCAGAGCAAGAGGTGTCATTTATCAAACAGTGTTAAATAAACAAAATATTGCAAGAGTGCTAATGTTTTAAGCATGCTTTTATTTTAAGTAAAAAACAATCCCTTTGTGTTTGTGTCCTTTATAAAGTTTAGATCTCCGCTACCTGGCATTACATTTTACGACACACACATGGCCCAGCCCAACAAGGTCTCATTTATGTCAGACCCGGCCCTCATAATAAATGTGTTCGACACCCCTGGCCCAGGGCCAGGGCCAGCCCCAGGTGTCTGGGCGCCCTAGGCAGGACAGCCTGGGGTGCCCACCCCACCGGGGATGCCAACCTCCCGGTGGGGCCTGGAGATGGCCCAGCGCCAGGAGAGCCAGGGAAGGGGTGGGCTTAGAATGCCCGCCCCTTCCCTCCCAGCAGCGGCGCTGGCTTTTCTGGGCACCTCGCAACTGTGAGGCACCCAGGAAAGCCGGTGCTGCTGGTGCTGGGCGGCCTGGGGGGGCTTTTCACGGGGGTGGGGGGCATTTTGGCGCCCCTGCAGGGACGGCGCCCTAGGTGAGTGCCTAGCTCACCTAGTGGGTGAGCCGGCCTTGCCCAGGGCATCCCTGACAAGTGTATGTCCAGCCTCTGCTTAAAGAAAGCCAGTGAGGGGAAGCTCGCCACCTCCCTAGCCAGCTGATGCCACCGTGGCACAACTCCGACTGTAAAAATGTTTTCCTAAGATCCAACCGGTACCTTCCCGCCCTTAATTTAAACCCATCATTGCAAGTCCTCTCCTCTTTTGCCAATAGGAACGGCTCCCTGCCCTCCTCTGAGTCACAGTCCTTCAAGAGAGCCATCCTGTCCCCCTCCACCTCCTCTTCTCCAGACTGAACATTCCCAAGAAGTCCCTCAGCCTTTCCTCATAGGGCTCTTGTGGGGGGGGGGAATAAGCTGTTTTTGGCTGGAGGGGGGTGGCGTTCAGCCATCACAAGGAATTGAAGTTTCACCCAAGGTCACACCAGCAGCTGTATGCAGAGAAGTGGGGAATCAAACCTGGTTCTCCCAGATTAGAGTCCGCACTCTTAACCACTACACCAAACTAGCTATGGTGACTGAGGGGAACCTCAGGAGTAGTTAACCTCTGGATCTCAGAGCCAGGTGGCGACATCAGGGGAAGGCCTCGGCCTCTCTGCCCCGTTGTCGGCCCTCCAGAGGAACTGGTTGGCCACAGTGTAAGACAGGATGCTGGACTAGATGGACCACTGGTCGGATCCAGCAGGGCTCTTCCACTGTTACTGTGAAGGCCTCGGCCTCTCTGCCCCATTGTCGGCCCTCCAGAGGAACTGGTTGGCCCCTGTGTGAGACAGGATGCTGGACTGGATAGACAGCTGGTCGGATCCAGCAGGGCTCTTCCGGTGTTATTGTGAAGGCTTGGCCTCTTTGCCCTGTTGAGGAACTGGTTGGCCCCTGTGTGAGACAGGATGCTGGACTGGATGGACCACTGGTCCGATCCAGCAGTGTTCTGTTCTTACGTTTTAACTTCGTCATGCTCCACAGCATGATACAGTTATATTATGCACAATTCAGATTTGCATCTAACTAAACAACAAACACGAGTACCCAAACGATAAACTGCCAACATTTGTCTTTCTGTTCGTCGTTCTGAAAGAAGGGTTTCGTGCCAAAACCCCTTGAAGGCAACATGGATTTAAGCCAGAACTCTGGAAAGGTTTCCTATACGGCTGTGTGGCTTTCTCGTAACAGCTACACTAATTATGGAAGAGCTTTCCACGAGAAACAGATTTCCAGGGGTTTCGAAAACGGAGCGTTTAACACCTTTGTGGAGGGGGAGAACCCAGGGGAGGCGGGGGAGGCAATTGCACCTGGCATCTCTCCTTGTACGAAGCCGTCTGACTGACGTCGGGCATGTTTCAGATACTCCCAACCCCTTGCAAACCGTCATCCCTGTAACATAAAGCTGCTCTTCTGAGCCACATGTTCAAAGGCACTGGAGCTTGAGACAACAACAGCAAAGTGATTTCCTCATGGAGATTCTGAACCGAAATCGCGGTTCGTCGTTCGCTCTTATGGCGTGACCCAGGCGTGCTTTGTAGTGGTGGAAAGCGACATCAGTCGCAGCTCCCACTTATGGCAACACTGTAAGATTTTCAAGGCAGGAGATTTTCAGAGGTGGTTTGCCGTTGCCTGACTCCGGGTAGCAACACTGGACTTCCTTGGTGGTCTCCCATCCAGGCCGACCTTGCTTAGCTACCAACATCTGACCAGATTGGGCTAGCCTGAGTTACCCAGGTCATCCAATCCAGGGCTATTTTGGTGCCGGAACGCACATGAACGGCGTTCCGGCTGGCTTCAGAGTTGGCCACACCCACTACAACCAAAACCTCTGTCTGCGTAGCTACAGAGGGAAGGCCTGGAGAGCAACACCCCCCGGCAACTCCGAAGCGGATAGGCCGGGGGGGGGCTGGAATAGGGTTCCCAAGTACTTACCATATTTCAGCGGGGGACGCACAGTCCCCAGCCGAAACATTCCCCCGGGCAACACCCACGCTGCAGGTCAGGATGCCGTTGCCAGGAAGTGACGCCGGGCGACGGTCTGGCAATGGGGCTGGAAACTCGATAGTACCAACGAGTTTCCATCCCCATTGCCAGAGCATCGCCCAGCATCACTTCCTGGCGGCAGCATCGTGCGCACATCTTTCCTTCCGCCGGGGATGGTCCTCCCAGGACGTATCCGTCCCCCACCGAAACACGGTAAGTTCTTGGCATGCTTAGGCTGGAAGGATCCCTGTCCCTTCCCCGTCCTGTCCAAGGGCTGGCGTGCCCAGGCTCCCCACAGCCACGGAGCACCCAGGCAAGCCAAGGGAAGGCATGGGGTGTGGTCTAATATGCTAATGAGATGTGCTGTCAGGGGGTGTGACCTAATATGCTAATGAGTTTCTGCTGTTGGGTGTGGCCTATTATGCTAATGAGTTCCAGGGAGGATTGTGAGGCACTCCAAAGGGATCTGTTGAGGATGGGTGAGTGGCGTCAACGTGGCAAATGGGGTTCAATGTGGCCAAGTGCAAAGTGATGCACATTGGAGCCAAAAATCCTAAATATAAATACACTTTGATGGGGTCTGATCTGGCAGAGACTGACCAAGAGAGAGATCTTGGAGTCGTAGTGGATAACTCGCTGAAAATGTCTACACAATGTGTAGCTGCAATAAAGAAGGCCAACGCTATGCTGGGGATTATTAGGAAGGGAATTGATAACAAATCAGCCAGTATCATCATGCCCCTGTATAAATCATTGGTGCGACCTCATTTTGAATACTGTGTACAGTTCTGGTCACCACATCTCAAAAAGGATATTATAGCATTGGAAAAAGTGCAGAGAAGGGCAACTAGAATGATAAAAGGGTTGGAACACCTTCCCTATGAAGAAAGGTTAAAATGCTTGGGCTCTTTAGCTTGGAGAAACGACGGCTGAGGGGTGATATGATCGAGGTTTATAAGATTATGAATGGGATTGAGCAGGTTGAGAAAGAAGTACTTTTCTCCCTTTCTCACAATACAAGAACTCGTGGGCACTCTATGAAATTGCTGAGCAGTCGGGTTAGAACAGATAAAAGGAAATACTTCTTCACCCAAAGAGTGATTAACATATGGAATTCACTGCCACAGGAGGTGGTGGCAGCTACAGGCATGGACAGTTTCAAGAGGGACTTAGATAAACATATGGAGCAGAAGTCCACCAGTGGCTATTAGCCACAGGGTATAGATGGGAACTCTCAGTCTGGGGCAGGTGATGCATTCTATTCTTGGTGCTGGAGGGGGCAGCAGTGGGAGGGCTTCTGGTGCCCTGGCCCCACTGCTGGACCTCCTGATGGCACCTGGTTTATTTTGGCCGCTGTGTGACAGAGTGTTGGACTAGATGGGCCATTGGCCTGATTCAACATTGGCTTCTCTTATGTTCTTATGTTCTTATGTTCTTATGTTCTTAGTTCCTGCTGGGCTTTTTCTACAAAAAAGCCCTGATCCAATCCATTGGGTTGCCAGTCTCCAGGTGATGGCTGGAGTTCTCCTGGGTTTACAAATGATCTCCAGGTGATAGAGACCAGTTCACCCGGAGAAAATGGCCACCTTGGAAGGTGCGCTCTGTGGCATTATACCCCACTGAAGTCCCTCCCCTCCCCAAACCCCATCTTCCTCAGACTCCGTTTCCAAGCCGGAGAGCCAGCGCTGTTGGAAGACCTCTCCATGGTCGTGTGGCTGGCATGACTGTTACCTTCCCACCGAAGTGGTACCTGTTGATCTACTTGCAGTTTCTTGTTTTCAGACAGCTAGGCTGGCAGGAGACAGGGCCAGAGACGGGAGCTCACTCCATCACACGGCACTAGGGGCTCGAACTGCCAAACTACAGACCTTTCAGTCTGCAGCTTGGCGTCTTAACCTCTGAGCCACCGCGGCCCTATGGCCGCCTTAGGAGCCATAATATATCAATTCTCAGTATATATGGCAAGAGTCCCCAACTTTTTTGAGCCCGCGGACACCTTGGGAATTCTGTGGTGAATGCATCCCCAATATGGCCGCCAAAAAACAGCCGCCACAGGGAAGCGGAGCCGGCCACAAAATGGCCGCCAGAGCTCAGCTTCAGCCACAGAAGAGCTTTGTGCTGCCAGTAGCAGCTGCTGCAAAAGTAACACTTTTAAACACTTCTCTGTCAGCCAGAAGGCTTGCTGGGTCAAAGCCCTGCCTGTCCCCGCCTGCTTTCTAAAAACACTTGGCGGGTACCAGGAAAGGGGTCGGCAACATCATGGCACCCACGGGGCCCCACGATGAGGACTACTGGCATGACGAAGATTAGGTTTGTGCCTACTTATTAAATGCCGCAGCAGTTAACTCCAGCAGTAACTTCTGCAGTAAAGTTGTGCGCCTCTGTACAGCCCTCACAGAAGAAGAAGAAGAAGAAGAAGAAGAAGAAGAAGAAGAAGAAGAAGAAGAAGAAGAAGAAGAAGAAGAAGAAGAAGAAGAAGAAGAAGAAGAAGAAGAAGAAGAAGAAGAAGAAGAAGAAGAAGAAGAAGAAGAATGGAATGGCTTACATTCTCCTTTCCCTTCCCCACAACAGACACCCTGTGAGCAATACTCCCTCTGATCTGCGGAGTCTTGTGAGCAAAAATTCTACTTTGTGAGCTACTGGCATTAAAGCTGTGAGTGAGCAATTTGGTTACTCCATAAATTAGTTTGCTCCAAAGCCATCCTTCCTGAGCTAAGACAAACATGCGTGAGCCGGAGGCTGAAAAACTGTGAGCTAGCTCACACTAACTCAGCTTAGAAGGAACACTGCCTGTGAGGTAGGCTGGGGCCGAGAGAGCTCTTTCGAGGACTGCTCCTGAGAGAACGGCTCTGAAAGAACTTGTAACTGACCCAAGGTCACTCCAGCAGCTGCATGTGAAGGGAGGAGTGGGGAATCAAACCCAGTTCTCCCAAATCGGAGTCTACACCCCTAACAACTACACCAAACTGGTTCTCAAAGGATTATAGCTGCGCTGGGCTGAGAAGAAAATGCAACACTCGACTCCGACGCAGATACCAGCATACACCCTCAAGAAAATCCTCAGGATCGGACAGTCTGGCCCTGATCCTCGCTAAGTGGGTTCACTGCCCCGCAGGGTAAAATGTCAGATACGAAAGCTAAGGAGATTATCTATTCTGCACTGTAATCTTACACACGTTACCTGTTCTCTGCTGATAGGGCCGGAATGTTAAACAGCTAGAAATTCCTCTTGGGAAAAGAAGATCACTTTCTTTAAAAAAAGAGGGGGAAAGTATTTCTTTTCTCCCCGTCTGGAATCTGAACGTTCTTGTCTTGGCGCTTGCCACGTTTGAAACACTCCCCGGGCCTCGGACGCTCCCTTTCATATCCAGCCTTCCCCAGTCTGTTTAATTCCCAGTCCTCTCTAGCACGGCCAAGAATCATGTCACCAACAGCTGAGCCAGGAGAGAGAGAATCGGGGTGAAGACAGATGTAATATTTCAAGAGAGATCACGAAAGGGGCGGGAGTTGTCGCTTCGACGTGCGCTTGGCTTCCTTCTGGTTTGGCCGTTTGAGTGACAATAGGGTGGGCAGTTCCCCCCTGGCAACTCTGGGGGGGAAGGTTACCAGGTCCAGGTTGGGAAATTCCTAGAGATTTGGGGGTGATGTCTGGGGAGGACAGGGACTTCAGTGGGCTCTAATGCCATAGAGCTCGCCCTCCAAAGTGTCCACAGAAGCTGATCTCTGTCATCTGGAGGTGACCCGTAATTCCAGAAGATCCAGGATTCCAGAAGATTCCAAAAGACCCATAATTCCAGAAGATCCCCAGGCCCCACCTGGAGGCTGGCCCATTTGGTACACTGGATAGATAAGTTTTATTGTCTTAGCCATAGGCCCATAACAACTCACACCATGGCTGAGTAAAAAAATACATCCGACTATAAAACAACAATGTAGGGACTAAAAATATCAGTGACTGTATTAATTCCGATATTCATTCTACTTTACATTAAACAATAGGCTCATTCTGCTTTTCCTTGATGCTAAGGCAAATAGCGCCATTCTACTAGAAGCATAGTCGTCAAGGGCCGAAAGTAAAAATTTGACCAAATCCAGATCGGAGGGTCCATTAGTTGGTGGAATAATAGGTACGATATAGCTTAGCCTAGGAGCTTCATGCCATGGGCATCTCAAAATTTAATGTACTCCAGTCTGGGAGAACTGGGTTTGATTCCCCATGCCTCCACATGCAGCTGCTGGTGTGACCTTGGGTCAGTCACAAGTTCTCTCAGAGCCGTTCTCTCAAGAGCAGTTCTTGAAAGAGTTCTCTCAGCCCCACCTACCTCACAGGGTATCTGTTGTGGGGAGGGGAAGGAGATTGTAAGCCACTCTGAGACTCCTTCGGGTAGTGAAGGGTGGGATGTAAATCCAATCTCCTCTTCCTCCTCCTCCTCTTCTTCTTCGCCTCCCTCCTCCAAGCTTCATGTGGTGCGCAGGTATTGTGCTTCATGCACGTGTTCACCTTTTTGAAAAGAAACATATACAGTGACACAAGTGAGGTGTCAAAGCAATACGGTAGATCTCTGCCAAAATGGTGCTCCAAAACCCTTCCCAAAAAGAAAAAACAATATTGCACCGAACACAGGAAAGGTGGACCCAGCATGGCCCCCACTATCTGTATTCACTCTTGTTGACAAGAGGAGAGAGGTCTTAAGAACATCAGAAGAGCCCTGCTGGATCAGACCAGTGGTCCATGCAGTCCAGCCTCCTGTCTCACACAGGGGCCAACCAGTTCCTCTGGAGGGCCAACCACAGGGCAGAGAAGCTGAGGCCTTCCCCTGATAAGAACATCAGAAGAGCCCTGCTGGGTCAGACCAGTGGTCCAGCTAGTCCAGCCTCCTGTCTCACACAGGGGCCAGCCACTTCCTCTGGAGGGCCAACAACAGGACAGAGAGGCCGAGGCCTTCCCCTGATAAGAACATTAGAAAAACCCACATGAGAGGGTTCAAGTGACCAAACTTGAAACCGAAGCACCCAAGTTCAGCACTTACCCGTTTTAATCACAAAGGTGTCTGGAGAAAGGTGGACTAGAAGAAGCCTAGGCTTTCTTCCGAACTATCTTCCATGAATCTATCAAATCTCCTTTTCAAGCTTTCTAATGCCTGTGGCTGTCAGGACATCCTCTGGCAGTGAATTCGAATCACTCTCTGGCTGAATCTGCCTAGGGCGCCCCACCCCCCCTGAAAAGCCCATGCCGCTGCCCTAACTGGGTGCCCGCCCCCACCGCCAGTACAGAGTGCCCAGCTGAGGTGCAGGAGGCGGCAGCGCACCTCGCCCGCCCACCCTCCCCCTCCCCCCTCGAGGGGGGTAGGAGTTGGGGGCGGTATGGCAGTGTCTCCAGGCCCCACCAGGGAGGTTGGCATCTGCGCCCACCTGGAGTGCAGAAACACCTTGAGCCAGCCCTGCCTGGGACCTTCTGCACGCCAAGTAGATGCTCTGCCACTGAGCCACAGTCCATCTTTACAGCTCTCCAGGGTCTCAGTCAGAGGTCTTTCCCATCACCTATTGCCTGGTCCTTTTTCACTGGAGATGCCGAAAATTGAACCTGGGACCTTCCGCACACCAAGCAGATGCTCCGCCACTGAGCCACAGCCCCTCTTTACAGCTCTCCAGGGTCTCAGTCAGAAGTCTTTCACATCACCTCCTGCCTGGTCCTTTTAATGGGAGATGCCAGGACTGGTGGGCACCTATTGGCCCGTGCTTGTGACGTCTCAAGCATATTCCCCTTCCTGAAGACCAGGATCAAAGTTTCCCTGGGGGAGGGGGCTGTTTGGGTACAGATGGAATGCATGTATGTTCTATAAGACACATGTCTCTTTTAAAAGGGGGAGGAGGATTTGATCCCGACTTAACTTTTTTTGGGGGGCCCGGCTGCCTCAGGCTAAACTGGTGGCAACCCGAGAAAGTGCCTTCTTGGTTGTGATGTGGAAACTTTGGAATTCCCTCCCCGGGGCGATTCATCCTCGTCTCTCTATTGTTGCCTTCTGCCGACAGCTGAAGATTTTTTTTCGTTCGGTTTGGCATACCCCCAAGTAATTGTTCCTGGCCTCTTCCCTGGTTGTTGGTGTGCCTTTAG
Source organism: Gekko gecko (assembly GCA_029375565.1). Classification (NCBI taxonomy): domain Eukaryota; kingdom Metazoa; phylum Chordata; class Lepidosauria; order Squamata; family Gekkonidae; genus Gekko; species Gekko gecko. Next base: position 114,206 of record JAPDNY010000028.1, on the reverse strand, counting down.
TGAATTACTGCATATATAATTTTTGTTTCAAATGTTTGCATGTTCAAATGGCCTGACCCGGATAACCCAGGCTGGCCCAATCTCATGGTATCTCAGAAGCTAAGCAGGGTCGGCCCTGGTTAGTATTTGGAAGAGAGACCACCAAGGAATGCCAGGGTCATGATGCCGAGGCAGGCAATGGCCAGCCACCTCTGAATTTCTCTTGCCTTGAAAGCTCTACGGGGTCGCCGTTAAGCCAGCTTGTGATTTGACAGCAAAAAAAATAGTTGCACTGATGTAATGTTTGGTGTGAGCTGCCTTGGGTGGAAAGATGGCGTAGAGATGTTTTATATAAATACATTAAAAAAATAAACCTGATGCACAGGACTTTGCCAACCAAGCCAACATTTAACTTATTGGTGAGTATATGGGGGGAGCGTTCCTTTGGAGGAGGAGGAGGAGGAGGAGGAGGAGGAGGAGGAGGAAGAGGAGGAGATTGGATTTATACCCCACCCTTCACTACCCAAAGGAGTCGGCTGACAAACTCCTTTCCCTTCCCCTCCTCACAACAGACACCCTGTGAGGTAGAAGAAGAAGAAGAAGAGATTGGATTTATACCCCGCCCTTCACTACCCAAAGGAGTCCCAGAGCGGCTGACAAACTCCTTTCCCTTCCCCTCCTCACAACAGACACCCTGTGAGGTAGAAGAAGAAGAAGAGATTGGATTTATACCCCGCCCTTCACTACCCAAAGGAGTCCCAGAGCGGCTGACAAACTCCTTTCCCTTCCCCTCCTCACAACAGACACCCTGTGAGGTAGAAGAAGAAGAAGAGATTGGATTTATACCCCGCCCTTCACTACCCAAAGGTGTCTCGGAGCGGCTTACAAATTCCTTTCCCTTCCCCTCCCCACAACAGACACCCTGTGAGGTAGAAGAAGAAGAAGAAGAGATTGGATTTATACCCTGCCCTTCACTACACAAAGGAGTCTCAGAGTGGCTTACAAACTCCTTTTCCTTCCCCTCCCCACAACAGACACCCTGTGAGGTAGAAGAAGAAGAAGAAGAAGAAGAAGAAGAAGAAGAAGAAGAAGAAGAAGAAGAAGAAGAAGAAGAAGAAGAAGAAGAAGAAGAAGAAGAAGAAGAAGAAGAAGAAGAAGAAGAAGAAGAAGAAGAAGAAGAAGAGGAGATTGGATTTATACCCCGCCCTTCACTACCCAAAGGTGTCTCAGAGCGGCTTACAAACTCCTTTCCCTTCCCTTCCCCACAACAGACACCCTCGGAGGGAGGTGGGGCTGAGAGAGCTCTGACAGAAGCTGCTCTTTTTCAAGGACAGCACTGACAGAACTGTGGATTGCTCAAGGTCATCCAACAGCTGCAAATGGAGGAGCGGGGAATCAAACCCAGTTCTCCCAGATTAGAGTCCGCGCATTCTTAGAAGGCAAAGGATACGGCATGCAGAAAGGTACCAGCTGGATATTACGGAATGGGGGGGGTTACCATAAGAGTAGTTCAGGAGTTGAATCGGCTGCCTATGGAGGAGGAGGAGGAGATTGTATTTATGCCCCGCCCTTCACTACCCAAAGGAGTCTCAGAGTGGTTTACAATCTCCTTTCCCTTCCCCTCCCCACAACAGACACCCTGTGAAGTAGGTGGGGCTGAGAGAGCTCTTTCGAGAACTGCCCTTGAGAGAACAGCTCTGGGAGACCTTGTGACTCACCCAAGGTCACACCAGCAGCTGCCTGTGGAGGAGTGGGGAATCAAACCCGGTTTCTCCCAGATTAGAGTCTGTGCTCCTAACCACTACACCAATCTGGCTCTCTACCGCACCGAACTGGAGGTGGTGAGGGCCCCCCCTCCCTGGCAGTCTTCAAAGCAGTGGCTGAACGAACACTTGTCAGGAATGCTCTGGGCTGATCCTGCATTGAGCAGGGGGCTGGACTAGATGGCCTCTATGGCCCCTTCCAACTCTAGGATTCCAGGTTGGTGTCTCTCTGCCAATCTCAGCAAGAAAGAAAAGGAAGCCGCCACGTTGCAGAGACAAATCTGGGCGGAGTGCTGAAAGGGCCGGGTAGATGGAACAGCCAGAGGAACAGAAAGCAGACCGGGATACTTGGGTGTCATCCCCAAAATTCTGGCAGGACAGGTCCCAGGGACCAGCTGTTTGAACAAGGAAACCGGGAACAAGAGAGAAGCTTGAAGCTCCGTGGCTTCTAGAGTTTCCAGCCTACGTTCCAGGAAGGGAAGCCCACTGCTTGATCTAGCATAAGTATCAACCTGTTGGTGTATCCTTGGGGGATGTCACACCTTGATCTCATAGATGGCATACCTAAGTAGCTCACGTTGACGCCGCAAACCAAGGCACCTTCAGAGAGGCAAGCGGAACAGGTCCGCCCGCCCCGCTGAAATCCCATTAGAGCCAGTTGATACAATCTCTCGGCGTACAGAGTGGCACCGCCGTAGCTGGTTTGGTGGTGGCCGACTTGCCTTAACCTGGCGCTCGACCAGCCAGACGACGCCAAGAAACTCAATTATACTTAAAAGCAGCCAACGGAGAGGGTTCCGGGACCGGATTAACACGGACAAGGCATTAATGACGGGGATACAATGGGTTCATTGCAAAGTGCGCAGGTTGAGTCCAGGGGGGTCCCTGCCATGGGTCCTGTGTAACAGTCACATGTGAGATGCAGAACAGGTCTGCCAGGTCCCCCGCGGTGGCGGGGGTTTTCCCGCTGAAAGGGCCCCCAACCCGCCAGTCTGGATCTGGCCAGCAGGGGGAACCCCACCCCCAAAGTGGCCAGATTGGGCCAATGTGCCTGGTACGATGACGTCACCTGGAAGTGACGTCATCACGCTGGGCACGTCGCCGGGCGACGCTGTAGCAACCAATGTCCCCTCTAAGCTGTGAGTCTTGTGAGCAAAAAATCTACTTTGTGAGCTACTGGCATTAAAGTTGTGAGCGAGTGATTTGACTACTGCGTAAATGAGTTTGCTCTGGAGCCATCCATCTTGAGCTAAGATAAAAATGTGTGAGCTGGAGGCTAAAAAACTGTGAGCTAGCTCACACTAACTCAGCTTAGAGGGAACACTGCTAGCAACCTATGGTACCACTTCCGGGTGACATCGTCGTGGCACGCATGCGAAGTGCACGCACCAAAGAACTCCAAGATGGCTTGCAGGACTCCCCCACTACAATGAAGGTAGGACTTGGCAACCCTAATGCAGAATCTTCTCAGGGCCTCCCGTGGGCGCCAACCAGGAAATGGGCAAAAACAATAACTTCCTGTACCCTTGCCTTCTCTGCTGTGGCCCCCACCTTGTGTAACGGTCTGCCCGAGGAGGTCATAAAGGCCCCCACTCTCCTGGCTTTCCACAAACGATGTAAATCTGAATGATCCAAGAGGGCTTTTTGCGCAAGGAACAATACAGCTGAGTTCAGACTGGCAGTTTACCCCGCTAGAGCCTTGTTTGAGCCATGTTTTACAAGCGGATTAAAGGGGGCATTCACACAGGCACATCTGCCTGGCGTTCCCCACCCGTAGTCAACCCGTTCTGTTCTGCTTCGCTCAGGTGTTTAAAAGATACCTGGTAAAAGCGGTAGCAAATCAGTGAGAGCCCATTTATCCTGCTTCATTCCGCTTCCAGGAAGGGTGAACGCCAACCCGAAAAGCCCAGAGCAATCCACATTGCGTGTAAGGCAGCAGTGATATGATTGGCTGTGCTCCGCTCTACCGCCCAATGTGGTGCCGGCGCAACGGGATCCTCCCCAAATCGGCCAGATGCGCTTATGCGCACATGCGCACATAGCCGAATTACCAGGGAAAAGCCATTTACAGCCGCACTTCCAGGCCAGCAGTCTGAACGCTCCCGTGCGCCTCATCCCGGTATGCTCCCACATCAGTCGCTGCAGTGTGACCGGGAAAACTCGGAACACTTTGTTCCGGGGCTTTTTTGCCACAACTGACTCCTGCTTCAAACTGCCAGTCTGAACTCAGCCTATGGTTCAGAAAGAAGCTCAGGGTAGAGGGTTAGGGCAGGGGTCTAAGCTGGTGGTCACTAGGGTAGCCAGGTCCCTTCTGGCAACCAGTGACAGTGGGGGATGGAGGGGACATACGAAAAGAAGGAGAAAGGCCTAGGCGTCATCGCCAGTGTCGCACAGGAAGTGACATCATCACACCAGCGACGTCTGGGCGACGCTCTGGTATTTGGGCAAAAATTCTGTGGTAAAACCAGCTTCTGTTTTCTTTTACTCACTTTTATTTCATTTTGTTTGATTGTTTTATGAGGCCAATCGGCCAGGCCGGCCTCAGCGGGGAGGGCAGGGTATAAATCGAATAAATAAATAAATAAATAACGCTGGAGGCTCGCCCGGACATCGTTGGCATGATCGTGTCACTTTCTGTACAACGCTGGCCACAAGGTCTAGGCCTTCTCCTTTCTCCTGGGAAGTCCACCCCACCAGCCAGCTGATCGGGAGCTGGAGGTAGGGCCTAGGAGGGGCGGGGGACCCCTGCCTCCACTGGGAGGGTCTGGCAACCCAAGTGGGCACCTCTGGGATCCTGACACAGCGTGGTGTGCACAGCCACAAAATGGCCGCCACAAAATGGCTGCCGCAGCTTACCTTCAGTCACTCTGTGACTAGTATTTTGGGAGAGGGAGAAAAAGAATTCACTGCCACAGGAGGCGGTGGCAGCTACAAGCATGGACAGTTTCAAGAGGGAATTAGATAAACATCTGGAGCAGAAGTCCATCGGTGGCTTATTAGCCACAAGGTAGAGATAGGGACTCTTAGTCTGAGGCAAGTGATGCTCCGTATTCTTGGTACTTGGGTTGGGGGCCCACAGTGGGAGGGCTTCTAGTGGTCCTGGCCCCACTGCTGGACCTCCTGATGGCCCCTGGTGTTTTTGACCACTGCATGACAAAGTGTTGGACTAGATGGGCCATTGGCCTGATTCAACATTGGCTTCTCTTATGTTGTTATGTTCTTATTTCAAGAGGGAATTAGATAAACATATGGAGCAGAAGTCCATCAGGGGCTATTAGCCACAGGGTATAGATGGGAACTCTCAGTCTGGGGCAGGTGATGCACTCTATTCTTGGTGCTGGAGGGGGCAGCAGTGGGAGGGCTTCTAGTGTCCTGGCCCCACTGCTGGACCTCCTGATGGCACCTGGTATATTTTGGCCACTGTGTGACAAAGTGTTGGACTAGACGGGCCATTGGCCTGATCCAACATTGGCTTCTCTTATGTGCTTATGTTCTTAAGTTTGGTTTCTCAGCTCTCTCCACCCCAGGCATAATTTTATAAACCTCAATCATGTCTGTCCGTCCCCGTCACCCCAGTCGTCTCCTTTCTAAACCCAAAAGGCCCAGACTCTTCGACCTTTCCTCCAAGGGAAGGCACTCCAACCCCTCGTCGTCTTGGTTGCCCTCCTCTGTACTTTACCCAGCTCTGCAGTGTCCTTTTCAAGACATGGTCATCTTCGGAGGCCCTGCTTCAGGTACACCTATCTTCTGAATTTAGGCAAGTGGCAACCCAGAAGAGGGCCTTCTCTGTTGTGGCACCAAAGATCTGGAATTCTTTCCCCAGGGAGATACATCCATCCCCTTCTGTTGCCATCTTCCACCAGAGGGTGAAGACCTTTTTGTTTAGTTTGGCGTTCTCTCAGTGATCTTCCTGACCAATAACTGCTCTTTTTATGTCTTTGTATGTATTTTAAATATATTTTAATGGTTTTAGATTTGATTTTATTATCCATGTTTCAAATTGTTAGCTGCCTTGGTGGCGAAGGAGATGGAGATGGAGATGGAGATTGGATTTATACCCCGCCCTTCACAACCCGAAGGCATCCCAGAGCGACTTACAATCTCCTTTCCCTTCCCCTCCCCACAACAGACACCCTGGGAGGTAGGTGGGGCTGAGAGAGCTCTTTGAAGGACTGCTCTCAAGAGAACAACTCTGAGAGAATTGTGATTGGCCCAAGGGCACCCAGCAGCTGCATGTGAAGAAGTGGGGACTCAAACCCAGTTCTCCCAGATGAGAGTCCATGTTCTTAACCACTCTGCCAAACTGAGGGCAGAGAGGAGAATATAAGTTTTGTAAATTAATTAAGGCCCGGGAGAATGATTGCATTCCAGTTCCAATGATGTACTTGCCAGAAGTTGGAAAGAGAACACTGGAATGGATGTACCTTGATCTCCACCAGCAATGCAAATTTTTGTTTTTAATGTTCAGTTCACTTTCCACCTCTGAACAAATTGGAATAAGCCAGGGAAGAAAACTGTGGGATTGTGCTGTCCGGACATGCCCTTAGAGTTACATAACGCTTGAGCCCTTTTACGGCAGAATTAGATGTCATAAGAAACACAGGGCGTGTGTTCAAGTCATATAATCCAATTTTCCTGATGCCTCGACCTCACTACAAAGAGTGTTCCCCACCCAGCATCCAGTGATGTGGAGAGGAAACAGACAGCGGAATAACGTCAGGACACAGGGCAAGTTTCGCTGTGCATTCCACAATATGAGCCAGCAGCGTGATGCAGCAGTGAAAAAGGCGAATGCGATTTTAGGCTCCATTAGCAAAAGGGTAGTGTCGAGGTCAAGCGAGGTACTGGTGCCCCTGTACTCTGCTTTGGTTAGACCCCACCTGGAGTACTGCATTCAGTTTCGGGCACCACAGTTTTGGAAGGATGCCAGGAAGCTGGAAGGAGTCCAGCATAGGGCAACGAAGCTGGTGAAGGGTTTGGAGACAACGTCCTGTGAAGAGAGGCTGAAGGAGTTCGGAATCTCTGCACTGGACAAGGGCCGCCTGCCTGGTGACAACTGCCACCTTCTGACACCTAAAGGGAGGCCACACGGAGGCATGTTTTCAGTTGGGTTCGATGACAGAACTTGGACAAATGGATATAAACTACAGCAAAAGGAGGTTTCAACTAAATTTGAGGGAGAACTTCCTGGTGGTGAGGTGTGTCCAACGCTGAGACAATCTCCTCTGTGAAGTGGCGGATTCTTGGTCATTGGAGGTTCTTACAGATCAACTGGATACCTACTTCTCAGCGATGTTATAGTCGTAGCGCCTGCATTGGCAGGGGGTTGGACTAGATGACCCCAGGGGATCCCTCCAACTCTGAGATCAGGGCCGGGAGGAGATCCGCACAGGGATGCCCTTTTCAGCAGCAGCCCGGCATTTCTTACGACATTTCGTTCTCCTCCTGGTTTCCCACTGATTCTTTTCCCCCTCCGCTTTCCGAGCTGGTCAAAGACGTTGCGACGTCAGTCCTTCAAGGAAAACGCTCCTTTCAGGAGTTTCAGCTGACATTTCTCCAGCCCATAAGGAAAACATTTTCTGTTGCCGTCAGCTGGGTTTATTTTTAAACTCCCTCTTCTGGCACGACGCTGGTCCGGCCCAGGTCCTTTCTTTAATACCTCGCATTGTTCTCTTGTTGTGCGAGACCAAAGCCTGTTTCGATTAAAAAGCGGCGAGTCTGCCAAGCCGTGCGCCTGGAGATTACGAATCCTTCAAGGGCGGCCACGTGTCAAGGAGAATAGATGGGAAGCGCCTCGGACTTGAACTTTGTTCAGAGTGGCTAGAAGCAGCCGGTTTCTTGCTGTAATCTTATCATCAAGGGCTCGAATTGTTAACAGTTCTTCGGAGGCATCCAATCAGTTGCACACTGGGGCTCGTTTCTCTCGGAGGGCAAACAAGCCATATTTGATTTCGGTCAGGGGTCCCCGGTGTCAGGCCTATAGCCAGAAAAAAATTCTTAGGAAGGCGAATACCGGGAGCGGGGAGGAATGTGCCTGATGTGTCTACGGAACCCAGAAGTGATGTAGGCACGTTGGTGACATCGTGAATGATGCTCTGGGTTTGGGGCAAAACTCTATGGTAGAAATTAACTCCTACCATAGAGTTTTGCCCAAAAACCAGAGTGTCGCCCCCAATTTCCCCACCGAGTTTTCCTTGCCGCTCCTCTTACTCTCAAGCCAATTTGGTGTAGTGGTTGAGTGCGCGGACTCTGATCTGGGAGAACTGGGTTTGATTCCCCGGTCCTCCAAATGCAGCTGCTGGATGACCTTGGGCAAGCCATAGTTCTGTCAGAGCTGTTCTCTCACAAGCAATTGCTGAAGGGGAAGGGGAAGTTCGTGCTCCTAAACACTACACCGAACTGGTTCCATCTGGTCCCAACCGCTTTCTAAAAACACTTGGTGGGCACCAAGAAAGGAGTCTGTGGGCACCATGGTGCCCAGAGGCACCGTGTTGGGGAACCCAGGACTAGGACCTGAGATAAAAAGGTAAAGGTAAAGGCTCCCTTGCTCGAAAGCCAGTCAAATCCAACTCTAGGGTTGCGGTGCTCATCTCCGTTTCAAAGCTGAAGAACCAGCGCTGTCCGAAGACATTTCCGTGGTCATGTGGCCGGCATGACTAAACACCAAGGCGCATGGAATGCTGTTACCTTCCCACTGAAGTGGTACCTATTTATCTACTTGCAATTTCTTGCTTTCGAACTGCTAGGTTGGCAGGAACTGGAACTAGAGACGGGAGCTCACCCCATCATGCGGCACTCATGGGTCTTGAACTGCTGAACTACTGACCTTCCACAGCCTGCAGTTCAGCGTCTTAACCACTTGAGCCACCGCAGCTGAGATACCCAGGTTCAAATTCCCCCTCATGACATGGAAGCTTGCTGGGTGACCTTGGGCCAGTCACAAACTTTCAGTCTTACCTCCCTCACAGGGTTGTTGTGAGGATAAAATGGAAGAGAAGAGAACAAGGTAATCCACTCTGGGTCCCTGTCGGGGACAACAGTGGGGTATAAAATAAGTAAAATTTAAAAAATTACAAAAGACAAATGGTTTAGAGGAAGGAACTATTGGAAATATGTGTATTGCAAGGTCTAAATTCAATCATTATAGGGTTAACATGTTTACATTGTGTGCTATTGTTTAGACTGACCTGGAAGGGAACCTGACACAGAAAGCCAATGGGAAAAAAGCCCGGGAAACTGAAGCCTATTTACTAACAATCATTGGTTAATGCATTCAGGTGATTTCCTTCTAGGGGTCAAGAAGAAAGGAAGAATCGTGAACAAAGATTGATCGCAACCACTGAATATTTAACTATTTTCACCAAATTTTCCAACAGGAACCAGGTCAGAGTCTGAGACTTTAAATGACAAAATGATCCCCTTGGACCCTTTGTGTAGTTTAACGATACATGAGCCGGCATCCGCAGTACTTACTTCTGAACAGCTGCACTGGTGGCGCTCAAGAGCAAGGGATAGCAGCAGATTTAACGCTTCCTCTTCTGGTAAGCTGCAACTAAGACAGTCGGGCCTGGTTCGAGACCCCATGACAATGTGTACTCCTCCACTCTTACACAACACTTTGGTGTAGGGATGTTAACTCCAGGCTGGGAAATTCCTGGAGATTTCGGGGTGGGACCTATAGAGGGGAGGATTTGGGGAGGAGAGGGCCCTCAGCGGCGATGTGACGCCATCAAACCCCCCCCTCCATGGCAACCATTTCCCCCAGATAGGGTCGCCGGCTCTAGATTCAGAAATTCCTAGAGATTTGGGGGTGGAACCTGAGGAAGGCGGGGTTTGGGGAGGGGAGGGGCATCGGTAAGGTATCATGCCAAGGAGTCCGCCTTCCAAAGCGGCCATTTTATCCTGGAGGGCTGATCTTTGTGGTCTGGAGAGCAGTTGTCATTCCAGGAAATCTCCAGGCCCCACTTGGAGGCTGGCAATTGATTTAGGCCCTACCCGGAATTTGGCAACTCGGCAGACTCTTATCTGGGAGAACCGGGTTTGATTCCCCACTCCTCCACTTGCACCTGCTGATGTGACCTTGGGTCAGTCACAAGCTCTGGCACAGCTGTTCTCTCAAGGACAGTTTCTGTCAAAAGTTCTCTCAGCCCCACCTGCCTCATAGGTTGTCTGTTGTGGGGAGGGAAGGGAAAGGAGTTTGTAAGCCGCTCTGAGACGCCTTTTGGTAGTGAAGGGCGGGCTATAAATCCAATCTCTTCTTCTTCTTCTACCTCACAGGGTGTCTGTTGTGGGGAGGGGAAGGGAAAGGAGTTTGTAAGCTGCTCTGAGATGCCTTTGGGCAGTGAAGGGCGGGGTATAAATCCAATCTCTTCTTCTTCTTCTTTGGTGGCATTCCCAGCTTCTAGCTCTATCTAGGGTTGCCAGCTCTGGGTTGGGAAATACCTGGAGATTTGGGGCATGGAGCCTGGGGAGGGCGCAGTTTGGGAAGGGGAGGGGCCCCAGCACCTTATAATTGCCACAGAGTCCCCCGTTTCAAATTGGCCATTTTCTCCAAGTAAACTGATCTCTGTTGCCCGGCAATCATTTGTAATCCCTGCAGATCTCCAGCTACCAATTGGAGGCTGGGAACTCTATAACAGGTAAAAGTAAAGGTTTCCCTTGCTCGAACGCCAGTCGAAACCTGACTCTAGGGGGCAGTGCTCATCTCTGCCTCCAAGCTGAAGAGCCAGCACTGTCCGAAGACATCTCCGTGGTCATGTGGCTGGCATGACTAAACACCAAGGTGCATGGAATGCTGATACCTTCCCACCGAAGCGGTACCTATTTATCGACTTGCAATTTCTTGCTTTTGAACTGCTCGGTTGGCAGGAGCTGGGTCCAGAGACGGGCACTCACTCCATCTTGCGGCACTCGGGTCTCGAACTGCCGAGCCACAAACCTTCTGGCCTGCAGCTCGGCGTCTTAACCTCTGAGCCATCGCGGCCCCTTCAACCCTATAATACCAGCATTTCATCTTCAATAAGAAGTTCAGTAATCTTGTCCTCTCCTTTCAGTGGTCACGTACAGGAAGTCCAAAACAAACTCCAGCCCGTTGGATAAGATCACACCTGCTAGAATCAAGGAACAGAACCTTCACATCACCGCATGCGTTAGTTACCTGCATCACTCCACGTCTCGGGTGGCCACCTGACCATGCCCTAGCTGGTTACTTCCTCCGTGCTGGAAAGAAGAGAGGGAAGCATCTCTTTGTGGTTGCTTAGCAACGCCACGGTATGCGTTGCCCTGTCACTTCTGGAGTAGATAAAGGAGGATGAGGAAGCATCTCTGTTGTATCTTAGCAACAGCAAGGTAGATGCTGCCCAGCCACTTCTGCGATAGGTGAAGGAGGAAGAGGAGGTGGAAGGATACCGTAATTTAAGGTTGCCATTTCTAAATTGGGAAATCCATAGAGATTTGGGACTGAGGCCTGGTGAAGGTCAATGTTCGGGGAGGGGAGGGACCTCAGCTGGGTATAACGCCATAAAGCCCACCGTCCAAAAGAGCCATTTTCTCCAGGGGAACAGATCTCTGTAGTCTGGGGGTCAGTTGTAATTCCCGGAGACCTCCAGACCCCTCCTGGACATTGCCAACTCTATGTCTTGTTGCTGAGCACAAGATATGTGCTGGTGTAAAATGACTGGAAGATGTGGTCCTAAACACAGTTGTCATGCACCGGGAAGCAAGGAAACAGTCATGATATCTCCGGTGCATTGTCAGATGTGAGGAATACATGTGCACCTTCCTTCACGCAGTCCATGTTTACTATGAGAAACGCCAGTATAACCCAAGGTTCAGAAACTATGTGATGCTACTCTTGGTAACAGGGCTTCAGCTAGGGTTTCCAGGTCCCCCCAGGTCACCAGCGAGAGATGGGGCGGGGGGTCGTAGGGTTGTTACCCCTACCAGCTCTGAATTAAAAAGCTGAGGCACTGACTCCAGTTTCTGGGGGGATTAGTCAAAGGGTAGGCCTCAGTGAGAGGAGGAGGAGGAGGAGATTGGATTTATACCCCGCCAGTTCGGTGTAGTGGTTAAGTGTGCGGACTCGAATCTGGGAGAACCGGGTTTGATTCCCCACTCCTCCACTTGCACCTGCTGATGTGACCTAGGGTCACTCACAAGCTCTGGCACAGCTGTTCCTGAAAGAGCAGTTTGTGTTAGAGTTCTCTCAGCCCCACCTACCTCACAGGGTGTCTGTTGTGGGGAGGGGAAGGGAAAGGAGTTTGTAAGCCGCTCTGAGACTCCGTGTGAAGGGCAGGGTATAAATCCAATCTCTTCTTCTTCTTCTTCACTACCCAAAGGTGTCTCAGAGCGGCTTACAAACGCCTTTCCCTTCCCCTCCCCACAACAGACACCCTGTGAGGTAGGTGGGGGTGAGAGAGCTCTGACAGAAACTGCTCTTTTTCAAGAACAGCTCTTATCAGAACTATGGCTTGCCCAAGGTCATCCAGCCAGGTGCGAGTGGAGGAGTGGGGGAACCAAACCCAGTTCTCCCAGATTAGAGTTTGCGCACTTAACCACTACACCAAACTGACTCACTGAGAGGTGGGGTAACAGCGAGGATCTTGCTACCGACGGTTACGGGGATCTTCCCCTTTATGAGAGCTCTCAATAACCAGTCCAAGGCTTAGGCATGTGCTCCGTCAACTGCATTGGTTTCCGGCTGAGTACCCGATTCGCTTCAAGGTGTTGGTTTTGACCTTCAAAACTGTTATGTACTGAATGTGAATCGCTCCTATCTATTCACATGTTAAGCCTGAGTCTGAATGTGGCTCTTCAGATGTCGCATTGCTATTGGTCGGTTTCTGCGAAACCTGTGTAATTACCCAATCACGGAGTGATATTGTTGCAAAGAGGGAACGGTCCTGATTGGCCTTTATCCCTGTATTCTGATTGGTCTTTAACTTGTAATGGGTGTGGCTTGGACAGCCCGGGAGAGTTTAAAAGAAGGAGCTGTGCTCCCCTTGTCGTCGTGTGTTCCTGACTTACATTTGCTGTTTAATAAAGCTGAAATCACTTGAAGCGGAATCCTTTGTTGAGTCTCATACTTAACAAAAACCTTATACGGCCTGGGCCGACATATTTAAGGGACCGCCTCTTCCCATATACGCCTCTTCCCATGTGTGCCTCGAAGAGCATGACGCTCGAAAGATCAACATCTCCTGGTGGAACCCTGACCCGAAGGACGCCCGTCTTGCCTCAACCAGGACCAGGGCTTTCTCTGTCCTGGCCCCATGCTCCCTATTGAGACCAGGCCCCTGCGGGATCTCCTTTGGTTCCGCTGGGCCTGCAAGACGGAGCTGTTCCGCCAGGCCTTTGGTTGAGGCCGTGGGTGCCCGTCTATGCCCTCCCTGAGGTTATTGTCACCCGTCCGTCACCCATCTACTGACCACTGACAACTGGTCTTTAATTCATTGTACCATCGGGCCAGGACTTTATAGCCAACTGACGCTGTTCCAGGCAGTACCCGTTGTTTTAATGGTGATAATGTTTTATCGTGTTGTAATGTTTAACGTTAGAAATTGAAATTGTATTTATTCGAAGGATGTTACCCACCCTGAGCCTGCACGCGGGATGGGCAGGATACGCATGCAAATAATAAACAAGTAAATAAAATAAAAACAGAGAATGTTTTATTAAAGGATATTTAGGGGTTGTAACACACAAGCAGCACACGTGAAACAGACACACATACAAGGTTAAAGCGCTTGGGGCTCTTTAGCTGGGAGGAACGATGGCTGAGGGGTGACACGATCGAGGTTTATGAGATTATGCGTGGGATAGAGAAGGTAGAGAAAGAGGTCCTTTTCTCCCTTTCTCGCAATACAAGAACTCGTGGGCACTCCATGAAATTGCTGAGCAGTCGGGTTAGAATGGATAAAAGGAAGTCCTTCTTCACCCAAGCGGCGGCAGCTACAAGCACGGATGGCTTCAAGAGGGAACTGGATAAGCATATGGAGCAGAGGTCCATCAGTGGCTATTAGCCACAAGGTATAAATAGGAGCTGCGGTGGCTCAAGTGGTTAAGACGCTGAACTGCAGGCTGTGGAAGGTCAGTAGTTCAGCAGCTCAAGACCCGTGAGTGCTGCGAGACGGGGTAAGCTCCCGTCTCTAGTTCCAGCTCCTGCCAACCTAGCAGTTCGAAAGCAAGACATTGCAAGTAGATGAGCACCGCAACCCTAGAGTCGAGATGAGCACCGCAACCCTAGAGTCGGATTCGCCTGGCTTTCGATCAAGGGAACCTTTACCTTTACCTTTTATAAATAGGGACTCTCAATCTGGGGCAAATGATGCTCTGTATTCTTGGTGCTTGGGGTGGGGGCAACAATGGGAGGGCTTCTAGTGTCCTGGCCCCACTAGTGGACCTCCTGATGACACCTGATATTTTTGGCCACTGTATCACAGAGTGCTGGACTGGATGGGCCCTTGGCCTGATCCAATACTGGCTTCTCTTATGTTAATAGCTACCTTTCCTGAAGATGAACGAGAGATGGCAAAACGGCCAGCGCTTCACTGAGAGAAAGGACCCAGTATATGGGGGGGGTGTTAATGGGTGCCCAAGCTAACACGAATGACGTACTGGAGCTCTGCCCTCCTCAGACTCCACCCCAAAATCTCCAGAGATTTCCCAGCCTGGAGATGGCAACCCCAAGGGTAGAGTTTTCCTCACAACCGCCATCTCCTTTCCAGCACTGTTGCTAAAAATCTATGGCTTATCCTACAGTTGATTTAGAGCGGCGCTCTGATATTTCTAGTACAGGGGTGTCAAATGTGTGTCCCGGGGAGCATATCAGCCCCCCGGAGGGCTTCTGTACTGCCCACAGTGGAACTGGCTGTCTTCTGCTTCTTCTTCCAGTTCTGCTGCTGCCGAGTCATCATAAGTTTGCAGCTTACAGAGACACACCTGAACAGCACGCTCAAGTTTGCAACAGCACTGACATTTTGATGCAGTAATTCAGAGCAAGAGGTGTCAGTGATCAGACACTGTGAAATAAAATATTGCAAGGGTGCGAATGTTTTAAGCATGTTTTTAAGTAAAAAAAAACCCCCAACCCTTTGTGTTTGTGTCCTTTATAAATTTTCTATCTCCGCTACCTGGCATTACATTTTATGACACACACGTGGCCCGGTCCAACGAGGTCTCATTTATGTCAGATCCGGCCCTCATGATAAATGAGTTCGACACCGCTGCTCTAGTGCATCGAAACTCGGTGCACTGCTAAATGTCAAAAGCACTATTGAGCCGGTGTTGTTGTGTATTGAAATGTGAATCACTGCTATACTTTCTCATGTTAAGCTTGATTCTGAATGTGGCTCTTCAGCTGTCGCATTACTATTGGCTGGTTTCTGAGAAACCCCTGTACAGAACCAATCATCTTCTAAATATGTATCAAAGCGGGAACAATTGTGATTGGACCTTATCTCTGTGTTTCTATTGGTCCTTAACTTATTTTGGGAGTGGCTTTGACAGCCCGGGAGAGTTTAAAAGGAGGAGTTTTGTGGTGTGTTTTGTTGTGGTGTTCTGAGTTGGAGTTGCTGTTACAGATAAACTTGAAATCACTTGCTGAAATCATTTCGTTGTTGAGTTCCATACTTAACAGGCATCATATTTGGCCTCAGTGGAAGCGAATCGTTTTAGAAGGGTGTTTACTCTAGCTAGGTGTTTCGATCTCCTTCAGTTCTGCGGTTATTGAGGGCAGGTACAATAAAATCCCGTATCCAGAAAGGTTGCGCTCTTGCTCTGTAGGGGAGGTTGAGTCTGTAGAGCACATGTTCTTTAGCTACCCGCTCCACAGGGAGGAACGCCTTGGAATTATTACTC
This sequence comes from Gekko gecko, assembly GCA_029375565.1. Taxonomy (NCBI): domain Eukaryota; kingdom Metazoa; phylum Chordata; class Lepidosauria; order Squamata; family Gekkonidae; genus Gekko; species Gekko gecko. Next base: position 98,607 of record JAPDNY010000028.1, on the reverse strand, counting down.
TGTCACTTGATATGACGCCTGGCCATGTAAATACAAATAAAGCAAGGCTTCACTGGTTTTTATCTGATAAAAATCCTAAGATTACATGTCGAGTTGCTAAATTCTGTGCGTTAATTTTCAAAGCACGGAAACTGCACCTTATACGCTCTTAAATCTGAACACTTTTCGTTACAGTATTTTATGTTTGACTCAACTGTATGCTGGTCTAAAGGCCGTAACAAACAATTACTACTGCTACTGCTAGCCTCTGGTAAATCTGTTATTCGTTTCCAGCTGGAAACTTCATCACTGATGAAACAGCAGCCTATGAACCTGGCGCGGGAACGAAGGTGGACACCGTTTCCACCCTGGGATTGGAAATGTCAAAGAATTTAACCCAGTAAGAGGCTCGATTGGGCTTGGGCCCTTCGAGTACTGCGTATAATGATTAATCCAGCTTTTATTGCTTTACCGGCAAGGCCGGCGTTTGCAATCCATCATTTGCCAGGCTAACAAGAATCACGCTGGTTTTCCTAACGTGGGAGTAAGCATCCCAATTAGTTCATTTGAGACCTCATTATGCTCCATTATGGAGCTGTGGCGGCTCAAGTGGTTAAGACGCTGAACTGCAGGCTGTGGAAGGTCAGTAGTTCAGCAGTTCGGGACCCGGGTGCCGCATGACAGGGTGAGCTCCCGTCTCTAGTTCCAGCTCCTGCCAACCTAGCAGTTCGAAAGCAAGACATTGCAAGTAGATAAATAGGTACCGCTTCGGTGGGAAGGTAACAGCATTCCGTGCGCCTTGGTGTTTAGTCATGCCGGCCATATGACCACGGAAACGTCTTCGGACAGCGCTGGCTCTTCGGCTTTGAAACAGAGATGAGCACCACAACCCTAGAGTCGGATTCGACTGGCTTTCGAACAAGGGAACCTTTACCTTTACCTTTATGCTCCATTATGTTAACCAGCAATCGGATGACTCCCGTAATTGCATCTGCGATGTGCGAACGTCATGTTTAGATTGCTAACGTGCTTAACGGCTTCCGTGAGCCGCTTCCACGAGTCTCCAGAGTCCTCTGCTCTTGAAGGGTTTGTTTGGCAACCCAGCCAAAGGCATGGTCTGGGGAGGGGCCGTGGCTCGGTGGCAGAGCCTCTGCTTGGCATGCAGAAGGTCCCAGGTTCAATCCCCGGCATCTCCAATTAAAAAGAACCAGGTAGGAGGGGATGTGAAGGACCTCAGCCTGAGACCCCGGAGAGCTGATGCCAGTTTGAAGAGGTCCCAGGTTCAACCCTCGACATCTCCAGTTGTAAGGACCAGGTAGAAGGTAGTAGGAAAGCCAGTTTGGTGTAGTGGTTAGGAGCGTGGGCTCTAATCTGGGAGAGCTGGGTTTGATTCCTCCACTCCTCCACATGCAGCTGCTGGTGTGATCTTGGGTCAGTTACAAGTTCTTTCAGGGCTTTTCTCCCACGAGCAGTTCTTGAAAGAGCTCTCTCAGCCCCACCTACCTCACGGGGTGTCCATGGTGGGGAGGGGAAGGGAAAGGAGATTGTAAGCCGCTCTTAGACTCCTGGAGGGAGTGAAAGGCAGGATATAAATCCAATCTCCTCCTCTTCTTCTTCTTCTTCTTCTTCTTCTTCTTCTTCTTCTTCTTCTTCTTCTTCTTCTTCTTCTTCTTCTTCTTCTTCTTCTTCTTCTTCTTCCTGATGGACCAATAGTCTGATTCAGTATAAGTCAGCTTCATGTGAGCTTCACGGATGGTGTATCCACAGCAGATGCACGTAAATTCAGTGTCCAGAATGTTTTGTGGGAGTAAAGGCCAAAACATATTTGGTCCCCCAAGCTCTCACTGTTGTCTTCTGTGTCACTGAAGACTGCATATTCTCCAGATATTCTTGTGTGTCTTCAGTTTATTTGATAACTGCATCTGATGCCCAATGGTATTCGATTTCAGTGTTTGGCAGGATTTGATGGCATGCAATGGTGGTTAGTAACTGACGTTTGACATGCAGTGGTGTTAGTATCTGGCTGCATTTGAAAACTTGCAAAATTGCTTATTTGGTGCTTTTAAGCAACTGGAGTATTACATAGTACAAAGCACAACGGTTTTCTCCATTCCAAATGAGGCCACACCAAAGACCAATGCCAGGAGTCCTGTTTCTTGCCTAAAAATCCTAAGCGTAGGAAGATGTGCTCAGGCGTGAGCAGAATTGTGACCACTGTAGTATGGGCTGTATAAAGTAACATCTCTTGTGCCTTTCTCTTGCCAAAATCTTTATCGTTTCCTTCTCCCTTTTCGGGGGGTGTTGTTGACTTTCCCGCACAGGTTTTTTTTAAAGGGAGCTGAAATTCTTTAATGTATCAAACTCTCCCTTCTTGAAGAGCTAACTTCTAAAAACAGTTCTGCTTATGCTGCCCTGCTCTGATTGAATACCTGGAGGTCAGAAAATCCTCTTCTTCCACGTAAGAGCATCAGAAGAGCCCTGCTGGATCAGACCAGTGAGGATCCATCTAGCCCAGCATCCCGTCTCACACAGTGGCCAAGCAGTTCCTCTCGAGGCCCAACAACAGGGCAGAGAGGCCAAGACCTTCTCCGGATGTTGCTTCCTGGCTCTGAGATTCAGAGGGATTAGTGCCTCTGAATGTGGAGGTTCCTCTAAGTCACTATGGCTAGTAGTCATAGATAGACTTATCCTCCATGAGCCTATCAGAGCCCCTTTGAAAGCTGTTTATTGCTGTGGCCATCACGACATCCTCTGGCAGCGAATTACACATTTGAATCACTCTCTGCGTGAAGTAGTATTTATTTTTGTCTGTCCTGAACCTACTGCCCATCAGCTGCATTGGATGCCCTCGAGTTCCAGTATTTTGGGGAGAGGGAGAAGAGAGCCAGAGTCCGGTAGCGCCTTAAAGACTAACAAAACGTGTGGCACTGGGTATGAGCTTCCGTGAGCCACTGCCAATGCTCCCTCTAAGCAGTGGAGTCTTGTGAGCAAAAATTCTACTTTGTGAGCCACTGGCATTGAAGTTGTGAGCGAGCGATTTGGCTGCTGCATCAATTAGTTTGATCTGGAGCCCTCCTTCCTGAGCTGAGACAAAAACGTGTGAGCCAGAGGCTAAAAAATTGTGAGCTGGCTCACACTAACTCAGCTTAGAGGGAACACTGGCCACTGCTCACTTCTTCACTTCCAAAGAAATGAGCGGCGACTCACGAAAGCCCAACTTTTGCTAGACTCTAAGTTGGTCCTGGGCTCTTCCTCTTTTCCGCTGCTACAGACAGACCAACATGGCGACCAGTGTTCCCTCTAAGCTGAGTTAGTGTGAGCTAGCTCACAGTTTTTCTAGCCTCTGGCTCGCACATTTCTGTCTCAGCTCGGGAAGGGATGGGGCTCCAGAGCAAACTGATTTATGCAGCGTCCAAATCGCCTGCTCACAACTTCGATACCGGGAGCTCGCAAAGTAGAATTTTTGCTCGCAGGACTCCATAGCTCAGACGGAGCATTGCTGGCGACCCATCTCGGCCCATCTTCTTGGGAGCAGGAGAAAGAGTTCCCTTTGTCAACTCTCTGCACCTCGTGCCTAATTTTATAAACCCCTGTCACATCCAACGTTCCCTCTAAGCTGTGGAGTCTTGTGAGCAAAAATTCTACTTTGTGAGCTACCAGCGTTAAAGTGGTGAGCGAGCGATTTGGATACTGCATAAATTAGTTTGCTCTGGAGCCCTCCCTTCCTGACCTAAGACAAACATGTGTGAGCCGGAGGCTAAAAAACTGTGAGCTAGCTCACCCTAACTCAGCTTAGAGGGAACATTGCACGTCCCCAATTGGTCACGTCCCCCCTCAAGCCGTCTCTTTTCTTAACTCTGAAGTCCCAGACTCTTCGGCCTTTCCGCCTCGGGGAAGGTGTCCCAACCCCCCTCATCATCTCGCAACAGGATCTCCACCTGAATCCACACACCCGCCCACAAATCCCCTCTCCCCTCGAATAAGACCCATCCGCTTGCAAGAATGACTTACGCTCAGTTCTGGAAACAAGAGCAGATACCTGATAAGTGGGGATGGATTAAAAAAATGATTTTTATGGCTGAAATGGACAAACTAACAAGAAAACTTCATGGAGTAGAAGACGAAGAATTTTTAACAGACTGGAAAGATTTTAAAGACTTTTTAGAGCTTAACTGGGATGTGAAAAACAGATTACTTTGTTTGGATAGTTACTAATAATAGAAGTGTTGTAACAAGAGAGACTGTATTTCAAAAAGTTACCTAATTGTTAAAGTTAAAAAGCAAAATATTGAAATTTAAGATCTGAATATTAAGAACGAGTTGAATGTACGAGAATATTGGTTGAAAATGTTAACGGGGGCGGAGCATTGTGGGAAGCCAGGGAGGGACGGGGAGATAAAAATTTGAAAAGGATATGATAAGAATTGTAAACAAAATGTGGAACATGCTTTTATATATCCGATAATAAATTTTCTTTTTTTAAAAAAAGAATAAGACCCATCCGCGGTGGGTAAACCAGGGCCGCATTCCTTCCCAGGGTGACAGGCCGCCTCGCACGGCACCCTGACGGTCCGTCGCCCTGGCAACCACGGCTTGACATCATTCTGCCTCCTAACGTGTCAGGCCGCAAATGCGAGAGGTTATGAAAAGGGCCGCCCAGGCTTTCGCAGGAAATGAGGCACGGGGCAGACCACAGGGGAGGCGGCGGGAAGTCCCCTGATGAATCAACATTGGGAGCAGGGAATGGACGGGGGGAAATTGCTCCATCACCAGAAAACAGTGCGAAGGAGGAACCTGGTCGCTGCCGAAGGCATTCGATAAGCACGTGGCCGCTTGCAAATCCACCAAAAGGTTATTCAGATGCAAGAGAAGCATGCGGAGATGATATCTGTGTCATGAACATGTGACGTGGAAAATAATAAAACAGACTATATAAAAAAAATAAGCATACGGAGCAGAAGTCCATCTGTGGCTATTAGCCACTTAGAGTCTTGTGAGAAAAAATTCTAATTTGTCAGCTCCTGGCATTAAAGTTGTGAGCGAGCGACTTGGCTACCGCATAAATGAGTTTGCTCTGGAGCCCTCCTCCCTGAGCTGAGACAAAAATCTGTGAGCTGGAGGCTTAAAAACTGTGAGCTAGCTCACACTAACTCAGCTTAGAGGGAGCACTGCAGGGATAGGTAGGAACTCTCGGTCTGGGGCAAGTGATGCTCTGTATTCTTGGTGCTTGATGGGGGGGCAACAGTGGGAGGGCTTCTAGTGTCCTGGCCCCACTGGTGGACCTCCTGATGCCCCCTGGTATTTTTGGCCACTGTGTGACACAGAGTGTTGGACTGGATGGACTGTTGGCCTGATCCAACATTGGCTTCTCTTATGTTTTTATGAATTGGATCAACATACGGAGCAGAGGTCCATCAGTGGCTCTTAGCCACAAGGGAAGGACCTCAACAGGAATGCGATGCCATCAAGTCCACCCTCCAAAGCAGCCATTTCCTCCAGCGGAACTGATCTCTGTCATTTGGGAGATCGCCAGGCCCCACCTGGAGGTTGGTGACCCCATGCAGGATGGAGCCAGCATTTTAGAGCAGGGTAGGGTGGCCAAGTGTCTTACCTGGCAAAGTGGGGGAGAGTCGGTTCCTGCTTGGGACATTTGTGCACGCGGGCCGCGATGACGTCGCCCAGAAGTGACGTCATCGTGCTGGTGGTTTCAGGCTGATTGCTAGAGCGTTGCCCGGCAACGTGCCCAGCGCGATGATGTCACTTCCGGGTGATGTCACTTCCGGGTGATGTCATCACCCTGGGCACATCAGCCCAATCTGGGCACTTTGGGGGCGGGGGTTCCCCCCACCAACCAGATCTGGACCAGCGGGTTGGGGGCCCTTTGGGCGGAAACCCCCCCTGGGGGAATTGGCAGCCCTAGAGCAGGAGTCCCCGATGTGGGGCCTGTTTGACTTGATACCACTGAGTTGTGAATATGCATGAAGCACAATACCTGCGCAACATATGAAGCTTGGAGGGGGGAGGTGAAGAAGAAGAAGAAGAGGAGGAGGAGATTGGATTTACATCCCGCCCTTCACTACCCAAAGGAGTCTCAGAGCGGCTTACAATCTCCTTTCCCTTCCCCTCCCCACAACAGACACCCTGTGAGGTCGGTGGGGCTGAGAGAGCTCTTTCAAGGACTGCTCTCGCGAGAACAGTTCTTAGAGAACTTGTGACTGACCCAGGGGCACGCCAGCTGGCTGCTTGTGGAGGAGTGGGGAATCCAACCCGGTTCTCCCCGATGACAGTCCGCCCTCTTAGCCACCACACTAAACTGGCAGGGAGGCTCCCTTCCCTACTGGAATCCTGAGAAGGACCGAGCCTTTGGTGGCTGTTTTTTTTCAGGTTTAACATAACATAAGAACATAAGAGAAGCCAATGTTGAATCAGGCCAATGGCCCATCTAGTCCAACACTCTGGGTCACACAGCGGCCAAAAATACCATGTGCTTTCAGGAGGTCCAGCAGTGTGGCCAGGACACTAGAAGCCCTCCCACTGCTGCCCCCTCCAGCACCAAGGATAGAGTGCATCACCTGCCCCAGACTGAGAATTCCCATCTATACCCTGTGGCTAATAGCCACTGATGGACCTCTGCTCCATATCTATATATCTAATTCCCAAGTGGCCCCCTGTGTGCGGATATCTAAATCCGCACATCGGGGGCACCTGGGGGGCAGGGAGATTTTCCTGCGCACGTGGGGCAGTCCCCACGTGTGCAGAAAAATCTAAAAAGTTTAAAAAATTATACGGGGATCTTTAAATCCCCAAAAAAGTAAAAGAGCCCTCCCTGCTCATGCGCAGGGAACGCTCTACAAACTGGCCGTTGCCGCCGGGATGGGAGGATGGGAGAAGGCTTGGCGGTCCGGCCGGCCTCGCCTCTGCTGCTGGGGAGGGAGGGAGGAAGGGGAGGCTTGGCGAGCAGCCGGCCTCGCCGCTGGGGAGGGAAGGTGAAGCTTGGCGGGCCAGCCGGCCGGCCTCCCCCCCCGCCGCCGCCGCCACACCGCTTGAAAGGGAGGGAGGGGGAGGCTTGGTGGGCCGGCCGGCCTCCCCCTCCCGCCGCCGCCGCCGCCCTGTTGCTTGCTTGGGTGGGTGCTTGGGTGGGTGGGTGGGTGGGAGGGAGGGAGGGGAGGCTTGGCGGGCCGGTCGGCCGGCCTCCCCCCCGCCACCGCCGCCGCCCGGGTGGGTGGGTGGTAGGGAGGGGGAGGCTTGGCGGGCCAGCCGGCCGGCCTCCCCGCCGCTGCCACCGCCCTGTTGCTTGCTTGGGTGGGTGGGAGGGAGGGAGGGAAGGGGAGGCTTGGCGGGCCGGCCGGCCGGCCTCCCCCTTGCTGCTTGGGAGGGAGGGGAAGGCTTGGCGGGCCGGCTAACCTCGCCGCCCCTCCGCTGCTGCTGGGGAGGGGGAATCTCGGCGGGCCGGCTGGCCTTGCCGCAGCCGCCGCCGCTGCTGGGGGGGAGGGAGGGGGAAGCTTGGCGGCTGGAGTACTCCCTCCCCCCGCGAATATCGCGGGTCCCGCCTCTTGTGTTTATCTAATTCCCTCTTGAAACTGTCCTTGCTTGTAGCTGCCACCACCTCCTGTGGCAGTGAATTCCATATGTTAATCACTCTTTGGGTGAAGAAGTATTTCCTTTTACCTGTTCTAACCCGACTGCTCAGCAATTTCATGGAGTGCCCACGAGTTCTTGTATTGTGAGAAAGGGAGAAAAGGGAGAAAAGTACTTCTTTCTCAACCTGCTCAATCCCATTCATAATCATAATCTTATAAACCTCGATCATGTCACCCCTCAGCCGTCGTTTCTCCAAGCTGAAGAGCCCTAAGCATTTTAACCTTTCTTCATAGGGAAGGTGTTTATGTGGCTCACCTTGCCAGCTGTACAGATCAGGTTGCCAGACTCCAGGTAGAGCATTTGGAAAGTGGACTCGATGGCATTATAGGCTGTTGAAGTCCCTTCCCTCCCCAAACCCCGCCCTCCCCAGTCTCCACCCCCAGATCTCCTGGAATCTCCCAACCCAGAACAGGCCGCCCTTCTGAGAAATGGCCGATAAGGCAATCGCTCGAAGTCACTTGCATCTTTCTCGGGGCTCACCAGGTTCTGACAGATTTTTCTAGAAAGCCCACAACTCTCAGTAGAACTTTGCTAAGTTGCTAACCGACTTTCCTCACAGGAAAAGCGGAGCGAGGTCATGGCCGGTCACTGCTGATAACACCGCTTCAAGACATCTCTGTCTTTCTCCACCCATTCCTGTTTTGGATCCTTGGTGGATCTGCCAATTGTCTACCCTTGACTTTCTCTTTCCATCCCGGTCTGCTTCTTCTTGTTTCTGCCTGATGTGTCCTCCCCCCACACATTACACCCTCTCTCCTTCTAGATCAGGGGTGTTGAACTCATTTGCTACAAGGCCCAGATCTGACATAAATGGGACTTTGTGGGGCTGGGCCATGCATGTCATAAAATGTAATAGCCAGGTAGCAGAGATATAAACTTTATAAGAGATACAAAAACAATTAAAGATTTTTTTTTACTTAAAATACAAATATGCTTAAAACTCTTGCAATATTTTGTTTTGATATGTTGTCGAAGGCTTTCACGGCCGGAGTTCATTAGTTGCTGTAGATTTTCCGGGTTGTGTGGCCGTGGTCTTGGCGTTGTAGGACCTGACGTTTCGCCAGCAGCTGTGACTGGCATCCTCAGAGGTGTAACACAGAAAGATGGAGTACTCTCTGTGTCGAGATGAGAAGAAAAATGGTAGGCATATACAAAAGGACCTCCTCAGGAAAGCTCCTCCATTAGCATGTTCATAGCCTGGGGAACTCCTACAAGATAATGACTCAGCCCTACCCCACCTTCCTGAGTAGATATAAATTACCAGCCTACCATTTTTCTTCTCACCTTGACACAGAGAGTTCTCCATCTTTCTGTGTTATACCTCTGAGGATGCCAGTCACAGCTCCTGGCAAAACATCAGGACCTACAATGCCAAGACCACGGCCACACAACCTGGAAAATCTACAGCAACTAATATCTTCTTTATTTAACAGTCTTTCATAGCTGACGCTTCCCAAACCTCCCCCTGCCAAAAAAAAGATGCCTGCATAAAATGGAAAGGTGAGGGAATAGTGGGGTTTGGCAATGCAATTTTTTAAAATAAAACACCACGAAAAAGCACAAGGATCACAGCAGAAACTAAAAATATAAAATGCTCTGAGCCTAGGAAAACATGAAATGGCTGGGCATTGCAAGCTTCTCCCCCCCCCCAGGTCTACTCAGAGTGGCAGTGTCTCTCCAGTGTAATGTCCCCCTTTGGCTGTGGGTTCCCAGGTTAGCATACACATTTAGGCACCCGTTCCCAGGTCCATTCAGCAGAGACAAGCTGACTCAAAACATCAGCCCTTTACTTGCCGGTTTGGTGTAGTGGTTAAGTGTGCAGACTCTAATGTGGGAGAACCAGGTTTGATTCCCCAATCCTCCACTTGCACCTGCTGATGTGACCTTGGGTCAGTCACAAGCTCTGGCATAGCAGTTCTTGAAAAAGGGCACTTTCTGTCCGAGTTCTCTCAACCCCACCTACCTCACAGGGCATCTGTTGTGGGGAAGGGAAGGGAAAGGAGTTTGTAAGCCCCTCTGAGACTCCTGGCAAAATTAGAATTAGATAAACATATGGAGCAGAAGTCCATCAGTGGCTATTAGCCACAGGGTATAGATGGGAACTCTCAGTCTGGGGCAGGTGATGCACTCTATCCTTGGTGCTGGAGGGGGCAGCAGTGGGAGGGCTTCTAGTGTCCTGGCCCCACTGCTGGACCTCCTGACGGCACCTGGTATATTTTGGCCGCTGTGTGACAGAGTGTTGGACTAGATGGGCCATTGGCCTGATTCAACATGGGCTTCTCTTATGTTCTCTTATGTTCTCCTCCGGGTAGTGAAGGGCAGGGTATAAATCCAATCTCTTCTTCTTCAATCTCTTCTTCTTCAATCTCTTCTTCTTCTTCTTCTTCTTCTTCTTCTTCTTCTTCTTCTTCTTCTTCTTCTTCTCTCTTCTTCTTCTTCTCCTTCTTCTTCTCCTTCTTCTTCTTCCTCTTCCTCTTCCTCTTCCTCTTCCTCTTCTTCATCTTCTTCTTCTCCTTCTCCTTCTCCTTCTCCTTCTCCTTCTCCTTCTCCTTCTCCTTCTCCTTCTCCTTCTCCTTCTTCTTCTTCTTCTTCTTCTTCTTCTTCTTCTTCTTCTTCTTCTTCTTCCAAGGAGACAACTCCAGTAAGCAACAGGAGACCACTGAATCATGCACAGATGTTTCCATGCCAAATGTTCCACTCCAGCTGTCATTGGTTGTTCCACAGGGTAGCCCAACTGGGCCACGAAACATGGAGTGGCCTACTCGGAAGGCAGACCACTTCAATGCCCGTTTTCTTTGTGGCGGATGCCACTCCATGGAAAGATGATTACTGCAAAAGAAGCAAGGGATGGTAAAGCTGGAGGACTCATCCGTGGGGGCACCAGGTGTTTTGCCCGGGAGCGCAAAGAAACTCATCGACCTGGCTTGGCTGTGGATCACTTGCCGTGATGCCTCACCAGAGAGTTTATGGAAGCTGAACATTAAAGAATAGCTGAACATTAAAGAATAGCTGAACGTGCCAGCTGGCAGGGACTCACTCAGGTCTTTGCCATCCTTCACGAATGGCACATTGGCTTCCATCTTATGGAATGTGTGAACATGCGTTTATTTATTCATATCCCACTTTTCTCCACAGTGGAGACCCGAAGCGGCTTACGAAAGAAATAGAATGAGACAACTAATAACGAAAGAACATGGGTCACTGGGGTGTAGGGGGGAAGGTATTTGTGAATTTCCTGCTTTGTACAGGGGGTTGGGCTACATGACCCTGGAGGTCCCTTCCAGCTCTGCAATTTATGCAATAAAAACCAAAGACATTTTACAATCCAGGTAGTAATGGGAGCCAGGATTTTATTTGCATCTTATTGGAAATTTCCGACGATCCCTTCGGAACACGGCCTAGTAGAGAAGACTACAGAAAGTGCAGAAATGGACAAGTTGACTTTGTTGTTAAAAGGGCAAATGGAAGAAGATTCTGTCGGATTATGGACTCCGTTTTATAGTTGGATGAGAAAGAAATACAAAGGTATGAACTCCTTAATAGTATAATGTGAAGAAGCCTTTATGGACTTTTAAAATCTCACAGTCTCTCTCTCTGTAATGTGAAATGATAAGTAGAGAAGATTTCTATGCAGAAGACTTATTGTTTTTGTCAGGGCTTTTTTTGTAGAAACAGCCCAACAGGAACTCATTAGCCTATTAGGCCACACCCCTGACAGCACCGCTCATTAGCATATCAGGCCACACCTCCATGTTACCAGAAGTGTGGTCATCCAGCCACACCCACCTTTTGCTTCTTATTCTGTTTACCTTGTTTGTTGTCAAAACCCAGGGCTTTTTTTGGAGCAGGAACTCCTTTGCATGTTAGGCCACACTCCTCATATAGCCAATCCCAATGAGTTTCTGTGGTTGGGTGTGGCCTATTATGCTAATGAGTTCCTGCTGGGTGTGGCCAACTCGGGAGCCAGCTGGAACTCCGTTCCTGTGCCTTCCTGCCCAAAAATAGCCCTGGTTTTTGTTCCTTTCCCCCTTCCCCTCCCCTTTCCCATCTTTGTATACCCTAAATACTTAATAAAGGCTGCGTTCACATGAGCAAGATAATGTGTGTGGAGGGGAGCGAGGCTATGTGCTCGGTAGCAATTTGACCCGCATTTGCGTGATCACACAGTCCTGGTTTCCTAGTGAGTTTTCCGACACAGGGGAAATCAAGTACTTTCCAGGTATTTATGCTGTGAATCCACGATTTTGCCTGTCTGGACAAGCCATCTCTCACAGTGATTGCGATTAGGTCATCTGGACATCCATCTTCTGGTAGGTTTGTTTTTGTGACTTTCACATTGTGTGCATGCATGTGCGCGCACACATGCACACATGCACATGTGCGAAGGATTTTTTTTTTTTTTAAAAAAATTGTGCCATACTGCCACTTGGGCAGCACGGCTGTCTGTGATCACACAGGGGAAAGTCCATCCATGGCCTGTAGCAAACTGTTTGATAGTGGACTTTCTCCAGTGTCTTTTAACACCGCTCTTACGGTGGAGCGAAACAGGTTGCCAACGGGTGCAGGGCGCTGGCCAGATGTTCACGTCTGATCGCGCCCATTAAATCTGCCCAGCATTTGCGCCTAAGGTGAGGCTAATTGTGTGTGTGATCAGAGCCAAAATGTATTTTTTTTTAAAAAAAGTGTCTGTGATGGGCCCAAGTTCACCCAGAGGGCTTCTCTGGTGTGTAAAATTGCCCGCTCTGGATGGGGAAATACCTGGAGGTTTGGGAGGCGGAGCCAGGGGAGGGCGGAGTTTGGGGAGGGGTGGGGCCTCAGCAGGGTACAATGCCATGGAGTCCACCCTCCAAAGCAGCCATTTTCTCCAGGGAAACTGATCTTTGCCTCCTGGAAAGACAGCCAGCAATCAACCTGGAGGTCGGCAACCCTACATACAAGCGGGGATGCAAGCCTGGGTCTCCCAGAATCCCATGGTACCACTCTACCCACGCCCACTCTCAAGTTAACAGGTGGCCATCCTCAAGCGCATTTGACAAGTCAACAGATTCCAAAGGCTACCAGCCTCAACTGGGGAAGTGGTGTGTTTTATCAGTTCGGTAGCTAGTTATGGTATTAGCTGCTACCACTGAGGCTGTCAACAAAGAACTGTGAAGGTCTGGCTGTTAGGTAAAGGTAAAGGCTTCCCTTGCTCAAAAGCCAGTCGATTCCGACTCTAGGGTTGCAGTGCTCATCTCCATTTCAAAGCCGAAGAGAGCCAGCGCTGTCCAAAGACGTTTCCGTGGTCATGTGGCCGGCATGACTAAACACCAAGGCGCACGGAACGCTGTTACCTTCCCACCGAAGTGGTACCTATTCATCTACTTGCAATTTCTTGCTTTTGAACTGCTAGGTTGGCAGGAGCTGGAACGAGAGACGGGAGCTCACGCCGTCATGTGGCACTCTCGGGTCTCGAACTGCTGAACTACTGACCTTCCACAGCCTGCAGTTCAGCGTCTTAACCACTTGAGCCACCGCAGCTCCGGCTGTTAGGTTTGGTTTAAATGTGACGCTAACAAGGCACAAGAACTCACTCCAGGGGGTTTCACACTTGCCTGTCAACTTATCTAAATTGCTCTGCCAGCTCCTGACTGGGCTGGGGGGTGGGGGAACATAGAATCATAGAATGTTAGAGTTGGAAGGGACCTTGCAGGTCATCTAGTCCAACCCCCTGCACTCTGCAGGAGCAGAGCCGAAAGAGAGCCCTACATACCTACAACATACCCGAAAGATGGTCATCCAGCCTCTGCTTGAAAACGTGTTGTCTCTTGGACAGAGGTTCCACGGCATGGAGTTAAACAACATCACCTAATAATTAAGAACATAAGAATATGCAAGAAGCCATGTTGGATCAGGCCAGTGGCTACCTATTGGCCTCCCTCCCTCCCTCCTTCCCTCCCTCCCTCCCTCTCTCTCTCTGTCTCTCTCTGTCTCACAGAGGTGGGATTTGAATCTGGGACCGCACAATGCCCGACCTGCCTATACGCATGCTCTCCTGCTGCTGACTCAGCTGTTGTTCACCTTGCCAGATGTTCGACCGGGGAAAGCCACAGCTGCCAGCTTAATAAGCAAAGCGAGAGCCGTCCATCAACCGAGAAGCCCAACCTTTGCTGGAGGCATGATAGATATTAGGGATTTACGGGTACATAATTGGCTTCGTGCATTTCGAATGGTGAGTCAGTTTGCTCTCATGTTGTACTGCGATAAGATCTGAGGGTTTCCACCCATTTCGGCCCAGGTGCACCACCTCTCCTAAATTATTTCCTTTAACCTTTTTTTTTGGTGAGTATTTTGAGTGTGTGTGTGTGCGCTTTCATGCGCACGTGCTTGTATGCCTGGAAGTCATAAGAACATAAGAGAACATAAGAGAAGCCAATGCTGAATCAGGCCAATGGCACATCTAGTCCAACACTCTGTCACACAGCAGCCAAAATATACCAAGTGCCATCAGGAGGTCCAGCAGTGGGGCCAGGACACCAGAAGCCCTCCCACTGCTGCCCCCCCCAGCACCAAGAATAGAGTGCATCACCTGCCCCAGACTGAGAATTCCCATCTATACCCTGTGGCTAATAGCCACTGATGGACTTCTGCTCCAGATGTTTATCTAATTCCCTCTTGAAACTGTCTATGCTTGTAGCTGCCACCACCTCCTGTGGCAGGGAATTCCATATGTTAATCACTCTTTGGGTGAAGAAGGACTTCCTTTTATCTGTTCTAACCCGACTGCTCAGCAGTTTCATGGAGTGCCCACGAGTTCATGATGACCTCTGGCGACCCTAGTGGGCTAGGACGTTTCAGAGAGGCGGCTTGATATTGCCTACCTCCACATCCCAACCCCGGGGTTCCTTGGAGGCGATGCCCCCTCTAAGTGGTGGAGTCCCGTGAGCAAAGATTCTACTTTGTGAGCGACTGGCATTAAAGTTGCGAGCGAGCGATTTGGCTGCTGCACAAAACGATTCGCTCTGGAGTCTTCCTTCCCTGAGCTAGGACAAAAATGAATGAGCCAGAAGCCAAAAAACTATGAGCTGGCTTACACTAACTCAGCTTAGAGGGAACACTGCGTGGAGATCTTCCATCCAAGTATTTATTTATTTATACTTTCAGCTTGCTATCCCGCTCAAACCCCCAAAGGGGTCTCTGAGCGGCTTACAGTTACTCATTTGTTATCCTATCTAAGGCCACATATCATCAGGGAGGGGACTACCCTACCAGCACCAGTGTTGTAGTTCGGCTCGGCGTCTGGCCCTTCTCCCGTCGGTTTCCTTTACGGCTTGGCAGGCCCATCCAGCACGTGGATAGCATGTCAGCGCGGCTCCGGCTCTGTCCGTTTCGGCTCCGCCACGCCTGCGCCTCCACGCTCTTCCTGCGTCTTCCTGGCTCCGCCTTCCGTTTAACGCTCGATTCTCGCTTGGTGCCACATCCCGTCGCCATCTTTGCCACCCACTCGCCTTCTGCCGCCATCGCCACCGTCACTGCCGCTGCCGGTGCTCCGCTGCCCCCACGGGGGGAGAGGGTGCTCCCTGCCACCTAGGGCAGGTACCCAGTTTATCTACTCGCATTTCATATGGTTTTCAAACCGCTGGGTGGGCGGGAGCTGGGACTTGGACCAGGTGCTCACCCTGGTTGCGGCGGGTTTCGAACAGCCAGAATGGCTGTTCGCAGATGTTACCAGCAGGTGTTTTTAACTACCTGCACCACCGCTCCCAACTTCTCAGCAGGGCTATTTCTGGGCAGGAACGCACAGGAATGGCATTCCGGCTGGCTCTCGAGTTGGCCATGCCCAGCAGGAACTCATTAGCACAATAGGCCACACCCAGCAGCAGAAACTCATTAGGATTGGCTACATTAGGGCTGTGTGGCCTAACACACAAAGGTGTTCCTGCTACAGAAAAAGCCCTGGGGTTTTGACAACAAACAAGGTAAACAGAATAAGAAGCAAAAGGTGGGTGTGGCTGGATGACCACGCTTCTGGTAACATGGGGGTGTGGCCTAATTGCTAACGAGCTGTGCTGTCAGAGGTGTGGCCTGATATGCTAAGGAGTTCCTGCTGGGCTTTTTCTACAATAAAAGCCCTGATCAGTTGTAATAACAGCAGATCTCCAGCTACCGCCTGGAGGCTGGCAAACCGGCCCCCACCCCATCCCTCCAGGAAAGGTCCTCCCCTCCCAGGAGATGCAAAACATCCCGTAACAACCTCTCAACTCGAAAGTCATGTGATTGGCAGAAAAACTGGAGAAGCAGGTTGCTAAGACAGAGAGTCCCGGGCTATGTCCTCAGCTAACCTCACACGTGGTTTCCTCACTGCACGGTGCCTTGTGTCTGCTTACTAAGCAGGCTCTGTTTTCCCCCCCCCCCCGAGGGACAAAGGCGAAGTTTGTCCTGCTGGTGTTTGGAGATCTAGGTCAACACTTGAAAAGGCAACCGAGCTGTCGTGTCAGGCTGCACGGCCGCATTTCACAGCCTTCAGGCCGCTATGACTTCGAGTCCTCCGTGTCCTCAGCAAGAGGCCAGCAGGTCAGCAGCAAGTGCCCGTCTCCAAATTCGGGATGGGCACGAACCGCATTTTTGCCGAACCGTGAACCGAACCGTGAACCGACAGGCCGGTTCGTGAACTGAAACAGTTTGTATCGGTTCGTGAGCCTTTTAAAGTTTAAACCCCTGCTCTCTGCTCCCCGCGAAAAGCAGCAGGGAGCGGAAAGCAGGGGTTTAAAAGGCTCCGAGCCGTTTAAGACAAACAGCTGTTTTTCATGAACAGCAGAAAGCAGACGTTTAAATGGTTTTCTGCTCTTCACGAAACGCCACGAACCCCATCAAAATCTGCGGAAGTTCACGGCGGCTCTTCAGCTTGCGAACATCACTTTGCGAACCGTGGACTGCCCAAAATTCATGATAAACTTTAGTTCATCAGCTGGTTTCTCCCCATCTCTATTCCAAATGCACTCACAGTTGAGGTTCAGTGTGATCAAGTAGTTAGAGTTTTGGACTAGGATCTGGGAGAACCAAGTTCGAATCCTCACTCTGCCATGGAAGCTTGCTGGGTGACCTTGATCCGGTCACACACTCTCAGCCTAACCCACCTCTGAGGGTTATTTAAGAGGATAAAATGGAGGAGAGCAGAATGACGTAAGCCACTTTGGGTCACCGCTGGGAGGAAAGGCAAGGCATAAAGGATGTGAATAAATATTGGGCATTTGGCTGTCGATGCTTAGTGACCTTGTGCCAGTCACACACTCTCGGGCTAACCTACCTCACAGGGTTGCTGTGAGGATAAAATGAAAGAGAGGAGGAGGATGTAAGCCTCTTTGGGTCTCCGTAGGTGTCAAATGAGGGAGATAAGTAAATAAATAAATAGATAGATAAATGAAGCTCACGGCTAGATAGAGTGACGGTTCACGGGGGAAGGAGACCAGCAGATAATTGGAAGGAAGTCAAAAGGCTTCTTGGAGGAGAAGAAGAAGAGGAGGAGGAGGAGGAGGAGATTGGCTTTATATCTGGCCCTTCACTTGGAGTCTCAGAGCAGTTTACAAACACCTTTCCCTTCCTCTCCCCACAAGAGACACCCTGTGAGGTAGATGGGGCCGAAAGAGCTCTGACAGAAACTGCTCTTTTCAAGAACAGCTCTTGCAGAACTATGGCTTGCCCAAGGTCATCCAGCAGCTGTGAGTGGAGAAGTGGGGAATCAAACCCAGTTCTCCCAGATTAGAGTCCACACACTTAACCACTACACCAAAGAAGGAGGAGGAGAAGAAGGAGATTGGATTTATACCCTGCCATTTGCTACCTGAAGGAGTCTCAGAGTGGCTTACAATCTCCTTTCCCTTCTCCTCCCCACAACAGACACCCTGGGAGGCAGGTGGAACTGAGAGAGCTCCTTTTCAGAACTGCCCTTGAGAGAACATCTCTGAGAGAACTCGGACTAACCCAAGGTCACACCAGCAGCTGCATGTGGAGGGATGGGGAATCAAACCCGGAGCCGGTTTGGTGTAGTGGTTAAGTGCACGGACTCTAATCTGGGAGAACCGGGTTTGATTCCCCACTCCTCCACTTGCACCTGGCTGGATGACCTTGGGCAAGGCATAGTTCTGGCACAGCTGTTCTTGAAAAAGAGCAGTTTCTGTCAGAGCTCTCTCAGCCCCACCGACCTCACAGGGTGTCTGTTGTGGGGAGGGAAGGGAGAGGAGTTTGTAAGCCGCTCTGAGACACCTTTGGGTAGTGAAGGGCGGGGTATAAGCCCAATCTCCTCCTCCTCCTCCTCCTCCTCTTCTTCTTCCTCCACCTCCTCCTCTTCTCCTTCTCCATCTCCTTCTTCTTCTCCTCCTCCTTCTCCCAGATTAGAGACAGTGCTCCGAACCGCTACACCAAACTAGCTCTGACTGGTAACACATTTCCTGGAAGAAGATTCTGAGAGTCCTCTGTAGCGTTGCCAACCCACAAGTTTGGGCCCAGAAGTCTGGAATTATAGAAACAGGAGGGTTGCCAGCCTCTAATTAACACCTGGAGAGCCCCCGCTATTACGACTGATCTCCTGACGACCAAGCTCAGATCCTCTGGGGGGAAATGGCTGTTGTGAAGAGTGGACTCCGTGGCCTTATGCCCCACCGGTGGCCCTCCCCTCCTCAAACCCCGCCCTCCCCAGGCTCCTCTCCCAAATCTGCAGGGATTTCTCAACTCAGAGTTGGCAACCCTACGTCCTGTGTAAGTCCCTCTCCCGGGCTGAGTCGGAATCTCTTCTTGGTGGCCAGGCCAGGAACCATCCCCCTCTCCAAAACATGGCTTTCAAATTCTTTTAGGCTCCAAGTGACTAATGGCGGTTCATTGTGGCCCGACAGACTAGGGGCGAGAATGATCAGGCCGGTAACTGGGGTTAATGATAAGGCTGCTCCTTTAGTCACTATAGCAGGGCATCCGACAAAGCGGGTGGGCAGTAGGTTCCGAACGGACAACGGGAAATACTACTTTACACAGAAAGTGACTCAGCTGTGGGATGCGCCGCCAGAGGATTTGGTGATGGCCACAGGAATGGACAGCTTGAAAAGGGGATTACATAGATTCAAGGAGGATAAGTCTTATCAGTGACTACTAGGCCTGGTGACTGAGGGTAACCTCCGCATTCTGAATCCCAGAGCCAGGAGGCAACATCAGGGAAAGGCCTCAGCCTCTCTGACCTGTGGCTGGCCCTCCAGAGGAACTGATTGGCCACTGCGTGAGACAGGAGGCTGGAATAGATGGACCCTCACTGGTCTGATCCAGGAGGGCTCTTCTGCTGTTCTTATCAGGGGAAGGCCTTGGCCTCCATGCCCTGTTGTTGGCCCTCCAGAGGAACTGGTTGGCCCCTGTGTGAGACAGGATGCTGGACTAGGTGGACCACTGGTCTGATCCAGCAGGGCTCTTCTGATGTTCTTATCAGGGGAAGGCCTCAGCCTCCATGCCCTGTTGTTGGCCCTCCAGAGGAACTGGTTGGCCCCTGTGTGAGACAGGATGCTGGACTAGGTGGACCACTGGTCTGATCCAGCAGGGCTCTTCTGATGTTCTTCTCAGGGGAAGGCCTCGGCCTCTATGCCCTGTATAGAGGAACCGGTTGGCCCCTGTGTGAGACAGGATGCTGGACTAGGTGGACCACTGGTCTGATCCAGCAGGGCTCTTCTGATGTTCTTCTCAGGGGAAGGCCTTGGCCTCTATGCTCTGTATAGAGGAACTAGTTGGCCCCTGTGTGAGACAGGATGCTGAACTGGATGGACCCTCACTGGTCT
Organism: Gekko gecko; assembly: GCA_029375565.1. Classification (NCBI taxonomy): domain Eukaryota; kingdom Metazoa; phylum Chordata; class Lepidosauria; order Squamata; family Gekkonidae; genus Gekko; species Gekko gecko. The sequence goes on along the minus strand of JAPDNY010000028.1, from coordinate 79,201 downwards.
GATCCAGCAGGGCTCTTCTGATGTTTTTCTCAGGGGAAGGCCTCGGCCTCCATGCCCTGTTGTCGGCCCTCCAGAGGAACTGGCTGGCCCCTGTGTGAGACAGGATGCTGGACTAGGTGGACCACTGGTCTGATCCGGCAGGGCTCTTCTGAAGCTCCCCAATTCTGCCTGATTGATTTCATGTATGCAGACTAATTCATGTACGCAGAAGGCAACAAGGGGCCCTTGAGTGACAGGCGGCTGCCCTGTGAGGAAATGAGTCAGCTTTAATTTACATCTCTTTCCTGCTGAGTTTTATTCACTTGCAGACTAATCATCCTTGTGACTACAGCCTTCTTACTGCTGTGTTTGAGACTGACTTTGCAATCTGGTTTTGTAACACAGACGCCAGCCCGATTTTGTTATGCAATTCTTAGCAGAACAGGCCTTGGAACTGGCAAGGCAGGTTGGTGTCACAGCTGGAGTCTCAGGGCCAAAGTAGACGTGACGGCCCACAACCCTCCCTCTAAGCTGTGGAGTCTTGTGAGCAAAAGTTCTACTTTGTGAGCTACTGGCCTTTAAGTCGCGAGCAAGCGATTTGGCTTCTTCATAAATTAGTTTGCTCTGGAGCCCTCCTTCCCGAGCTAAGACAAAAATGTGTGAGCCGAAGGCTAGAGAACTGTGAGCCAGCTCACACTAACTCAGCTTAGAGGGAACACGTGGCCCCCGCAGGGATACTCTCGCCATTTTGAAGTGTTTTTAAAAAATATTACGAGGTGGTCTTAGCCCTCATGGCTGGCTGAGACGCTCTTACCCCTCAATCTCCTCAATCAAGTTCCAAAAATGGCCGCCACGCCCCCACAGCTGTTTTGGCACTTGAAAAGGCAGACGAAACTAGATCGCCATGCTGCCGTCCCGATTAGAATCAAACTCTTGTGGCACTTTAAGAACATCAGATGAGCCCTGATGGACCAATGGTCTGTTCTGGTAAGAAGGCAGCTTCATGAGAGATCAGCTGTAATTCTGGGACATCTCCAGGTTCCACTTGGAGCCTGGCCACCCTAGGTTGATGGGCAACTGTTCTTATCTCAGTGGCTCAAGTGGTTAAGATGCTGAACTGCAGGCTGTGGAAGGTCAGTAGTTCAGCTGTTCGAGACCCGAGAGTGCCGCATGACAGAGTGAGCTCCCGTCTCTAGTTCCAGCTCCTGTCAACCTAGCAGTTCGAAAGCAAGAAATTGCAAGTCGATAAATAGGTACCGCTTCGGTGGGAAGGTAACAGCGTTCTGTGCGCCTCGGTGTTTAGTCATGCCGGCCACATGACCACAGAAATATCTTTGGACAGCGCTGGCTCTTCGGCTTTGAAACAGAGATGAGCACCGCAACCCTAGAGTGGGATTTGACTGGCTTTCGAGCAAGGGAACCTTTACTTTTACCTTTACAGCCATCCAGTTCAATGCTGAGGGGCTTCAGTGGGGTAGAATGCCATAGATTCTACCTTCCAAAGTGGCCATTTTCTCCAAGGGAACTGATCTCTGTTGCCTTAGAGAACAGCTGTAATCTTATGAGATCTCCAACCATCACTTGGAGGCTATAAAATTAGAGAGACCACGGGACAGGCTGTCAAACAAAATATACACACCGCAAAAAAATGTCGAAGATAACAAATTATATTAACAATTGAATTTACGTAACGCCATTAGTATCTCCGTTTCTATGTTCCAACAATTCAACAATCCTTTAGGTTAAGATGCTGAATTGCAGGCTGGAAGGTCGGTAGTTCAGCCATTCGAGACCCGAGTGCCGCAAGACAGAGTGAGCTCCCGTCTCTGGCCCCAGCTCCTGAAAACCTAGCAGTTCGAAAACAAGAAATTGCAAGTGGATAAATAGGTACTGCTTCAGTGGGAAGGTAACAGCGTTCCATGCACCTTGGTGTCTAGTCATGCCAGCCACATGACCATGGAAACGTCTTTGGACAGCGCTGGCTCTTTGGCTTGGAAATGGAGATGAGCCGGCCCCTCGAGTCAGATTTGTCTGGCTTTCAAGCAAGGGAAACCTTTACCTTTAGTTATAAACTGCTGGTGCATAAGAACATCAGAGAAGCCAGTGTTGGATCAGGCCAATGGCCCATCCAGTCCAAAACTATGTGTCACACAGTGACCAAAAATACCAGGTGCCATCAGGAGGTCCAGCAGTGGGGCCAGTTCACATTAATTCATTCAACAGGTAAACTCCACCTATTCCAACCATTAAATATCCTTGCTATGATTTGACCGTGTTCAAAACCGGAAGCGACGGAGGTCGTTGGCCGACTTATCTTCCCTTCTGTGCTTCCACAAAGCTCACAAACACGACAACTCCAAGCTCACAAACGTGACTCCAGAAGGCCAGCTATAACGCCTGTTTCACCAGCCATCAGCTTCTTCGTGGGAAATTGTGAAATACAGACTTCAAAGCTTCATCCAATTAAGGATGGGCGGTCAGTGCTAGGTTTCCAAAACAGCAAGAACTGCCAAAGCGTTTCTTGTCAATGTGCAGAACGAAAGATAAGTCGGCTTCGAGTTTTCAGCAAGGTCAGATCATAGCAAGGACATCTGATGGTTGGAACAGATGGAGTCCACCTGTTGAATTAATTAATCAATCAATCAATTAATTAATGTGACTGCATCAGCAGTTTATAAGGGACACTAAAAGGCTGTTCAGGGGCTGTGGTGGCTCAGAGGTTAAGACGCTGAGCTGCAGACCGGATGGTCTGTAGTTCGGCAGTTTGAGACCCTAGTCTACCGCGTGATGGAGTGAGCTCCCGTCTCTGGCCCCAGCTCCTGCCAGCCTAGCAGTTCGAAAGCCAGAAACTGCAAGTAGAAAAATAGGTACCGCTTGAGTGGGAAGGTAACGGCGTTCCGTGCACCTCGGCGTTTAGTCGTGCCGGCCACATGACCACGGAAACGTCTTCGGACAACGCTGGCTCTTTGGCTTGGAAATGGAGATGAGCACCACCCCTTCGAGTTGGATGCGACTGGCCTTTGAGCAAGAGAAACCTTTACCTTTATCTTTATAAACGACCGTTGAATCGTTGGTACATAGGAACAGATATTAATGGCATTCCATACATTCAATCGTTTATATAATTTGTAATCTTCGTCATTTTTCACGGTGTGCAGGTTTTGTTTGACCACCCGGAGCCTGGCAACCCGAGACGGGCAGCTGGCTCACGGCGGAGCTGAGCAAGCCGTTGACCTAGAAGACCCAGCGAGTTGGAGCCTAACCCTCCCTGGATGTACCCGAGCAGAACAAAGAAACCGTCCTTCCTTTTCCCAGGCAGCAGCTGGCACCTTTTCAACCGTGCTAAAATAAGCACTTTGTGTGAATTTTCCAGAGGAAATAATTGGACCGAAAAACATAAATCAAAAGCCAGAGTTTTGCGCACTCACGGATGTATTCTTGGGAAAGCCTCTCTGCCACTTCCTGTGTGCAAAGGAAGGTGTGTTGATTTATGCGAGGTGTCCGAAATTGGCAGCCATTGTTCCAACAGGTTGGGAAGCCAGTTCCTTTTGCATCCTGCGCTGGAAAGCCATTCATAAAGAATGGAGGCAATTTATAGACCCGTAGCAGGAGCTTGGCAGCGAACCAAATGCTCACCGGTGAGGGTTTTGCTAGGCTTTCAGTGGCTCGGACAAAAAGCCTGACTAGGTATTACAAACCGCGTGGCAAACTGCAACTATATTGTAGCTGCTAGATCAGGGGGGTGACTCACAAGTAAACAGACAGCTGAACCCAATTTGGATCCGCACAACTGTGTGGGAAAAGGAAGAATTCCTGCCTTCTCTCCTGTTTTCGGCAGATGAAACAGCCCAAGGGCCATGTGGAGAGAGTTACCTAGTTAGACCTCACCTAGAGTACTGTTCAGTTCAGTTTTGGGCACCACAGTTTAAGAAGGATATAGACAAGCTGGAACGTGTCCAGAGGAGGGCAATGAAGATGGTGAGGGGTCTGGAGACCAAGTCCTATGAGTAAAGGTTGAAGGAATTGGGTCTGTTCAGTCTGGAGAGGAACATAAGGGCATAAGAAAAGCCAATGTTGGATCAGGCCTATGGCCCGTCCAGTCCAGCGCTCTGTCACACAGCGGCCACAGATGACTGAGGGGTGATATGATAACAGTCTTCAAGTACTTGAAGGGCTGTCATATAGAGAATGGTGGGGAGTTGTTTTCTGTTGCCCTAGAAGGTCAGACCAGAACCAATGGGCTGAAATTAAATCAGAAGAGTTTTTGGCTAAACATTAGGAGGAACTTCCTGACAGTAAGAGCGGTTCCTCAGTGGAATAGGCTCCCTCGGGAGGTGGTGGGCTCTCCTTCTTGGGAGGATTTGAAGCAGAGGCTAGATGGCCATCTGACAGCAATGTGGATTCTGTGAACTTGGACAGATCATGAGAAGGGAGGGCAGGAAGGGTTGCTTCAGTGCTTAGTTCTCGTGGCCCTTTCTTATACGCCCAGGGAAATGCTGATTGCCACTTCGGGGTCAAGAAGCAATTTTCCTCCAAGCCAGTTGGGCCGGAGATCCTGGAGGTTTCTTGTCATCTTCTGGGCATGGAGCAACAGTCACTGGGGGTGTGGAGGGGGAGGTATTTGTGAATTTCCTGCCTTGTGCAAGGGGTTGGACTAGATGACCCTGGAGATCCTTTCTAACTCTATGGTTCTGTTATTGGGAGTCAGCATGTCCACTGAATGTGTCCATGTTTGTGTTGCCAGCTCTGGATTGGGAAATTCCTGGCGATCTGTGGGCAGAGCCTGGGGAGGGCGGGGCTTGGGGAGGGGAGGGACTTCAGCAGGGTGTAATGCCATAATGTCCACCCTCCAAAGCAGCCATTTTCTCCAGGGAAAATGAACTCTGTAGCCATACCGCTGTACTTAGTGTAGGGGCTGACCCAGGGCACTATCACAGCCAGAATGCCAGTGGCAAAAGAGGCCACCATAATAACAGGTTCCTCGGCCCCGGCATTTTTCAGATCTGCACCAACTTTGTTAGAGACGGCCATTTTGCAATGGCTCCGGCAAGCACACTGAATTCTGGGAAGTGTAGTTTCGTAGCGGCTCCTTGCCTCACCGAACCCTCATGCTGGATTCAGGTCGCCGGCTGCAGGTGATCCCTGTAGCCTGGAGAGCCGTTGTAAATTCTGGAAGATTTCCAGCCCCTCTCCCAGAGGTTGACCGTGGAGTTTGCATGTCACGTTTCACAAATAGTGGGACATGCTAAGCCCACATTTACAGGATAAAGAGGAAGGGGACGTGCCCCCGTCCCAGTGTCGTTCAAGCACTGATAATCGGGAATGGGAGGAGTCCTCTTTTTCTGCCACCTGCCGAAAGATCCTCCTGCTGTCCACAATCCTGGCCTAGTTGGATTTCGGGTCAGTCTTTGTAAATCTGTACCGGTGCTTATGGGACTATAAATAGATCAGGAAGGTGCAGAAATGATTGGGCTGCGGTCACACGTGTCAGTTGGAGCGGAGGAGAAGCGAGGCTATCTCCTCCGGAGGAATTTGACACGCCGCCGTTGGGAGATCACACCACCCCTCGTAGCTGCGAGTGCCGCCCATCACTGTGTGATCAGACACAACTGTGGGTGAGTCTCTCTCTCTCTCTTTTTGGCCATTTGTTTCCCATGTGCATAAATGAGGAATCACACCTCCACATTGAGGGCCCCCTATGGAGTATGCGATCATGAACATAAGAACATAAGAAAGGCCAATGTTGGATCAGGCCAATGGCCCATCTAGTCCAACACTCTGTCACACAGTGGCCAAAAACACCAGGTGCCATCAGGAGGTCCAGCAGTGGGGCCAGGACACTAGAAGCCCTCCCACTGTTGCCCCCCAACCCAAGCACCAAGAATACAGAGCATCACTTGCCCCAAACCGAGAATTCCTATCTATACCTTGTGACTAATAGGCACTGATGGACCTCTGCTCCATATGCTGATCCAATTCATAAAAACATAAGAGAAGCCGATGTTGGATCAGGTCAATGGCCCATCCAGTCCAACACTCTGTCACACAGTGGCCAAAAATACCAGGTGGCCATCAGGAGGTCCACCAGAGGGGCCATACTGCATACTGTGAAGGGGGGGGGATGGCACCAAGCCGGGATGGTGACCATCCCGACGGCTTGAGAGCATGCTTGTGAGATCAGACAGGGGAAAGTCCATCCGTGGCCTGTTGGGACCCATTTACTACCAGACTTTCCCCGGTGTCTTTTAACTCCGCTTCCGTGGCGGGTGGCCGTTGACTGCCGGATGCTTCCCAGATGTTGCTGTCTGATCACACCCTTTAGATCCATCAGGCTTTCGCACCTATATTGGATCTAAAGGCACGTGTGATCGCAGCCTTGGTTTACTTTTTTCCCCCCTGCAAATTTGGTTCCAAACGGGAACCAAGGAACTCAATTTATGCACGCTGGGGTGTTTGTGCTGAACTCAGGCCAATTTTTTTCAAGAGCTCCAATATATCGTGACGCGCTGCCCTGTTTGACTCATTCCTAAGGGTCTGACCCTGGCCTTCCGAAAACAATTGCTATTTTCTCTTTCCACAGGCTGTCAAAATCTGAAACTCGGGACCGGATTGATGAAGTTGCACGCTCCCCCGAGCTTTCTGGGTTATGCAACTTCTGTTTGTTTACACTGTCTGTACTGGCTTCCTCCCTTCTCTCGTGGCAGTGGATTTCTGTCTTGCTTCATTCTGACGATACGCTTGCAAGGTAGGCCGAGAGGCGAAGGACTGACGTTCATTCGGCAAGCTTGCCTGTTGAGCCAGGGACCGAGGGATGTCAGCCTCCAGGCGGGACCTGGTGATTCCCCGGAATTACAGATTGTTTCCAGCCTACAGTTCCCCTAAAGACAATGGCAGCTTTGGAAGGTGGAATCTATGGCATTGTACACGTCTATCAATGGCTATTAGCTATGGTGGCTGTGGGGAACCTTCTCATTCAGGGGTACTAATCCTCTGAATCTCAGGAGGCCACATCAGGAGAAGGCCTTGGCCTCTCTGCCCTGTTGTTGGCCCTCCAGAGGAATTGGTTGGCCACTGTGTGAGACAGGATGGTGGACTAGATGGACCACTGGTCTGATCCAGCAGGGCTCTTCTGATGTTCTTACCAGGGGAAGGTCTCGACCTCTCCGCCCTGTTATTGGCTCTCCAGCGGAACTGGTTGGCCACTGTGTGAGAAAAGAAGCTGGACTAGATGGATCACTGGTCTAATTCAACAGGGCTTCGCCAATGTTCTTACAAAGGCCTTGGCCTGTATGCCCTGTTGTTGGCTGCCCAGAGGGTTGGCCACTGTGTGAGACAGGATGCTGGACTGGAGGGACCCTCCCTGGTCTGATCCAGCAGGGCTCTTCTGAGGTTCTTATCAGGGGAAGGTCTCAGCCTCGCTGCCCTGTTGTTGGCCCTCCAGGGGAACTGGTTGGCCACTGTGTGAGAAAAGATGCTGGACTAGATGGACTATTGGTCTGATCTAGCAGGGCTCATAGAGGGAGTCCACCCTCCAAAGCAGCCATTTCCTCCAGAGGAACTGACCTCTGTAGTTTGGCAATCCCCTGATTACAGAGGAAGGGCTGTGGCTCAGTGGTAGAGCATCTGCCTGGCATGCAGAAGGTCCCAGGTTCAATCCCCAGCATCTCCAATCAAAGGATCTGGCAGTAGGTGGTGTGAAAGACCTCTCTGCCTGAGACCCTGCAGAGCTGCTGCCAGTCTGAGTAGACAATACTGACTTTGCTGGACCAAGGGCCTGATTCAGTATGTATAAGGCATCTTCACATGAGGAACTGTGGCTCAGTGGTAGAGCATCTGCTTGGCACGCAGGAGGTCCCAGGTTCAATCCCCGGCATCTCCAGTTAAAAGGACCAGGCAGTAGGTGATGGGAAAGACCTCCGCCGGAGACCCTGGAGAGCTGTTAAGAGGGGCTGTGGCTCAGTGGCAGAGCCTCTGCTTGGCATGCAGAAGGTCCCAGGTTCAGTCCTCGGCATCGCCAGTTGAAAGCACCAGGCCACAGGTGATGTGGAAGACCTCCGTTTGCAACCCTGGAGAGCGGCTGCCAATCTGAGTAGAGAATTCTGACTTTGATGGATGCAGGGTCTGATTCAGCTGTGATTCCTGGAGAATCCCAGGACTTTCCTGGAATTCAGCAACCGTACAATCAAAAGCAGCTCATACGGTTTCCTTGTCCTCCATTTTACCCCCACGACAACCTTGCAAGGTAGCTCCGTCTGTACAGCTGATCGGAAGACCACAGTCACCCACGAACTGGTTCTGGGTTTCATTTTTGAACCGAACACACGTTGGTGCTTAATAAGCAACCATAAGCACATGCAGGCAGGATGCAGTGTTACCCTCTAAGCTGAGTTAGTGTGAGCTAGCTCACAGCTTTTTAGCCCCCGGCTCACGTATTTTTGTCTTGGCTCAGGAAGGAGGGCTCCAGAGCAGACTAATTTATGCTGTGGCCCAATTGCTCACTCATGACTTTAATGCCAGTAGCTCACAAAGTAGTAGTAATCGAAGAAGAAGAAGAAGAAGAAGAAGAAGAAGAAGAAGAAGAAGAAGAAGAAGAAGAAGAAGAAGAAGAAGAAGAAGAAGAAGAAGAAGCAGCAGCAGCAGCAGCAGCAGCAGCAGCAGCAGAGGTTGGATTTATACCCCGCCCTTCACTACCCAAAGGTGTCTCAGAGCGGCTTATAAACTCCTTTCCCTTCCCCTCCCCACAACAGACACCCTGTGAGGTAGAAGAAGAAGTAGAGATTGGATTTATACCCTGCCCTTCACTACCCAAAGCAGTCTCAGAGCGGCTTATAAACTCCCTTCCCTTCCCCTCCCCACAACAGACACCCTGTGAGGTAGAAGAAGAAGTAGAGATTGGATTTATACCCCGCCCTTCACTACCCAAAGGTGTCTCAGAGCGGCTTATAAACTCCTTTCCCTTCCCCTCCCCACAACAGACACCCTGTGAGGTAGAAGAAGAAGTAGAGATTGGATTTATACCCCGCCCTTCACTACCCAAAGGTGTCTCAGAGCGGCTTATAAACTCCCTTCCCTTCCCCTCCCCACAACAGACACCCTGTGAGGTAGAAGAAGAAGTAGAGGTTGGATTTATACCCCGCCCTTCACTACCCAAAGGTGTCTCAGAGCGGCTTATAAACTCCTTTCCCTTCCCCTCCCCACAACAGACACCCTGTGAGGTAGAAGAAGAAGTAGAGATTGGATTTATACCCTGCCCTTCACTACCCAAAGCAGTCTCAGAGCGGCTTATAAACTCCCTTCCCTTCCCCTCCCCACAACAGACACCCTGTGAGGTAGAAGAAGAAGTAGAGATTGGATTTATACCCCGCCCTTCACTACCCAAAGGTGTCTCAGAGCGGCTTATAAACTCCTTTCCCTTCCCCTCCCCACAACAGACACCCTGTGAGGTAGAAGAAGAAGTAGAGATTGGATTTATACCCTGCCCTTCACTACCCAAAGCAGTCTCAGAGCGGCTTATAAACTCCCTTCCCTTCCCCTCCCCACAACAGACACCCTGTGAGGTAGAAGAAGAAGTAGAGATTGGATTTATACCCCGCCCTTCACTACCCAAAGGTGTCTCAGAGCGGCTTATAAACTCCTTTCCCTTCCCCTCCCCACAACAGACACCCTGTGAGGTAGAAGAAGAAGTAGAGATTGGATTTATACCCCGCCCTTCACTACCCAAAGGTGTCTCAGAGCGGCTTATAAACTCCCTTCCCTTCCCCTCCCCACAACAGACACCCTGTGAGGTAGAAGAAGAAGAGGAGATTGGATTTATACCCCTCCCTTCACTATCCAAAGGAGTCTCAGAGCGGCTTATAAACTCCTTTCCCTTCCCCTCCCCACAACAGACACCCTGTGAGGTAGAAGAAGAAGAAGAGATTGGATTTATACCCCGCCCTTCACTACCCAAAGGTGTCTCAGAGCGGCTTATAAACTCCTTTCCCTTCCCCTCCCCACAACAGACACCCTGTGAGGTAGAAGAAGAAGTAGAGATTGGATTTATACCCCGCCCTTCACTACCCAAAGGAGTCTCAGAGCGGCTTATAAACTCCTTTCCCTTCCCCTCCCCACAACAGACACCCTGTGAGGTAGAAGAAGAAGAAGAGATTGGATTTATACCCCGCCCTTCACTACCCAAAGGAGTCTCAGAGCGGCTTATAAACTCCTTTCCCTTCCCCTCCCCACAACAGACACCCTGTGAGGTAGAAGAAGAAGTAGAGATTGGATTTATACCCCGCCCTTCACTACCCAAAGCAGTCTCAGAGCGGCTTATAAACTCCTTTCCCTTCCCCTCCCCACAACAGACACCCTGTGAGGTAGAAGAAGAAGTAGAGATTGGATTTATACCCCGCCCTTCACTACCCAAAGGTGTCTCAGAGCGGCTTATAAACTCCTTTCCCTTCCCCTCCCCACAACAGACACCCTGTGAGGTAGAAGAAGAAGAAGAGATTGGATTTATACCCCGCCCTTCACTACCCAAAGGAGTCTCAGAGCGGCTTATAAACTCCCTTCCCTTCCTCTCCCCACAACAGACACCCTGTGAGGTAGAAGAAGAAGAGATTGGATTTATACCCCGCCCTTCACTACCCAAAGGTGTCTCAGAGCGGCTTATAAACTCCCTTCCCTTCCCCTCCCCACAACAGACACCCTGTGAGGTAGAAGAAGAAGTAGAGATTGGATTTATACCCCGCCCTTCACTACCCAAAGGAGTCTCAGAGAGGCTTACAAACTCCTTTCCCTTCCCCTCCCCACAACAGACACCCTGTGAGGTAGAAGAAGAAGAAGAGATTGGATTTATACCCCGCCCTTCACTACCCAAAGGAGTCTCAGAGCGGCTTATAAACTCCCTTCCCTTCCTCTCCCCACAACAGACACCCTGTGAGGTAGAAGAAGAAGAAGAGATTAGATTTATACCCCGCCCTTCACTACCCAAAGGAGTCTCAGAACGGCTTACAAACTCCTTTCCCTTCCCCTCCCCACAACAGACACCCTGTGAGGTAGAAGAAGAAGAAGAGATTGGATTTATACCCCGCCCTTCACTACCCAAAGGTGTCTCAGAGCGGCTTATAAACTCCTCTCCCTTCCCCTCCCCACAACAGACACCCTGTGAGGTAGAAGAAGAAGTAGAGATTGGATTTATACCCTGCCCTTCACTACCCAAAGCAGTCTCAGAGCGGCTTATAAACTCCCTTCCCTTCCCCTCCCCACAACAGACACCCTGTGAGGTAGAAGAAGAAGTAGAGATTGGATTTATACCCCGCCCTTCACTACCCAAAGGTGTCTCAGAGCGGCTTATAAACTCCTTTCCCTTCCCCTCCCCACAACAGACACCCTGTGAGGTAGAAGAAGAAGTAGAGATTGGATTTATACCCTGCCCTTCACTACCCAAAGCAGTCTCAGAGCGGCTTATAAACTCCCTTCCCTTCCCCTCCCCACAACAGACACCCTGTGAGGTAGAAGAAGAAGTAGAGATTGGATTTATACCCCGCCCTTCACTACCCAAAGGTGTCTCAGAGCGGCTTATAAACTCCTTTCCCTTCCCCTCCCCACAACAGACACCCTGTGAGGTAGAAGAAGAAGTAGAGATTGGATTTATACCCCGCCCTTCACTACCCAAAGGTGTCTCAGAGCGGCTTATAAACTCCCTTCCCTTCCCCTCCCCACAACAGACACCCTGTGAGGTAGAAGAAGAAGTAGAGATTGGATTTATACCCCGCCCTTCACTACCCAAAGGTGTCTCAGAGCGGCTTATAAACTCCTTTCCCTTCCCCTCCCCACAACAGACACCCTGTGAGGTAGAAGAAGAAGTAGAGATTGGATTTATACCCTGCCCTTCACTACCCAAAGCAGTCTCAGAGCGGCTTATAAACTCCCTTCCCTTCCCCTCCCCACAACAGACACCCTGTGAGGTAGAAGAAGAAGTAGAGATTGGATTTATACCCCGCCCTTCACTACCCAAAGGTGTCTCAGAGCGGCTTATAAACTCCTTTCCCTTCCCCTCCCCACAACAGACACCCTGTGAGGTAGAAGAAGAAGTAGAGATTGGATTTATACCCCGCCCTTCACTACCCAAAGGAGTCTCAGAGCGGCTTATAAACTCCTTTCCCTTCCCCTCCCCACAACAGACACCCTGTGAGGTAGAAGAAGAAGAAGAGATTGGATTTATACCCCGCCCTTCACTACCCAAAGGAGTCTCAGAGCGGCTTATAAACTCCTTTCCCTTCCCCTCCCCACAACAGACACCCTGTGAGGTAGAAGAAGAAGTAGAGATTGGATTTATACCCCGCCCTTCACTACCCAAAGGTGTCTCAGAGCGGCTTATAAACTCCTTTCCCTTCCCCTCCCCACAACAGACACCCTGTGAGGTAGAAGAAGAAGTAGAGATTGGATTTATACCCCGCCCTTCACTACCCAAAGGAGTCTCAGAGCGGCTTATAAACTCCTTTCCCTTCCCCTCCCCACAACAGACACCCTGTGAGGTAGAAGAAGAAGTAGAGATTGGATTTATACCCCGCCCTTCACTACCCAAAGGAGTCTCAGAGCGGCTTATAAACTCCTTTCCCTTCCCCTCCCCACAACAGACACCCTGTGAGGTAGAAGAAGAAGAAGAGATTGGATTTATACCCCGCCCTTCACTACCCAAAGGAGTCTCAGAGCGGCTTATAAACTCCTTTCCCTTCCCCTCCCCACAACAGACACCCTGTGAGGTAGAAGAAGAAGAAGAGATTGGATTTATACCCCGCCCTTCACTACCCAAAGGTGTCTCAGAGCGGCTTATAAACTCCTTTCCCTTCCCCTCCCCACAACAGACACCCTGTGAGGTAGAAGAAGAAGTAGAGATTGGATTTATACCCCGCCCTTCACTACCCAAAGGAGTCTCAGAGCGGCTTATAAACTCCTTTCCCTTCCCCTCCCCACAACAGACACCCTGTGAGGTAGAAGAAGAAGAAGAGATTGGATTTATACCCCGCCCTTCACTACCCAAAGGAGTCTCAGAGCGGCTTATAAACTCCTTTCCCTTCCCCTCCCCACAACAGACACCCTGTGAGGTAGAAGAAGAAGTAGAGATTGGATTTATACCCCGCCCTTCACTACCCAAAGGAGTCTCAGAGCGGCTTATAAACTCCTTTCCCTTCCCCTCCCCACAACAGACACCCTGTGAGGTAGAAGAAGAAGTAGAGATTGGATTTATACCCCGCCCTTCACTACCCAAAGGTGTCTCAGAGCGGCTTATAAACTCCTTTCCCTTCCCCTCCCCACAACAGACACCCTGTGAGGTAGAAGAAGAAGAAGAGATTGGATTTATACCCCGCCCTTCACTACCCAAAGGAGTCTCAGAGCGGCTTATAAACTCCCTTCCCTTCCTCTCCCCACAACAGACACCCTGTGAGGTAGAAGAAGAAGAGATTGGATTTATACCCCGCCCTTCACTACCCAAAGGTGTCTCAGAGCGGCTTATAAACTCCCTTCCCTTCCCCTCCCCACAACAGACACCCTGTGAGGTAGAAGAAGAAGTAGAGATTGGATTTATACCCCGCCCTTCACTACCCAAAGGAGTCTCAGAGAGGCTTACAAACTCCTTTCCCTTCCCCTCCCCACAACAGACACCCTGTGAGGTAGAAGAAGAAGAAGAGATTGGATTTATACCCCGCCCTTCACTACCCAAAGGAGTCTCAGAGCGGCTTATAAACTCCCTTCCCTTCCTCTCCCCACAACAGACACCCTGTGAGGTAGAAGAAGAAGAAGAGATGGGATTTATACCCCGCCCTTCACTACCCAAAGGAGTCTCAGAACGGCTTACAAACACCTTTCCCTTCCCCTCCCCACAACAGACACCCTGTGAGGTAGAAGAAGAAGAAGAGATTGGATTTATACCCCGCCCTTCACTACCCAAAGGTGTCTCAGAGCGGCTTACAAACTCCTTTCCCTTCCCCTCCCCACAACAGACACCCTGTGAGGTAGAAGAAGAAGAAGAGATTGGATTTATACCCCGCCCTTCACTACCCAAAGGTGTCTCAGAGCGGCTTACAAACTCCCTTCCCTTCCCCTCCCCACAACAGACACCCTTGTGAGGGAGGTGGGGCTGAGAGAGCTCTGACAGAAACGGCTCTTTTTCAAGAACAGCTCTTATCAGAACTATGGCTTGCCCGAGGTCATCCAGCAGGTGCAAGTGGAGGAGTGGGAGAATCAAACCCGGTTCTCCCAGATTAGAGTCCACGCTCTTAACCACTGCACCAAGTAGAATTTTTGCTCCCAAGGCTCCATAGTTTACAGGGACCATCGGCGGGATGAATGTGCATTCGCGGTAACCTGTGAACAGGCATCTGCCTTGTCCAGATTCATCTTCAGCTTGTTCTGCCTTCGCCGCCTAACCGGGTCCTAGTCACATGATCTCAGGCTAACCGACTTCACATGGTTATTCTGAGAGTAAAATGGAAAAGGGAGAACGCCGTTCCCGATCTCCTTACAGCAGGGCTTTTTTGTAGAAAAAGCCCAGCAGGAACTCATTAGCATAATAGGCCACACCCCTGGTAGCACAGCTCATTAGCATATTATACCACACACCCCATGTTTCCAGAAGTGTGTTCATCCAGCCACACCCACCGTTTGCTTCTTATACTGTTCACCTTCTTTGTTGTCAACACCCAAGGGCTTTTTTTGGCAGCAGGAACTCTTTTAGGTCACACTCCCCTAATGTAGCCAATCCTGATGAGTTTCTGCTGTTGGGTGTGGCCTGTTATGCTAATGAGTTCCTGCTGGGCGTGGCCAACTCGGGAGCCAGCCAGAACTCCGTTCCTGTGCGTTCCTGCCCAGAAATAGCCCTGCCTTAGAGGAATAAAGAACCGTCCGGCCACCTGAATTCTGTGGGTCTCTAGTCTCATTTTGGTGTCTTCGTAATTATCACAGATTTGCAAGACTGGCTAGTTTCTCGATATGTATGTGTGATATATAGCCCTGAATTGAACAGCCCAGGCTAACCCGGCCTTGCAAGATCTTGGAAGCTAAGCAGGGTTGGTCCTGGTTACTACTCGGTTGGGAGAGCACCGAGGAAGTCCAGGGTTGCGCCGCAGAACAGCCTCTGGACATCTCTTGCCTTGTCTACCTTCAGGGTCACCACCATAAATCATAAGAACATCAGAAGAGCCCTGCTGAATCAGACCAGTGGTCCATCTAGTCCAGCATCCCGTCTCACACTGGGGCCAACCAGTTCCTCTGGAGGTCATAAGAACGTCAGAAGAGCCCTGCTGAATCAGACCAGTGGTCCATCTAGTCCAGCATCCCGTCTCACACTGGGGCCAGCCAGTTCCTCTGGAGGTCATAAGAACATCAGAAGAGCCCTGCTGAATCAGACCAGTGGTCCATCTAGTCCAGCATCCCGTCTCACACTGGGGCCAACCAGTTCCTCTGGAGGTCATAAGAACGTCAGAAAAGCCCTGCTGAATCAGACCAGTGGTCCATCTAGTCCAGCATCCCGTCTCACACTGGGGCCAGCCAGTTCCTCTGGAGGTCATAAGAACATCAGAAGAGCCCTGCTGAATCAGACCAGTGGTCCATCTAGTCCAGCATCCCGTCTCACACTGGGGCCAACCAGTTCCTCTGGAGGTCATAAGAACGTCAGAAGAGCCCTGCTGAATCAGACCAGTGGTCCATCTAGTCCAGCATCCCGTCTCACACTGGGGCCAGCCAGTTCCTCTGGAGGTCATAAGAACGTCAGAAGAGCCCTGCCGAATCAGACCAGTGGTCCATCTAGTCCAGCATCCCGTCTCACACTAGGGCCAACCAATGCTCCCTTCTAAGCTGTGGAGTCTTGCGGGTAGAAATTCTACTGTGGGAGCTACTGGCATTAAAGTTGTGAGCGAGAGATATGGCTGCTGCATCAATTAGTTTGCTCTGGAGCCTTTCTTCCTAGGCTGAGACAAAGGTCTGTGAGCCGGAGGCTAAAAAAACTGTGAGCTAGCTCATCGACTGTGCGACTGAACAACAAAAGCTCACACTAACTCAGCTTAGAGGGAACACTGGCCCAGCGAACCAGAACTTCTGGAGGGCCAACAACAAGGCATGGAGGCCAAGGCCTTCCCCTGATAAGAACATCAGAAGAGCCCTGCTGGATCAGACCAGTGAGGGTCCATCTAGTCCAGCAGCCCGTCTCACACAGTGGCCAACCAGTTCTTCTGGAGGGCCGACAACAGGGCAGAGAGGCCGAGGCCTTCCCCTGGTAAGGACATCAGAAGAGCCCTGCTGGATCAGACCAGTGAGGGTCCATCTAGTCCAGCATCCTGTCTCACACAGTGGCCGACCAGTTCCTCTGGAGGGCCAACAACAGGGCAGAGAGGCCGAGGCCTTCCCCTGATAAGAACCTAAGAAGAGCCCTGCTGGATCAGACCAGTGAGGGTCCATCTAGTCCAGCATCCTGTCTCACACAGTGGCCGACCAGTTCCTCTGGAGGGCCAACAACAGGGCAGAGAGGCCGAGGCCTTCCCCTGATAAGAACCTAAGAAGAGCCCTGCTGGATCAGACTAGTGAGGGTCCATCTAGCCCAGCATCCTATCTCACACAGTGGCCAACCAGTTCCTTTGGAAGGCCAACAACAGGGCATGGAGGCCAAGGCCTTCCCCTGATAAGGACATCAGAAGAGCCCTGCTGCATCAGACCAGTGAGGGTCCATCTAGTCCAGCATCCCGTCTCACACAGGGGCCAATCAGTTCCTTTGGATGGCCAACAACAGAGCAGAGAGGCCGAGGCCTTTCCCTGATGCTGCTTCCTGGCTCTGGGATTCAGAGGCTTAGTGCTTCTCTGAATGTGCAGGTTCTCCTTCGTCACCATGGCTAGTAGCCAAATCAGACGCGACTTAGTAGCTGTGCCGAGGCAGGCAATGGTGAACCACCTCCGAATGCCTCTTGGCTCGAATACCTTCGGGGTCACCCTAAATCAGCGGTGGCTTGACGGCCCTTCAGGAGATTAACCATATTGCTTCCTCCGCTGTGAATTCCCAGAGAGGAAGAGAAACGTGGCACAGAGAGGCTGGCTGAGCCAATCAAAACCTGAACCTTGTTCAAATACTCCTGGGCCCTGTAATTTCCGGTTTTGCCAGGGAGCGTGAGGGAGGCTTAATTAGCTTGCGTTCGCAAGTCATTAGCTAGGTTGGATACCCAGCAACTCAGCAGGCTATTAATTAGAAAGCGGGCATCCCTGCTTCCTTACCAGTCTCCCCTACCCCACCCATAGATCTGCCAGCCTCCCGCCCACGCAGCAGCTCACGATTACCCTCTTGAGTTATTTTCTCTCCTCTACTTGAATACCACGCGCAGTAGAGCAAGGTGGGACAGTGCCGAACTGAGAGAACAGACTGTACCACTTCAGACGGCAGAGGGAAGTTTGCAGCTAGTGCTGCCCCGGTTTTTCAAAAACTCCTCATGAGTAAGAACATAAGACAAGCCAATGCTCGATCAGGCCAATGGCCCATCCGGTACAACACTCTGTGTCACACAGTGGCTAAAAATACCAGGGGCCATCAGGAGGTCCAGCAGTGGGGCCAGGACACTGGAAGCCCTCCCACTGTTGACCCCCCCCCCAAGTACCAAGAATACAGAGCATCCCTTGCCCCAGACTGAGAGTCCCTATCTGTTCCTTGTGGCTAATAGCCACTGATGGACTTCCGCTCCATATGTTTATCCAATTCCCTCTTGAAGCCGTCCATGCTTGTAGCCGCCACCACCTGCTGTGGCAGTGAATTCCATGTGCTAATCACTCTTTGGGTGAAGAAGGACTTCCTTTTATCTGTTCTAACCTGACCACTCAGCAATTTCATGGAGTGCCCATGAGTTCTTGTATTGTGAGACAGGGATAAAAGTACTTCTTTCTCAACCTGCTCAATCCCATGCATAATCTTATAAACCTCGATTGTGTCACCCTTCAGCCGCCGTTTCTCCAAGCTAAAGAGCCCCAAGCATTTTAACCTTTCTTCATAAGGGAAAGTGTTCCAACCCTTTTACCATTCTAGTTGCCCTTTTCTGCACTTCTTCCAATGCTATAACATCCTTTTTGAGGTGTGGTGACCAGAATTGTACGCAGTACTCCAAATGAGGTCGCACCATTTATTTATACAGGCGCATTATGATACTGACTGAAAACAAAAGAAAATAACTTGCACAGCTGAAAGAGGGCAGTGGCAGTGGATATCCAAGAGGGAAAGAAAAGCCACTCCGGGTGTCGGGAAAGCCTTGGAGGGCAGGGTGGAACACAGCCTGCAGGCCAGAGCCGCCCATTCCGCCACTCCCAGAATGAAATTTTGATGGTTTTAAAGGTGCCACTGGACAGAAACTTTGTTCTAATGCCAAATGTTATCAGCCTGATTAGAGCCCAGGAGAAATGCTCAGGGGCAGGAAATTAGCATCTGTAGTGAGATAAGAGTCTGATATCCCTGTTCAGCCCTGGATTTCTGAATGAATTCAGGTTCAGCAATCTCCCATTGTAATCTCCACACAAATCTCATTGGCCTCAAGGTGCTGCTGGACTGGAATCTAGCTCCTCGCAGGGTGTCTTTTATGCGGAGGCCGTTATCCATTCAGAAACATTACGCCGTGCTCTGGCTCTTCAGGCACACCGCCTCATTCTGAAGAAGTGTGCATACACCCTAAAGCTTGTACCCAAGCCCTGATCTGGATAGCCCAGGAAAGCCCAATCTCATCAGATCTCGGAAGCTAAGTATTTGGATGGGAGACTTCCAAGGAATACCAGGGCCAGGCGGTGGAGACAGGCTATCAAGCCAGTTTGGTGTAGTGGTTAAGAGCGTGGGCTCTAACCTGGGAGAACCGGGTTTGATTCCCCACTTCTCCAACATGCAGCTGCTGGTGTGACCTTGGTTCAGTCAGAAGTTCTCTCAGAGCAGTTCCCTACCTCACGGGGCAAGAGAGGAGGGGAAGGAGAAGGAGATTGTAAGCTGCTCTGAGATTCCAAGTGAAGGGTGGGGTATAAATCCAGTCTCCTCCTCCTCCTCCTCCTCCTCTTCTTCTCTTCTGCTTCTGCTTCCTCTTCTTCTGCTTCTTCTTCTTCTTTTCTTTTTCTTCTCTTCTTCTGCTTCTTCTGCCGCTTCTTCTTCTTCTTCTCTTCTTCTTCTTCTCTTCTGATTCTTCTTCTGCTTCTTCTGCTTCTTCTCTTCTTCTTCTCTTCTGCTTCTTCTTCTGCTTCTTCTCTTCTTCTTCTTCTTCTCTTCTTCTTCTTCTCTTCTGATTCTTCTTCTGCTTCTTCTGCTTCTTCTCTTCTTCTTCTCTTCTGCTTCTTCTTCTGCTTCTTCTCTTCTTCTCTTCTTCTTCTTCTCTTCTGATTCTTCTTCTGCTGCTTCTTCTGCCGCTTCTTCTGCTTCTTCTCTTCTTCTTCTCTTCTGCTTCTTCTGCTTCTTCTCTTCTTCTTCTTCTCTTCTGAGTCTTCTGCTTCTTCTTCTTCTTCTTTCTTCTTCTCTTCTTTCTTCTTCTTCTTCTCTTCTGATTCTTCTTCTGCTGCTTCTTCTGCCGGTTCTTCTGCTTCTTCTCTTCTTCTTCTCTTCTGCTTCTTCTGCTTCTTCTCTTCTTCTTCTTCTCTTCTGAGTCTTCTGCTTCTTCTCTTCTTCTTCTCTTCTTTCTTCTTCTTCTTCTTCTCTTCTGATTCTTCTTCTGCTGCTTCTTCTGCCGCTTCTTCCGGGTTTTTTTCTTCTTCTTCTCTTCTGCTTCTTCTTCTGCATCTTCACTTCGTCTTCTTCTCTTCTGATTCTTCTTCTTCTGCTGCTGCTGCTTCTTCTTCTGCCGCTGGTTCTTCTCTGAACATCCTCCATGCCCTAGTAGGAGTTGCCAGAGGTTGCCATGACTTCCAGGCACAGGCACACACAGACACAGGTGCAAAAATACCAAAAGAAAAGAGAGGAAGCTTACACCCAGAATTAAACTTTGTCAGCCTTAAAGGTGCTGCCGCACTCGAGCTTTGTTCTGTTGCTTCAGACTAACCCAGCAACCCACCTGATTCCACCTCATTCTGTTGCAAGTTTAGTCCTGAACCTAACTCACCGTATCTGAAGAAGTGTGCTTACACACCAAAACTTACACCTTGCATAAAACTTTGTTGGTCTTAAAGGTGCCAACTGGACTCAAAGTTTGTTCTCCTAATCCACTAGGACAGCCATTTTTTTTTCTCTTTTGTTGGGGTGACCATTTCCCTGCATTTCTTCTGCTTCTAGGAGGAACTTGGTATATGTAAGAACACAAGAGAAGCCATGTTGGAACAGGCCGTTGGCCCATCCAGTCCAACACTCTGTGCCACACAGTGGCCAAAACCCAGGGGCCATCAGGAGGTCCACCAACAGGGCCAGGACTCCAGAAGCCCTCCTCCCTCTGTGCCCCCCCCCAAGCACCAAGAAGACAGAACATCACTGCCCCAGACAGAGTGTTCCACCTGCACCTTGTGGCTAATAGCCACTCATGGACCTCTGCTCTGAAGAACATAAGAGAACCATGTTGGATCAGGCCAGTGGCCCATCCACTCGAACACTCTGTGCCACACAGTGGCCAAAACCCAGGAGCCATCAGGAGGTCCACCAGTGGGGCCAGAACTCCAGAAGCCCTCTTCCCACTGTGGCCTCCCAAGCACCAGAAACTAGCTGGGAAAGTAGCAAGCCCACATCAGAAGAAGAAGAAGAAGAAGAAGAAGAGATAGAAGAAGAAGAAGAGATAGAAGAAGAAGAAGAAGAAGAAGAGATAGAAGAAGAAGAAGAAGAAGAAGAAGAAGAAGAAGAGGAGGAGGAGGAGGAGATTGATTTATACCCCGCCCTTCACTACCCAAAGGTGTCTCAGAGCGGCTTACAAACTCCTTTCCCTTCCCCTCCCCACAACAGACACCCTGTGAGGTAGGCGGGGCTGAGAGAGCCCTGACGGAAACTGCTCTTTTTTCAAGGACAGCTGTGCCAGAGCTATGGGTTGCCCAAGGTCATCCAGCCAGGTGCAAGTGGAGGAGTGGGGACTCAAACCCAGTTCTCCCAGATTAGAGTCCGCGCACTTAACCACTACAACAAACTGGTTCTCAGTAGGGTGGCCAACTCTGAATTGAGAAATTTCTGGAGATATGGAGGTGGTGCTGGGGGAGGGCAGGGTTTGGGGAGATCCCTAGGTCCCACCGGGAAGTTGGCACGTACTGCTTATAGCTTTGGGTTGAGAAATTCCTGGAGATTTGGGGGGTGGGGCCTGGAGAGGGTGGGGTTTGGAGAGGGGAGGGACCGCAGAGGGGGTACAATGCCACGGAGTCCACCCTCCCAGGGAATCAATTGTGGTCATCTGGAGATCAATTGTTTGCAAGAGATGGCCAGGTGCCATCTGGAGGCTGGCATCCCTAGCTGGCAGCCGTGTCCACGGGGTCCTCTCTTGCCCAACAGAAGTGGGGAACAAATGTAGAGTTAGATCAATGGGATTTGATATGGAAGTCTGTGAAAAATATGAGATCAATCGCATATAAATAGAATGTCTATAAGATGTTTTATCGGTGGCACTGGTCACCAGACAAGATATCGAAATGTGTTAAAAACTATTCAGACCAATGTTGGAAGTGTAAAGCCAATACGGGAACATTCTACCATATGTGGTGGAAATGCACTAAAACACAAAAATATTGGAAGATGGCATTGGTGATCTTGCGAGAAATCATAGACAAAGAACTTGTATTAAAACCAGAGGCTTTTTTATTAAATATAATACCGAAGGTATACAAATCCAATGAAAGATATTTGTTATCTTGTATAATTTCAGCTGTGCGTATTCTGTGGGCAAGGAATCGGAAATCCGATACTATACCCTCTAAGGAGGAATTCATTTGTAAAATTTTAGATCTCTCCCAAGTGGACGATGTAAGTTTAAGACTGCAAAATCGAGATTCGAAAGTACATGTAAATAGGTGGCCTAAACTTTATAGTTGGATAGAAAAATGTATTGAGACCTAAAGACTCTGTAAATATATGGAAATGATTTTGTAAAGAATATGTGTTTGTTGGTATGGAAAAACCCTAAAATAATTTTTTTTTAAAAAAGAAAAGAATAAGTGGGGGGACATGCAGGGTTAACAGCACCTGGGACCAAGTTTCTACGTTTGTGTAAGCCACGCAGCAGCTTCCCGTCTTGGGCTGATTAGCCGGGCAGGATGGCATCGCCCTGCGAACAGGATGCCTTTTTGTTGTTCTTCCAGAAGAGACGTGCCATTCTTATCAAAGCCGTGCTTTCAGGAGACGGGGGCCAAACTCAGATCCCCGCCGGGGTCACTCGGAGGTCTCCGGTTCACCAGTTCGTCTCTCAGCTCCGTCCCACAGGGCCGCGCGTGCAGCCCTGCCAAAGCCTCTCGTGGCTTTTTGTGAAGGATCGGAGCCGCATTAGCAAACGGACAAAATTCCCAGACAGGATTTCGGCACTCCTGGTCCCCTAAGTTTGTCTGCAGCTTTAGGTAGAATTTGTGGGCCCCTAGTCTTCATTTTACATGAACCAATTTGGCGTCATGGTTAAGAGTGCGGACTCTGATCAGGGAGAGCCAGGCTTGATTCCCCACTCCTCCGCACACACAGCTGCTCGTGTGACTTTGGGTCACTCACAAGTTCTCTCAGAGCTGTTCTCTCAAGACATTCCTCGAGAGAGCTCCCTCAGCCCCACCTACCTCATGGGGTGTCTGTTGTGGACAGGGGAAGGGAGAAGGAGATTGTAAACCGCTCTGAGACTCCCTTGGGTAGTGAAGGGCGAGGTATAAATCCAATCTCCTCCTCCTCCTCCTCCTCTTCTTCTTCTTCTTCTTCTTCTTCTTCTTCTTCTTCTTCTTCTTCTTCTTCTTCTTCTTCCTAACTTCCTAACTGTAAGAGTGGTTGAGCAGTGGAACAGTCTGCCTCGGGAGGTGGTGGATACTCCTTCCCTGGAAATTTTCAAGCGGAGGCTGGATGACCATCTTTTGGGTATGTTGTAGGTGTGTGGGGCTATCTTTTGGCTACGCTCCTGCAGAGTACAGGGGGTTGGACTAGATGACCTGCAAGGTCCCTTCCAACTCTAACATTCTATGATTCTTCTTCTTCTTCTTCTTCTCCTCCTACCTTCCTGCTTGATCAGATTGATCATCCTCAGTTTCCCTTAGGAACACCATTGTTGCTACATCCAAGGTTGCCAACTCCAGGTTGGGAAATTCTGGGGGATTCGCAGGTGGAACCCAGGGAGAGTGAAGTTTGGCAAGGGGAGATCAATTCAAAATGAATTCTGGTAGCTCTCCAGCCCCCAGTGGAGGCCGACCCTGGATACCTCTGATTGGCTGTGGTATGCTGCAAAGTCATCATGCTTACCAACTGTTATCTGGTTGGCCGCAATTAGCCATGTGACTAATCCAGGAAGCATGGCTCTCTCTCTCCCTGGTTCTCCATGACATCATTGCATGGCTTGATTACACTGGCTGCTTAGCACGGTGACATCATCCCATCATGACTCCTGACTGGCTAACATGGAGCATGTGATTAAGGACAGGCACTCTAAGCACGGCCCTAGGAGGACAGGGGAAAATGCGGCTGTTTGCACAAAGGGGTTTTTCTGGAATTCCTTCTGCCCCACTGAAAATCATACCAGCTGTATTATTATACCTGTGAAATGGAGAGAAGGCGTATCCCCTAAAGTGCCCTTATGGTATCCTAAGTTACGGGACGATTTCATTTTAGATCAAATAACAGATAATATAGGTAAAGGTAAAGGTTCCCCTGCTCGAAAGCCAGTCGAATCCGACTCTAGGGTTGCGGTGCTCATCTCCGTTTCAAAGCCGAAGAGCCAGCGCTGTCCAAAGACCGGCATGACTAAACACCAAGGCGCATGGAACGCTGTTACCTTCCCACCGAAGTGGTACCTATTTATCTACTTGCAATTTCTTGCTTTCGGTTGGCAGGAGCTGGAACTAGAGACAGGAGCTCACCCTGTCATGTGGCACTCTCGGGTCTTGAACTGCTGAACTACTGACCTTCAACAGCCTGCAGTTCAGCGTCTTAACCACTTGAGCCACCGCAGCTCCTACAGATAATATACACACACACAAAAAGACTCTCAAGCTTATCGTTTTGATTTATTAGAAAAATGGCTTCCTTTTACCAAAAAAGAATATTTAAGGATCATGGTTATTTAGATACTACACGGGTAGATTATGATTTCTCACTTGTAACATTTCATTGAAAGTTGTGAAGTAAAAGTAAGGACCAGTTTGCGGTAGAAATTCACCAGCTTGAAGGGTGTTTATTTGGTTACTATGTAATACCTTTTTAATTTATGAGGTATATAACCTGTTGATTATAATAAAAATATCATTTAATGAAAAAATAACTGAAAGAAATGCCAGCTGTGTGTTAGGCTCCAAATGGAGAAGAGAAGAGATTGGATTTATACCTTGCCCTTCAGTTGGAGTCTCAGAGTGGCTTACAATCTCCTTTCCCTTCCTCTCCCCACAACAGACACCCTGTGAAGTAGGTGGGGCTGAGAGAGCTCTCTCGAGAACTGCCCTCGAGAGAACAGCTCTGAGAGAACTTGTGATTGACCCAAGGTCACACCAGCAGCTGCATAGGGAGGAGTGGGGGAATCAAACCCGGTTCTCCCAGATTAGAGTCCATGTTCCTAACCCCTACACCAAACTGGCTCTCGGACAAGATCGGGCTAGCGTGGGTCATCCAATGCTGGCCGTCCGTGGGGACACTTGGAATCCTTCCAGAACTGCCTCCCTTCCCTGCCCTTTCTTTCCCCCCTGTGCAATTTGACCCTCCCCAGACTCGCTTCTCAAATTATCAGTCAGCTGACATGGCTGATAAAAACAAAGTTTTCCAGGGGAGTCCGCGGAGATTTCCAGTCTCTGTCTCTTCGCCAGCCTCCTGGTCTTCCTTCCTTTTTAGATTAAAAATGAAACGGGGCAAGACTTTCCCTTGGAGCAGAGCTTCACGCGGGCCTTCGGCCTGGAGAAAGAGCTCTCCCGCGAGCCGCAGCTTCCTGCACAATGGCCACTTTGTGGGGCCGGAGAGGAGAACCTTCCCGGGACAAAGAGGGGCTTTCTTCTCGGGGAGCCCAGGAGCTGGCAGAAGCGACAGAGCCTCTCCGTGTTCCCCTGCGAGCCAGCCCACGGGGACTGGCCGCAGGATCCGTATCACATTGCGGGTTAAGCGGGTCGGGTCACCGATGGGCCACTGATCTCTCCTACGCCAAAGGGCCGGGGCTGTTCTCACTGGTTCGGAGTTCTCAAGCCCCGCCCTCCTTTCTTTAAGCCCTCCCATTTAGCCGCCACTTCGATAGGGATGCCCGCCTCCAGGTCGGGGATGTCAGCCTCCAGGTGTGCCCGGGGGATTCCCCAGAATCCGGGCTTGTCTCCAGACTACAGAGATCAATTCCCCTGGAGAAACCGGCTTCCTTGGAGGGGGGACTCCATATGGCATTGTGCCCCACTGAGGTCCCTGTCCCCCCCAGGCTCCATCCCCAAATCTCCAGGAGTTTCCCCACCTGGATCTGGTAACCCTACCCTGGCCACCAGCAGGAGGAACTGGGCAACCCTACATCACGTGGGGCCCAGAGACCTCCCACTATTACAACTGATCACCAGATTTATTTATTTACTTCTTTATTTGATTTGATCTGTGTCCCACTCTCCCTGCCGAGGCATGCTCAGGGCGGCTTACACACAATATGCGAAAACAACTAAAACACAGAATTAAATAAAAGCACAACAGCAGGGTAATCAACAGGGCTTTTTTTGTAGGAAAAAAACAGCAGGAATGCATTAGCATAATAGGCCACACCCAACAGCAGGAACTCATTAGCCTATTAGGCCACACCCCTGACAGCGCAGCTCATTAGCATATCAGGCCACACCCCCATGTTCCCAGAAGTGTGGTCATCCAGACACACCCACCTTTTGCTTCTTATTCTGTTTACCTTGTTTGTTGTCAGAACCCAGGGCTTTTTTTTGTAGCAGGAACTCCTTTGCATGTTAGGCCACACAGCCCTAATGTAGCCGATCCTAATGAGTTTCTGCTGCTGGGCGTGGCCTATTATGCTAATGAGTTCCTGCTCGGCGTGGCCAACTCGGGAGCCAGCTGGAACTCGGTTCCTGTGTGTTCCTGCCCAAAAATACCCCTGGTAATAAAACATATAAAGCACTAGTCCATTCATAGAGGATGGCGGCATTCACAGCATCCAAGGTAATAGACTGCCATCATAGTGTCGGTTTTTGTCAGGCTGTTGATCACAATATTTAATTTGGTCTTGGGGCCAGGGCCTCGATGTTGGAAGGGGCGGCACCGGAATCGAAGGCCTGGTGGAAGAGCTCTATTTTACAGGCCCTGACATCCTCCGGGAGCTCATTCCACTGGTACGGGGCCACCACTGAGAAGGCCCTGGCCCTCGTCACAGCTAGCCTGGCTTCTTTAGATCAGTTCCCTTGGAGGGTGGACTCTATGGCATTACCAAAAAAAACACCCCTCTGGATCTATGTGTATGCATCTGCGTAAGTTCGATAGACGACTGTTGTATATTAAGATGCTGTAAGATGGCCGCGACTGTGTGGACCTGGCCGTACGGCTGGACGGACCTCCGGGCTTCAGTCCATGGACAATAGCCCCTCTGGATCCCAGGGCGCACCTATGAGTTTGCCCGGATCCAAGTAAAGACCAATAGAATTAGAGACTTGTAAATAGGACCTATCACGGGAAATGGGTGTGGTGTCGGTTACGAATATCTGCATGCTTGATCTTGAGAGGTAATGGAATAAACGTATTGCTGATTTCACTGTGCTGAGCCTCCGACCTCAGTACTTTTCAAGGACCATCCCCATAAGACGCTGAACTCCAGGCTGTGGAAGTTCAGTAGTTCAGCAGTTCGAGACCCGTGAGTGCCGCATGACGGGGTGAGCTCCCGTCTCTAGTTCCAGCTCCTGCCAACCTAGCAGTTCGAAAGCAAGAAATTGCAAGTAGATAAATAGGTACCATTTCAGTGGGAAGATAACAGCGTTCCGTGCGCCTTGGTGTTTTAGTCATGCCGGCCACATGACCACGGAAAGGTCTTCGGACAGCGCTGGCTCTTCGGCTTTGAAACGGAGATGAGCACCGCAACCCTAGAGTCGGATTCGACTGGCTTTCGAGCAAGGGAACCTTTACCTTTACCTATACCTAGAGCCTAGGGTTGAAAAAATTGTTGCCGACATTTTATCTAGAGTTCATTCCTCGGTGACTCTGATAAATTGACTTATACGCTATCAGACACCGACCTTTCTGTATCTAACAGGATCGTGCTTTCTGCTCTGGCAGCGAAGAAGATCCCAGCAGACATAAATAACAGACCAAACAAAACTGTTGGACGTTAGGGAGGCATCGCCTCTTAAGTCTGTACATTTTACACTCTGTTTGTACATTTCTGGTTTTATCGCAGATGGATTGCAAAGGCCTGCGGCCGTAAACAATACTCTTAACTCTACCCTGTGGCTTGATCCCCTATTAAAGTCTGTCTCCCTCCCCAACCCCTGCACTCTGCAGGCTCCACCCCCGCCCCCAGATCTCCAGGTATCTCCCCTTCCAGAGCTGGCCACCCAAACAGAAATGGCAACCATGACCTTCCCACACACCCCCATCAGTGGCAGATTAACCCTTAAGCAGACTGAGCACGTGCGTAGGGCACCAGGGCCAAAGGGGGCACCACAAAGTTGGGAAAAGGGTGAAAAAATGTAGGAAAAGTGCTTTTCGGGTCATGAATATCGGAACTTGGATAACATTTCACTTGTGAAATATTAAAATAGATGTTGTATTGTGTTTTTGTAGAACTTTATGTGGCCAAAGCTTGGCTTAGTTTGTACAGTATATTGTGTTATCATATGAATAAATTTGTGTATTGCTGCAACCTGCGTTGTATATCTGGTCAGACGGGTCAACAAGTAAAATGGACTGGGTCAGTGTGGAAAAAAAAGGAAGGGGGCTGCAAGATGGGTCAGTGCTTAGGGCACCAGTGAGCCTTCATCCGCCCCTGCCCCCCGTGCCCACGTCCCTTTGTTAACAGGTGGAGGAAGTGCCTCTGAGTGCGGGCAGAGTGCGTTCCCGTCACCTCTGAGCAACTGCAGCTCGAAGGTGCGTACTTAGCATTAGGTAGCAGCAACTCAGAGGATGAAAGGCTGACTTTCAAATCCATCGATCGAGGGGAAGTTAGGCCTGTCGCTCCCTGTTCCTCAGTTGTTTTCAATCTCTGCCAATCCCCATCTGCCTTCAACTGTGCCCAGGGATGCAAGCTTCCGGGCGGGAACAAAGCACAAAAAACCACTGGCTGGAGATAAACAAAATATATGTAAATAAAATGGCAAGTTCAGTAATACAGAAATATAACAATACTAGCGGCAAAGCCTGTTGTGGTATCATATGCTAGCCAGGTCCCTGCCTAAGGCCCTGTCAGGGCGAGGCCGCTGCCACCGGCGGGAAGTTCCTGTCCTCCCCCTTGGCTCCCTTCCTCAGCACCCCAGCACTGGCCAGTCGTGGCAGCCCCGTGCGCGCCCTGCAAGCCACCACGCCAAAGGTCCCGTGCTCCCCTTGCCGGCTCCCCACCACCACTGGCCAGTTGCGGCGGCCCCATGCGTGCCGTGCAACCCGCGGCACTGAAGGCCCCGTCCTCCCCTTGCCGGCCAGCAACGCAAAGTTCCGATCGTCCCCCTTGGATCCCTCCGTCGGCGCCCTGCCTCTGTCCAGTGATGACGGGCCCAGACCCGCCAGCTGCCGCCCCGAAGATCCCATCCTTGCCCTTGGCGGGCTCGCATTGTGTGGGGCAGCTGGTGGCAGACTGAGGTCGGGAGGCTGGCTGCTGGCTGCATGGGCGGTGTCAAGCCCACACAGCCAGGCACGGCAGCCAATGGCCAGGGCCCCACGTTTGAGTGGCAGCCCCTGCAGCCAATGGATTCTGCCGCACATTTTTCCTTTATATGGTCAAGCTGGCTGACCACTACTCTTTTATATAATAGGGAAGGATATGGCCAAGGTGTTCTAACAAGAAACAACCAATATACAGAAAGACAAATAAAGTCCCCAAAATTTCAACGTGTCTCACCCCAGTTGTACTGTGATATCATAGTCCAGCTTGACGTGCATTCCTCATGGAGTGGACGTTCTGGAATTCCATAAGCCATAGAGACGCGTAGTCCGGATGCAAGCTGCCGCGTTTCGAGTAATTCTTCTTCAAAACCAATAGGCTATAGTGGGACCCAATCTCAGTAGAGGTACATACAAAGCCAGTATATTTAACCCGAAAGGATCATGGGTCCCCTGCTGGTGACCAGGGATGACCTGGCAACCATCTGTGCCCAACCCAGGTGTAGGGTTGCCAGCTCCAGTTGAGGAAATAGATTTGGAGGGGGTGGAGCCTGGAGATTTGGGGGGTGGAGCCTTAGGAGGGCAGGGTTTGGGGAAGGGAGGGACTTCAATGGGGTACAATTCCACAGAGCCCGCCTTCCAAAGCGGCCGTTTTCTCCAGGTGAACTGACCTCCGTCACCTGTAGATCAGTTGCAACCCTAGAAGATCTCCAGCCACCACCTGGAGGTCGGCAACCCTGCCCAAGTGACCACAGGTGAGCAGATAAAGGGGCTAACAGGGGAGAATTCTGCCCAAGCCTCTGGCCCTGGAACCAGTGTTCCCTCTAAGCTGAGTTAGTGTGAGCTAGCTCGCAGTTTTTTAGCCTCCAGCTCACACACTTTTGTCTTAGCTCAGGAAGGACGGCTCCAGAGCAAACTAATTTAGGCAGCAGCCAAACCGCTCGCTCGCAACTTTCATGCCAGTAGCTCACAGAGAAGATTTTTTGCTCACAAGACTCCATAGCGTAGAGGGAGCATTGTCTAGGACACATCTGAACTGGGACACTGACCCCACTGGGGACCGAGGGGTTAAAAGAGGCCTCTGCCTGTGCCTCAATTTGCCTGGGGAAAGCTCCTCCGAAGGCGGAGCCAATGCCAAGGACCACAGGGCCTTTACCCGTTCCCGGACTTCCCCGATTTAAAAAAACGGATTGCAACCCAGCAAAGCAACCTAAGGAGGTGAGGTTATGTTATACCGTGGCTCTCACACCTGTCACGAAGAGGCACAGTGTCCAGGAAAGATACAGATATGGCTCAGGGATGGGGCGAAAAGCCGGCCGAGAGCGAGAGGGTGGGTGGAAAAGTACCGCAACAGCAGGACGGCTGACCCCCCTCCTCCCTTCTCCGCTGGGCCTCTTTGGTTTCCTTATAATCAGTAAAGGAAAAGCACAGCCTGATGAATGTCTATCAGCACTCTGCTTTTCTATCTAATGTTTTGTTTTGTTTTTAATCTTCCCTTCCTCAAAGGAGCCTGGCAGGGATGCCAACCTCCGGGCGACAGAGCCTCGTCTCCAGACGAGAGAAATCAGTTCCCCTGGTAGGGTTGCCAGCCTCCAGGTCGGGCCTGGGGGTCGCCCGTTTTTATAACTGACCTCCAGCTGACAGAGGTCAGCTCCCCTGGAGAAAATGGCTGCTTTGAAGGAAGGGAGGACTCTCTGGCACTGGACCATGCTGAGGCCCCTCCCCTCCCCAAACCCCGCCCTCTCCTGGCTCCACCTCCAAAGTCTCCATGGAATTTTCAAGTCCATAAGAACATAAGAACATAAGAGAAGCCAATGTTGAATCAGGCCAATGGCCCATCTAGTCCAACACTCTGTCACACAGCGGCTAAAAATACCAGGTGCCATCAGGAGGTCCAGCAGTGGGGCCAGGACACTAGAAGCCCTCCCACTGCTGCCTCCTCCAGCACCAAGAATAGAGTGCATCACCTGCCCCAGACTGAGAGTTCCTGTCTCTACCTTGTAGCTAAGAGCCACTGATGGACCTCTGCTCCATATCCTTATCCAATTCCCTCTTGAAGCCGTCCGTGCTTATAGCTGCCACCACCTCCTGTGACAGTCAATTCCAGGTGTTAATGACTCTTTGGGTGAAGAAGGACTTCCTTTTATCTGTTCCAACCCGACTGCGCAGCAATTTCAGGGCGTGCCCACGAGTTCTTGTATTGTGAGAAAGGGAGAAAAGTGCCTCTTTCTCAGCCTGTTCTATCCCAGGCATAATCTTGTAAACCTCGATCATGTCACCCCTCAGTCGTCGTTTCTCCAAGCTAAAGAGCCCCAAGCGTTTTAACCTTTCTTCATCGGGAAGGTGTTCCAACCCTTTAATCATTCTAGTTGCCCTTCTCTGCACTTTTTCCAATGCTATAATATCCAGATCTGGCAACCCTATCCCCTGCAGAAGATGGATGTTTTGGAGGGTAGACTCTGGGGCACTGCACCCCACTGAGGTCCCCAATTCTCCTGGAATTTCCCAACCTGGATCTGGCACCCCACCGGTGGCCGGGTGGGACCTGGCGACCTTAGAGTTCAAGGAAATACGTGCCCCTCTTCTTTCTTCCGTTTGATCCTCCTGACAGCCCTGCAAGGTAGCTCATGTGGAGAAAGAGTGAGCTCCATGAGAGAGTGAGGATTGGCGCCAGGAGAGGGTGCCCTGGGTTCCAATCCAGAGTACTCCAGCCACTACATCACTCTGCCTTTGAGGTTCAGCTATAAGAAGTTGGTAGTTTTAAAAGACTTATTTAAAAAGAAAAAAACGATGGGGGTTGGATTTGAAAGGCCAAACTAGCCGGCCCCTGTTAAGTAACACCAGCCCCCTGATCCATTGCTGGTTTTCTCAGAAGGGAGTCCCCCGGAGTTCAGTAAGATATACTCTGCACGAAGTGCATAATATTGTTAGTTATTCCAGTGTCTCAGTAGCCTGGGGAGGTCGGGGTTTGGGAAGAGGAGGGGTATAATGCCATAGAAGCCACCCTCCAGGGGAACTGACCTCTGTAGCCTGGGGATCATTTGTAATTTTGGGAAATCCCCCAGGCCCCATCTAGAAGTTGAAGAAACTTGAGCTGCAGTGTTGGAAGAGTCCACAAATAAATATACACTGCAAAAACCTTTTAATAAACCAATGTGTTCTATTTATAGTCATTATTTAGTGAAGTGCATAGTATATCATTATTTCATCCTGGTCAGGTATAAATATTCATTGTATTCATTAAGCAGTAACATTCAGTACATGTAGATTTCTAACTACCGGACAGTTTAGCATCAGTGTTTTAAAAGTCAAGCCCCAACAGGAATTCCTAGAATAATAACCCACTTCTCCTTGCAATGAAGTCTTCCAAAAGGGGGACTGCCTTCTCAGTGGTTGCATGGATGCCTTTGCCAGTCCTACAAAAGAGACATAGTGCAGCTACTATTCATAAACGGAGTACTCCTGTAATTCTCAGCTGCATAGTAAAGGTAAAGGTTCCCTTGCTCGAAAGCCAGTCGAATCCGACTCTAGGGTTGCGGTGCTCATCTCCGTTTCAAAGCCGAAGAGCCAGCGCTATCCGAAGACATTTCCGTGGTCATGTGGCCGGCATGACTAAACACCAAGGTGCATGGAACGCTGTTACCTTCCCACCGAAGTGGTACCTATTTATCTACTTTCAATTTCTTGCTTTCAAACTGCTAGGTTGGCAGGAGCTGGAACTAGAGACAGGAGCTCACTCCGTCATGTGGCACCCGGGTCTCGAACTGCTGAGCTACTGACCTTCCATAGCCTGCAGTTCAGCGTCTTAACCACTTGACCCACCGCAGCTCCTCTCAGCTGCATAGCACTGTGGTAATCTCTCTTGAAAACATGCAAACAAACCAATCAGCCCGGGACAAGATTTTCCAGTAAAATAGATGAGGATACATTCTAGTGCTTGAAATCATGGCATGGAATATCATGTGAGGACGCTGTGAACAGTAGGTTTTCAAGAGAGATTACCACGATGCTTCAGAGCGTTCGGATGAAGTTGTGAACGAAACGAAAGTCAACACCGGGGAGTTTCGTCAACCCAATTTTTTCCGTACTTATGGTGCGCTTATGAAAAAAGAGTATGCATCAAATGTGGATGTGTTAATCATTACTATAAAATAACATTGTTAAACACGTTAGAGAAATTGTATCGCATTTCATCCCAAAGCGCTGAGTGTCAGCCTGTTTTCTGGTTCATTAGTTATCTTGGGCTGTTACCGTTTATATTGTTTTGTATCAACTGGCGCGTGTGACCGCAGCCTAAGTCCTATTGAACTCGGGTAGCCAGCTTCGGTTTGGGAAATGCCCAGAGATTTTGGGGGTGGAGCCAGGGGAGGGCTGGGTTTTGGGAAGGGAGGGACCTCAGCCGGGCGCAATGCCACAGAGTCCGCCCTCCAAAGCAGCCATTTTCTCCAGGGGAACGGAACTGAAATGTCTGGAGAACAATCGTAACTCTGGGAGGCCTCCAGGAGGTTGGCAACCGTACGTCGTACTCAAAGAATTCTGATCAAGGCTGCGAATCTTCTGCATGCATACTAGGAAGAAAAACCAAGAGAGGAGACTTGTGTGGCACCTTCAAGACTAACAGCTTTCCTGAAGGATGAGCTTTTTCTGGTCTAGTACCCACTTCCTCAAATGCGTGAAGTGAAACCTCAGTCAGCAGATATATGCATGCACATAAAAGGGGGAAATTGTGCACTGGGGTTGGTTTAGAGGCCTTGAAACAACAAGAAGCATACGTTTCTGTGCACGACCAAAAGTGTACACACAGGAAAGCGCAGGGACCTTATCTTGTGTTTATTTCAACAATTCTCACAGAACGGCCACAGACTGCATCGTCTTTTGCTCCCACCTTTGACCCATGCTCACACTTATATCTCTTTGGCAGCAGACGATAACACTTTGTGCATCTGATGAACAGGGATGCCAACCTCCAGGTGGCGGCTTGAGATTTCCTGGGGTGACAACTGATCCCCGGGTGACAGAGATCAGTTCACCTGGAGAGAATGGCCACTTTGGAAGGGGGACTCTGTGGCATTGTACCCCGCTGAGGTCCCTCCCTCCCCAAACCCCGCCCTCCTCAGACTCCACCCCCAAAATCCTCAGGCATTTCCCAACCTGAGGCTGACAACCCTGGGCTCTGTCTTACCTTTTCAATCCCTCTGTCCATCTTTAAGATACCCAGGGTTGGACCAAGCACTAGGTAAACCTAGGCGACCCCTAGGGCACCAGATTTTGAGGGGTGCCAAGGAGGCGAGAGGAGAAGGAGGAGGAGGAAGAAGAAGAAGAAGAGGAGGAGGAAGAAGAGGAAGAGGAGGAGGAGGAGGATTTATACCTCGCCCTTCACTCAGAGTCTCAGAGCGGCTTACAAACGCCTTTCCCTTCCCCTCCCCACAACAGACACCCTGTGAGGGAGGTGGGGCTGAGAGAGCTCTTTCAAGAAGTGCCCTTTCAAGGACAGCTCTTGTCAGAACTATGGCTTGCCCAAGGTCATCCAGCAGCTGAAAGTGGAGGCGTGGGGAATCAAAACCAGTTCTCCCAGATTAGAGTCTGCACACCTAACCACTACACCAAACTGGCTCTCAGAAGAGGAGGAAGAGGAGGAGAAGGAGATTGGATTTATATGAGTTTGATAAATAAATAAATAAATAAATAAATACCCCACCTTTCATTATCTGAAGGAGTCTCAGAGTGGCTTACAATCTCCTTTCCGTTCCCCTCCCCACAACCATAACCCTGTGAGGCAGGTGGGGCTGAGAGAGCTCTTTCGAGGACTGCCCATGAGAGAACAGCTCTGAAACAACTTGTAATTGACCCAAGGTCACACCAGCAACTGCCTGTGGAGGAGTGAGGAATCAAACCCGGTTCTCTCAGAGTAGAGTCCATGCTCCTAACCACTACACCAGACTAGAGGAGTTTCCTCTATTGGTATGAAGGGGCATTTGGCATTAACCAGCTTCTAGAATCTCTCTCTCTCTGTGTTTCTCTGGTCTTCTGTAGCCACCATGATGGACCGTGGAGAACTTTCCAAAAGCCTATCTACCTTTTACTTTGACAATGTTCATTTTGGATGCTCAGTAAGTCAGATGTTCCTTCTGGACTTCTCACTTTTGAACTGGGGGTGGGCGGGGGGCACAGTCATAGTTTGCCTAGGTCACCGAAACTCTTGGTACCACTATACACTTCTTTGGTTTTGCTGAAACGGACTCACATGACTTCCCCACAGGGATTTCCACGAGGAGGTGGGCCTCTCGTACTTCTGAGTAAACATGTTTCTGTGTGGATCATGAAAAAACAATCTTGATAGTCTGATTTATTCAAAACTACTCTTTTCCTCTGCAGCAGCTGACAACAGGAGCTCAGGACGGGGTATTCCCTGCCCCTCACCCCCAGTTCTTGACAGCCCCAGGTCCCAGCCAGGTGCTGCACAAAGCTCTCAAATGTGACACGAAGGAGACAAGAGACTTCCTGTTCATCCCCACCATCTGGTAAACTGCCACTGACCGTGGAAGTTCCATTCTTAGGTATCGGGGCGGCTCGCTGGTGCTCCTGTAATCTTCCACGCCGCGGACCTTCCGGATGGCAGAAACGGGTATAATCCTCGGCCGTAACTGAATCAGCTGGTAAATTGTTTTTCAGCAGCCGGCCAAAGGTGCTGCCAGGCGACGGAATGAAACCTTAAACCAGGCAGCTCTCCGCCGCCTCTCTGATTTCATAACAAGCTCTGATGAATACACTGTTTAAAAAAAAAAAACAAGAAGGAGAATTAAATACCCGAACAAGCCCAATGGGATCGCACAAGGCAACCGGAACGTCTGCGCCGGAGACGAGCCTGTGACGTTCCATTTCGAACCGGGCAAAACACTTCAGCGTTTCTGCAATCGATCGGCATGTGGCAAGGAATGCACGTGTAGAGCTGACCCCTTGTGTCCGTTGGTGAGTGTTTCATTCAGACTGGAGCAACGTTTTTAAAAATTGTCCTGTCAATTTGCTTCCTACTTATGGACTGGCAGGGTTTTAATGGCAAGAGATGAACAGAGGTGGTTCGCCGTCGCCTGCCTCGGAATGGCAACCCTGGACTTCCTTGGTGGTCTCCCATCCAAGTACCAACCAGGGCTGACCCTGCTTAGCTTCCAGAAATCTGACAAAATCGGGCTAACCTGAGCCATCCAGGTCATAAGAACATCAGAGAAGCCAATGTTGAATCAGGCCAATGGCCCATCCAGTCCAACACTCTGTGTCACACAGCGGCCAAAAATACCAGGGGCCACCAGGAGGTCCAGCAGTGGGGCCAGGACACTAGAAGCCCTCCCACTCTTGCCCCCCCACCCAAGCACCAAGAATACAGAGCATCCCTTGCCCCAGAGTTCCTACCTATACCTTGTGGCTAATAGCCACTGATGGACCTCTGCTCCGGATGCTTATAAGAATATAAGAACATAAGAGAAGCCAATGCTGGATCAGGCCAATGGCCCATCCAGTCCAACACTCTGTGTCACACAGTGGTCAAAAATACCAGGGGCTGTCAGGAGGTCCAGCAGTGGGGCCAGGACACTAGAAGCCCTCCCACTCTTGCCCCCCCACCCAAGCACCAAGAATACAGAGCATCCCTTACCCCAGCCTGAGAGTTCCTATCTATACCTTGTGGCTAATAGCCACTGACGGACCTCTGGTCCAGATGCTTATAAGAATATAAGAACATAAGAGAAGCCAATGTTGGATCAGGCCAATGGCCCATCCAATCCAACACTCTGTGTCACACAGTGGCCAAAAATACCACATGCTATCAGGAGGTCCAGCAGTGGGGCCAGGACACTAGAAGCCCTCCCACTGTTGCTCCCCCCCCAAGGACCAAGAATATGGACCATCACTTGCCCCAGACCGAGAGTTCCTATTTATACCTTCTGGCTAATAGCCACTGATGGACCTCTGCTCCACATGTTTATCCAGTTCCCTCTTGAAGCTGTCCATGCTTGTAGCTGCCACCACCTGCTGTGGCAGTGAATTCCATGGGCTAATCACTCTTTGAGTGAAGAAGGACTTCCTTTCATCCGTTCCAACCCAACCGCTCAGCAATTTCATGGAGTGCCCACGAGTTCTTGTCTTGTGAGAAAGGGAGAAAAGGACTTCTTTCTCGACCTGCTCTATCCCATGCATCATCTTATAAACCTCGATCATGTTACCCCTCAGCCGTCGTTTCTCCAAGCTAAAGAGCCCCAAGCGCTTTAACCTTTCTTCACAGGGAAAGTGTTCCAACCCGGTAATGTACCCAGAGTGGAACGTGGGTCCAGGCCAGCCGTGTGCTCGAACCAGCTCCAGCCGGTCCGGCACGTGACTGGACGAAGGGGCCTGGGCTTCAATCCTGCAGACAATCGGGGGACTAGGATCCAGGAAGACAATGCAATCAATATGTATTGTCCAATCACGAGTGTGTATGTGTGTGTGTTGGGGTGTGGGTTTTCTTGGGGATATAAGCCGGCCTGCGAGCTGGCTTCAGTTGTCTTGTTCCTGATCTTCAAATAAAAGTATGCGCTGATTTCACTCTATGGACTCATCAGTCTCCGTACTTTCCAAACCCTTTGATCATTCTGGTTGCCCTCTTCTGCACTTTCCCCAATGCTATAATATCCTTTTTGGCCTGGAGAACAATGGCTTCCTGACCCCAAAGTGGCAATCGGCATTTCCCTGGGCGTGTAAGAAAGGGCCACGAGAACTAAGCAGTGAGGCAACCCTTCCTGCCCTCCCTCTCATGATCTGCCCAAGTTCACTCAATCAGCATTGCTATCAGATGGGGCCATCTAGCCTCTGTTTGGAAACCTCCCAAGGAGGAGAGCCCACCACCTCCCGAGGAAGCCTGTTCCACTGAGAAACTGCTCCGTCAGGAAGTTCTTCCCAATGTTTCGCTTGACGGCACTTTCCACTTCCTGTGTGTGGAAATGGGCCGCTGAAGCTGTATGTGGCACAGGGGTCGATAACATCATCTGGGAAATGTAGCATTTCATTAGAAGAAGGTGCAACTGACTCATGGCGACCCGATCCTTGGAGTGTTCCGGGCACGAGATGAACAGAGGTGGTTTGCCAATGCCTGCCAACCTTGGACTCCCTCGGTGGTCTCCGATATGAATACTAACCAGGACAACCCTGCTTAGCTTCGAAGATCGAAAGATCCCAGGCCAAGCTGGGATATTGAATATACATGAACATACCTGAAGCTGCCTTGTACTGACTCAGACCCTTGGGTCTATCGAGGTCAGTATTGCCTACTCAGACTGGCAGCTGCTATCCAGGGTCTCAGGAGCAGGTCTTCCATGTCACCTACTGCCTGACCCTTTTAAGTGGAGATGCCGGGGATTGAACCTGGGACCTTCTGCATGCCAAGCAGAGGCTCTGCCACTGAGCCCCAGCCCCTTCCCTGCTCACATCCCATTAAGCCTCCATTAAAGGGCAAGATGTTTTTCTCTAGAGCTGTTGGCACACAGAGGAAAAAAGCCCTCCAGGCACTGAAGCTTCACATGGCAAATGCTCAGGAGCTGTTCTCCATAATCTGGGGGTCCCATGGAATTCTGAGAGATCTTCAGGCACCACTTGGAGGCTGGCAATTCCAGCTCCCCCATCCGTTTGGTGTAGTGTAGGGCCAGTTTGGTGTAGTGGTTAAGTGTGCGGACTCTAATCTGGGAGAACTGGGTTTGATTTCCCCACTCCTCCACTTGCACCTGGCTGGATGACCTTGAGTCAGTCACAAGTTCTGTCAGAGCTGTTCTTGAAAAAAAAAAGAGCAGTTTCTGTCAGAGCTCTCTCAGCCCCATCGACCTCACAGGGTGTCTGTTGTGGGGAGAAGAAGGAAAAGGAATCTGTAAACTGCTCTGAGACACCTTTAGGTAGTGAAGGGCAGGGTATAAATCCAATCTCCTCCTCCTCCTCCTCCTCCTCCTCCTCCTCCTCCTCCTCCTCCTCCTCCTCCTCCTCCTACATACTTACATTTGCTTCTAGTCACAGAAGTGTAAGATTCCTCTGAATAATCTGGTCTTTCTCCCACACAAACAGGCTCCTGAGACTTCCAAGGGGCAGCCAGGAAACCCAAACCCAGGTCATGAGATGTAAGGAGAAACTGTCACAATTTGGAGTGGGTATTTTTTATGTAGTTCGTTTTAAACTTTGAAAGGGCTGACATTATATAGTAGAGTTTCAAGCAGAAGCTCTTCTGCTGTTGCTTTAGGAAGCACTCATGGTGATGTGCTTCATCGGTGTCATAGATGAGGCACAAACTTTTAAGTCCCTCTTAATGGGTAGCGACAGCTAGGCACTCAGGCTGCCATGAGTGCTCTTCTTCGGTTCTCGCCGGGTACAATCCGTGGGCTTCCACTCACCTGTCACCACAGGTATGGGGGGGTGCTGGACGGCTTCCCTCGCACTGCACCCCCCTCCAGGGGGCCTGAGTCTCCTCTAAAGATAAGGAGAAGCTGGCGGTACCTGGGAGCAAGTCCCGGTTCCGTCCGTCTCGCAGCACTGCAACCCGGCAGATCTGGAGTGGATATTTTTTTTTTAGCGGTGTGTGGGTGTCGACTTCGTTCAAAATAAGCGGGCGAGAAGGAGCATTCCAGAGTGCGTGTGTACCGGCAACTTCAGTGGGGAAAGCTTTTCAGATCTGACTCTGTTCTGTTCGAACGTCACGCCGCAATTTAATTTTAGGACTTTCCTAAGTTCAGCTGCCGCTTTCTGTTTACATATTTATTTATTTATTTATTTATTTATTTATTTATTTATTTCATTACACTGATGAATCGTCCAGTCCCCACAAATGTTGGGCTCTAGGCAATGGACAAATTAAAACTATTAAAACCATAAAACCGTGTCCAACATATTTGTTGTTGTTCGGTCGCACAGTCAAGTCCGACTCTTCGCGACCCCATGGACCAGATTACGCCAGGCCCTCCTGTCTTCCGCTGTCCGCTGAAGTCTGCTCAATTTCATGTTCGTTGCATCGATGACACTGTCTAACCATCTCATCCTTTGCCGTCCCCTTCTTCTTTGACCTTCCATCTTTCCCATATTATACACAGTTAAAAATAGTGGTGGGTTTTCTATTTTGCAGTTCCCTCCCGTTCCTTGTCTGTGAGTGCTTCATGGGCATGCAGAGAGAATAAATTCACAAGGCATAGGAGATTCAGGTAGGGCAGGGTGCCAGCCACGATGTAAGCCAGGGGTGTCAAACATGCGGCCCGGGGGGCAAATCAGCCCCCCCGGAGGGCTTCTATCGGGCCCGCAGTGGAACTTCCTGTCTTCTGCTTCTTCTTCCAGTTGTGCTGCTGCTGCGTCATCGTAGGTTTGCAGCTTACAGATGCACACCTGGACAGCAGACTCAAGACTGCAACAGCACAGACACTTTGATTTAATAATTGAGAGCAAAAGGTGTCAGTGATCAGACATTAAATAAATGAAATATTGCAAGAGTGCTAGTGTTTTAAGCACGTTTTTATTTTAAGTAAAAAGAAACAACCCTTTGTGTTTGTGTCCTTTATCAAGTTCATATCTCCGCTGCCTGGCATTACATCTTATGACACACACATGGCCTGGCCCAACAAGGTCTCATTCACGTCAGATCTGGCCCTTGTAACAAATGAGTTCGTCACCCCTGATGTAAGCCATGGCCGTCCTCAACCAAACGCCTGGTGGGACATTCCTGCTTCTCAGGCCCTGCAGAATTGCATAAGATCCCACAGGGCCCTGACGTTATTTGGCAAAGAGTAAGCCACTTTGGTTCTTCACTGGGGATAAGTAAAGGTAAAGGTTCCCTTGCTCGAAAGCCAGTCGAATCTGACTCTAGGGTTGCAGTGCTCATCTCCATTTCAAAGCCGAAGAGCCAGCGCTGTCCGAAGATGTTTCCGTGGTCATGTGGCCGGCATGACTAAACACCAAGGTGCATGGAACACTGTTTACCTTCCCACCAAAGTGGTACCTATTTATCTACTTGCAGTTTCTTGCTTTCGAACTGCTAGGTTGGCAGGAGCTGGAACTAGAGACGGGAGCTCACCCCGTCATGCGGCACTCTTGGGTCTCAAACTGCTGAACTACTGACCTTCCACAGCCTGCAGTTCAGCGTCTTAACCACTTGAGCCACCGCAGCTCCTTTCACTGGGGATAAAGTGAGATATAAATGTTACTCTGGAAAGCGCCGAGCCTACACGGAGCAAACATTGGGAAGGACTTCCTGACCGTTAGAGTGGTTCCTCAGTGGAAGAGGTTTCCTTGGGAGGTGGTGGGCTCTTCTTTCTGGGAGAGATGGCCATCTGACAGCAATGTGGATTCTGTGAATTTCGGCAGATCATGAGAAGGGAGGGCAGGAAGGGCTGCCTCAGGGCTTAGTTCTTGTGGCCCTTTCTTACACGCCCAGGGAAATGCTGATCGCCACGTTGGGGTCAGGAAGCCATTTTTCTCCAGGACAGTTTGGCCAGGGATCCTGGAGGGTTTTTGTGTCATCTTCTGGGCGTGGAACAGCAGTCACTGGGGGTGTGGGGGTAGGGAGGTATTTGTGAATTCCCTGCCTTGTGCAGGGGGTTGGACTAGATGACCCTGGAGGTCCCTTCCAACTCTGTGATTCTAACAGGACAGCAGTTCTACATGGATATAGATTAACCTGCAGAAAAGCTACAAACCTCGAGGTGACTGAAAGCTGAGCTGTGTTTTAAAGCACCCTTTGCTCTGAACCTGGAAGGCTTTTGATGCCAGACTGTCGCTGCCAACCTCCAGGTGGTGCCTAGAGACCTCTCGGAATTACAACTGGTCTCCAGATTACAGAGAAAATGGCTGCTTTGGAGGGCAGACCCTGTGGCGTTATATCCCGCTGAGGTCCTTCCCCCATCCAAACCCAGGCCTCCCCAAGCTACGCCTCCAAATCTCCAGGAATTTCTCAGCCTGTAGTTGGCAACCCTGGCCTCCCCAGGCTCCGCCTCCAAATCTCGAGGAATTTCTCAGCCTGTAGTTGGCAACCCTGGCCTCCCCAGGTTCCGCCTCCAAATCTCCAGGAATTTCTCAGCCTGTAGTTGGCAACCCCGGCCTCCCCAGGCTCCGCCTCCAAATCTCCAGGAATTTCTCAGCCTGTAGTTGGCAACCCTGGCCTCCCCAGGCCCCACCTCCAAATCTCCAGAAATTTCTCAGCCTGTAGTTGGCAACCCTGGCCTCCCCAGGCTCCGCCTCCAAATCTCCAGGAATTTCTCAGTCTGTAGTTGGCAACCCTGGCCTCCCCAGGCTCCGCCTCCAAGTCTCCAGGAATTTCTCAGCCTGTAGTTGGCAACCCTGGCCTCCCCAGGCTCCGCCTCCAAATCTCCAGGAATTTCTCAGTCTGTAGTTGGCAACCCTGGCCTCCCCCGGCGCCGCCTCCAAGTCTCCAGGAATTTCTCAGCCTGTAGTTGGCAACCCTGGCCTCCCCAGGCTCCGCCTCCAAGTCTCCAGGAATTTCTCAGCCTGTAGTTGGCAACCCTGGCCTCCCCAGGCCCTGCCTCCAAATCTCCTGGAATTTCTCAGCCTGTAGCTGGCAACCCTACAAGACAGCGGAGACGAAAACAGACCGAAAGGGCAAGGGAGCAGAGAGAAGGGCACTCGAACGGACCGTCAGGTGACTGCTGAGGCGGCCGTTTGGCACATATTTCCACAGCTCTGCCAAGCGGGAGATTCAGTTCCGAACACCTAATTGTTGAGATCTGAGGGCCTCATTTGTAGGGTGAAAGGAGACACTGTATCGTTCCCGGCTGGACGGACCTCCAGGTCACGGCCAAGAGGGCTTCTTTTTCACGCACCGTCCCTCAGCAGTGGAAGAGGAGGCCGGCGGAAGGCTGAGAATATCAATGCTCTTTACCAACCCATCGACTGGCAGCAGGACCCTGTGGGAATAGCCAGTTGGGTGTGGTGGTGGAGAGCAGCGGATTCTGATCGGGAGAGCTGGGTTGGATTCCCCACTCCTCCACATGCAGCCAGCTGGGTGACCCTGGGCCAGTCACAAGTTCTCTCAGAGCTGTTCTCTCGCGAGCAGTTCTCAGTCAAGAGCTCTCTCAGCCCCGCCTGCCTCACAGGGTGTCTGTTGTGGGGAGGGGAGGGGAAGGAGATTGTAAACTGCTTTGAGATTCCGAGTGAAGGGCGGGGTATAAATCCAGTCTCCTCCTCCTCCTCCTTCCTCTGCAAAGGGTGGTAGAGCTGGTGAGCGAGCAGAGGAAGAATCCACGGGCAGGTGGCACCCGGGCAGGTGGGCAAGAAGAGGGGCATAGTCATGGACACAGGGGGCACGAACACTCTCTGCCTGGGCCCCCAAAAACCTGGAATCAGCCTCGGTCCCAGTGGGCTCCTGCCCCAACGCCAAGTTGAGTCAAATTGCCCCTGCAGTGCTGGCACAGTGGTGGGGCATGGACTCACTTGGGGCTTCCTGACCCCCCACTCCCATCACTGCAGGGATCTACTGGGAAGCCAAGCGAACCCCTCCACCATGCTCCAGGCCATGGAATGGCGCTCCAGCTTTAGAAACACAGAGCTGGGAATCCCAAAGGTCATCTAGTCCAACCCCCTGCACTAGGCAGGAAATCCACAGCTACCTGGGCACCCCCCCCCACACACACACACGTATGCACACACTCGCCCAGAGGGAGGCCCCAGACTTTCAGGATCCCTGGGCCAGTCCAGCCTGGAGGAAAACCCCATCCTGACCAGTGTTCCCCCTAAGCTGAGTTAGTGTGAGCCAGCTCACATTTTTTGAGCCTTCGGCTCACACACTTTTGTCTTCGCTCAGGAAGGGAGGGCTCCAGGGCAAACTAATTTATTGTAGCAGCCAAATTGCTCGCTCACAACTTTAATGCCAGTAGCTCACAAAGTCGAATTTTTGCTCACAAAACTCCACAGCTTAGAGGGAGCATTGACGACCCCCCCCCAAAGTGGCGATTGGCATTAGCCTGGGCATGTAAGAAAGTGTCCCTTCCTGCCCTCCCTCTTGTGAGCCTGTTTAAACTTTGTTTAACTCCCTGGGTTTCAAGGGACGCAGGTCGGGTAGGGACCTTCCGCAGGCAAGATTATATCCAAATTACGATAAGCCCCCATTTCATGTCATGACCTGGATAGCCC
Source organism: Gekko gecko (assembly GCA_029375565.1). Taxonomy (NCBI): domain Eukaryota; kingdom Metazoa; phylum Chordata; class Lepidosauria; order Squamata; family Gekkonidae; genus Gekko; species Gekko gecko. The sequence continues at coordinate 35,214 of JAPDNY010000028.1, read as the reverse complement.
AGGCAAGCTTGATCTCATCAGATCTCAGAAGCTAAGCAGAACTGTATACAGTTCTGGTCACCACACCTCAAAGAGGATATTATAGCACTGGAAAAAGTGCAGAGAAGGGCAACTAGAATGATCAAAGGGGTTGGAACACTTTCCCTATGAAGAAAGGTTAAAGCGCTTGGGGCTCTTTAGCTTGGAGGAACGACGGCTGAGGGGTGACACGATCGAGGTTTATAAGATGATGCGTGGCATAGAGCAGGTAAAGAAGGAAGTCCTTTTCTCCCTTTCTCACAAGACAGGAACTCGTGGGCACTCCATGAAATTGCTGAGCAGTCAGGTTAGAACAGATAAAAAGGGAGTCCTTCTTCACCCGAAGAGTGGTTAACACGTGGAATTCACTGCCACAGGAGGGGGTGGTGGCTTACAGGCATGGACGACTTCAAGAGGGGATTGGATAAACACCTGGAGCAGAGGTCCATCAGTGGCTATTAGCCACAAGGTACAGATAGGGACTCTCAGTCTGGGGCAAGTGATTCTCTGTATTCTTGGTGCTGGGAGGGACGGCAGCAGTGGGAGGGCTTCTAGTGTCCTGGCCCCACTGGTGGACCTCCTGATGGCACCTGGTCTTTTTGGCCACCGTGTGACACAAGAGTGTTGGACTAGACAGGCCATTGGCCTAATCCAACATTGGCTTCTCTTATGTCCTTATGTCTGGGGCAAGGGATGCTCTGTATTCTTGGTGCTTGGGGGGCGGGGTCAACAGTGAGGGAGCTTCTAGTGTCCTGGCCTCACTGGTGGACCTCCTGATGGCACCTGGTATCTTTGGCCACTGTGTGACACAGAGCATTGGACTGGACAGGCCATTGACCTGATCCAGTGTTGGCTTCTCTTATGTTCTTATGTTCGGGGTCGGCTCTGGCAGGTACTTGGATGGGAGACCTCCTTGGAATACCAGCAATCGGGAGGCGGAGGCAGCCTTTACTTGGCCCCCTCTCCGACTGTCCTCCAGGCCCCCAGTAGGGGTCAGTCACCAGAGGTCGCCATGACTTCCAGGTGCACACGGACGCCAAAAACCAAAAATACCAAGTTCCCCTTCCACATAGGTTCTCCCTTTCTTTGCCTTCTCGAAGCCTCCCTCGGGCTCGATGCCCTGTCGAAGAAGGGAGCTTGCCAAAATACCAGAAACCTAAGGAAGGAAGCGAGCTTCGAGTAAACACCCGCCCCTGTCTCGGTTTACATCAACTTAGCTCATGGCCAGGGTATGTGCCCACCGATTGACCTTGCCCCATAAACTGGACATGGGTGGCGCAAGCGTCAACTAGCTCACCTGCCCTCTCCCACACCCTTCCTCCAGGCTGCTGAAGGTAGCAAAGCAGGGTCCCCCGCACTTCCTCCGGTCCTCACAACAACCTTGCGAGGTCGGTTAGGCCGAGGTGAGGGAGAGCAACTGGCTCTGCCCTGTGAGTGTGTGCCAAGCCCAGCCAGCCGCCTCTGATCTAGCCGCTGCCGCTGCCGTCATTCCTGTTGAGACAGCTGCATCGGTTGTTCTGGGATATCCTGTCCTGAGAGAGAGGACGCAGGGTGTGCGAGGGAAAGGAAGGCAGAGGAAACGGAGCCCGGGGGGGGGGGGGGAGATGGACCAGTTTGCTTTCTGAAAAGCAGGCGTCCCCCGGGAGTGGGTTTGTTGGTTCGAGCCAGAGAAACACCCCCTTCCCCTTCTTCCCTCCCATCAGGAGGTGCCAACCTCCAGGTGGGACCTGGGGATTCCCCCGGAATCACAGGTCATCTCCAGACTACAGAGATCAGTTTCCCTGGAGGAAACGGGCGTTTTGGAGGGTGGACTCTGTGGCATGGCACCCCACAGAAGGAGGAGGAGGAGGAGGAGGAGGAGGAGGAGGAGGAGATTGGATTTATACCCCACCCTTTGCTCGGAATCTCAGAGCGGCTTACCAACTCCTTTCCCTTCCCCTCCCCACAACAGACACCTTGTGAGGTAGGCAGGGCTGAGAGAGCTCTTTTCATAACTGTCCTTGAGAGAACAGCTCTTGTCAGAACTATGGCTTGCCCAAGGTCATCCAGCCAGGTGCATGTAGGAGGAGTGGGGGATCAAACCCAGTTCTCCCAGATTAGAGTCTGCGCACTTAACCACTACACCAAACTGGCTCTTGGATTGGATTTATACCCCGCCCTTCACTACCCAAAGGAAGAGAAGAAGAAGAAGAAGAAGAAGAAGAAGAAGAAGAAGAAGAAGAAGAAGAAGAAGAAGAAGAAGAAGAAGAAGAAGAAGAAGAAGAAGAAGAAGAAGAAGAAGAAGAAGAAGAAGAGGAGGAGGAGGAGGAGGAGGAGGAGGAGGTTGGATTTATACCCCACCCTTCACTACCCAAAGGTGTCTCAGAGCAGCTTACAAACTCCTTTCCCTTCCCCTCCCCACAACAGACACCCTGTGAGGTAGGTGGGGCTGAGAGAGCTCTGAGAGAAACTGCTCTCTCAGGAACAGCTGTGCCAGAGCTTGTGACTGACCCAAGGTCACATCAGCAGGTGCAAGTGGAGGAGTGGGGGAATCAAACCCGGTTCTCCCAGATTAGAGTCGGCACACTTAACCACGACACCAAACTGAGTTCCCCGTCCTCCCCAGGGTCCATCTCCCAAGTCTCCGGGAATTCCCCAACCTGGATCTGTCAAGTCTACCTCCCCACCTCTGCTGGTGGGTGGCCCCCAATGCTCCCTCTAAGCTATGGAGCCTTGTGAGCAAAAATTCTGCCCTGTGGGCTCCTGGCATTAAAGTTGTGAGCCGGCGATTTGGCTGCTCGCATACATGAGTCGGCTCGGGAGCCCTCCTTCCCGAGCAAAGGCGAAAATGTGTGAGCTCGTGGCCTGACCCAACATGGGCTTCTCTTATGTTCTCTTATGTTCAGGGGGCCTCCTTCCCGAGCGAAGGCGAAAATGTGTGAGCGCCAGAGGCTCAAAAACTGCGAGCTAGCTCACGCTAACTCAGCTTAGAGGGAACACTGGACCTGACCGCCCCACCCCCATTCCTTTACTCAGTTCTTTCCCCACCTAAGGGACACAACCTTGTTCCCTCTCCACTTTGTGCCTCGATACCCCCAGGTACCTTGTCTCTGTTGAAAACCAAGGGGGGGGATTGGCAATGGAAGAGCAGCAGAATGGAGGAATGCTCTTTGTCAACACCCCCCCCCAAACACACAAACACACACACTTCCTTTGACCTATAGGTTGTGTGGGGAGGGCTATAACCTGCCTAGACAGCCAGCAATTGTACTCTTCTGGCCCTCTTGTCTTTGGTGTTGCGGTTAAGAGCAGAAGGGCTCTACTCTGGAGAGCCGGGCTTGGTTCCCCACTCCTCTTTCTCCACGTGCAGCAAGCTGGGTGACCTTGGGCCAGTCACAAGTTCTCTCAGAGCTCTCTCAGCCCCACCGACCTCACAGGCAGTGTTCCCCCTAAGCTGAGTTAGTGCGAGCTAGCTCGCCGTTTTCTTAGCCTCCGGCTCGCAGGTTTTTGTCTCCGCTTGGGAAGGAGGGCTCCGGAGCAAACTGATTGATGCAGCGGCCCAATCGCTCACTCACAACTTGAATGCCAGGAGCTCGCAAAGTAGAATTTTTGCTCATGAGACTCCATAGCTTAGAGGGAACATTGTTCATTGGGTGTCTATTGTGGGGAGAGGAAAGGGACATGATTGTAAGCCATTCTGAGACTCCTTCCAGTAGTGAAGGGCAAGGTATAAAACCAGCTCCTCCTCCTGCTTCTCCTCTTCTTCTTCTTCTATTTCTTCTTCTTCATCATCATCATCATATCAGTTTAGGGTTTCCAGGTGAGGCCTGGAGAGCACCTGGAATTTAAACTTATCTCCTGACTATAGAGGTCAGTTCTCCAGGACAGAATAGCAGCGCCGGACGGTGGTCTCCATGGAATTGCATCTGCTCCCCCGCCTTCCACAAGCTTCCCTACCGGATCTCCAGGAATTCCCCGAGCCAGTGTTGGCAACTGGCATTCCAGAGTGACCCACAGAAGGTGGTGGATGCTCCTTCGCTGGACGTTTTCAAGTGGAGACTGGACGACCATCTTTCGAGTATGTTGTAGGTATGTAGGGCTCTCTTTCGGCTCTGCTCCTGCAGAGGGCAGGGGGTTGGACTAGATGACCTGCAAGGTCCCTTCCAACTCTGACATTCTGTGATTCTATTATTCTAAGTGCCAAGTTCAGGACATGTCTCTTTGTTTCGGCAGCCCGCCGTTACCAAGGGGAGCAGATGTAAAACGAGAAAACCAGAAGGAAGTAACAAGATGGTTCTCTGTACACAGTATATATAGTTAATGAGAAGCAAAAAGAAACGGTGATACTGAAAAATTAAACAAAATTTATGAATATTATATACAATATATAATAGAAATACAAAGTATGAAGTCTGACGGCGGTCTCTGGAATGTGGAGCCGTTTCGATGAACGTCTTCTTCTGAGTAGAGTGAAACAATTCAATGTCTAACAACTCTTCTTAATGGGACAGAGTCTCATATGCAGAATTCCATTGTAGTATACCACATTTCTCTAGCTATTTTTACAAGTGGAACATTCTTACCGGACAAGTCTAAGTCTCTAAGTCTCATTCCGGAGACCGCCGTCAGACTTCACAGACTTCACACTTTGTATTTCTGTTATATATTGTATATAATATTCATACATTTTGTTTAATTTTTCAGTATCACCGTTTCTTTTTGCTTCTCTGTAAAACGAGAAAAGCCAAACCGACACAACTCTGGTTAAGGAACGGAAGAAGACAATGTAACACCCCCCCACACAGGAAATCTTCCCCTTAACAGAGATCGGGATTGGGAAAAATCATTTTGGCCCAACTGGACCCAAGAATGACAACATGCCATGGTTCTAGCCCACACCAGGCCAAATCCAGGCTTCTTTGGTGCTAGGCCAGGGATGTCGAACTCATTCGTTACGAGGGCCAGATCTGACATAAATGAGACCTTGTGTGTCATAAAATGTAATGCCAGGTAGCGGAGATATCAACTTCATAAAGGACACAGACACAAAGGGTTGTTTAAAAAATAAAATCATGTCAGCCAGTTAGCCTTCATTGGCATGAAAAATAAAATCATGCTTAAAACGTCAGCACACTTGCAATATTTTGCTTATTTAACAGTCTCTGATCACGGACGCCTCTTGCTCTGACTTATCGCATCAAAATGCCTGTGCTGTTGCAATCTCGAGTACGCTGTTCAGGTGTGTATCTGTAAGCTGCAAACCTACGATGACGCAGCAGCGGCAGAACTGGAAGAAGAAGCAGAAGGCAGCCAGTTCCAGAAGTGTGGTCATCCAGCCACACCCACCTTTTGCTTCTTATTCTGTTTACCTTGTTCCTTGTCAAAACCCAGGGCTTTTTTTGTAGCAGGAAGTCCTTTGCATGTTAAGCCACACACCCCTAATGTAGCCGGTCCTAAGGAGTTCCTGCTGGGCCTGGTCAACTTGGGAGCCAGCCGGAACTCTGTTCCTGTGCGTTCCTGCCCAAAATAGCCCTGAGCAGGCATACAAACATTGGAAAATTTGGTGTAGTGGTTAAGTGTGCGGACCCTAATCTGGGAGAACCAGGTTTGATTCCCCACTCCTCCACATGCAGCTGCTGGATGACCTTGGGCAAGCCATAGTTCTGTCAGAGCTGTTCTTTTTTTTGTAATATTTTTTATTAATTAATGATAAATGAAGTCAGAGCTGTTCTTGAAAAGAGAGCAGTTTCTGTCAAGAGCACTCTCAGCCCCACCTACCTCACAGGGTGTCTGTTGTGGGGAGGGGAAGGGAAAGGCATTTGTAAGCTGCTCTGAGACTCCTTTGGGTAGTGAAGGGCCGGGTATAAATCCAATCGTCTTCTCTTCTTCTTGAAGTCCACTCTATTGAAATACATTGCAGCACAAAGTTACAAAGAAAATGTGGAATGGATTTTCCATTAAGGTCTCTGGGCCCGGATAGACTACTCTGGGACTGGAGTGACAGCCACCAGAGTGAAATGACAGTCCCTGGGAGTGGCAAAAGCATTCTGGGAGTTTATCTGGCCCAACACTCCAAAACAATTTTTCGTTAATTCTTATATTGGCCACTAGAGGACAGCAAAGCACTACTTTTTTTTTATTTAGGCAGGGAAACGACTTGGGTTTGCGGCCTTGGAAAGAAACAGCGTCTGCACTGCACTTTGTAGCCTTTTGCATTATTATTTTTGTAATCTTTAAAACAGAAGAAGAAGAAGAGATTGGATTTATACCCTGCCCTTCACTACCCAAAGGCGTCTCAGAGCGGCTGACAAACTCCTTTCCCTTCCCCTCCCCACAACAGACACCCTGTGAGGTAGGAGGGGCTGAGAGAGCTCTGACAGAAATGGCTCTTTTTCAAGGACAGCTCTTGTCAGAACTATGGCTTGCCCAAGGACATCCAGCCAGGTGCAGGTGGAGGAGTGGGGAATCAAACCCGGTTTTATTTCCCTCATATTGAGTGGGGGAGAAGGAAACTAAAACTGAGGATATGTCCATACTGCAGATTTAAGCGGGATTACTTTTCTCTTTCAAAGGATGTCTGGACACTGCGGTTCTGTGGATCCCGGGGGAGGGGTGGGGCTAGGGCAGAGAAGTGTTCATTTATTGTCATTGTCCCCTAGTTCAGCAGAGACAGTGCCTGTTTTGTTCTATCGGCAGAGTGGTGTAGTGGTTAAGAGCGGCGGACTCTAATCTGGAGAACCGAGTTTGATTCCCCGCTCCTTCTCATGATGCCAGCTGGGTGACCTTAGGCCAGTCACAGTTCTCTTGGGACTCTCTCAGCCCCACCTTCCTCACGAGGTGACTGTCATGGGGAGGGGAAGGGAAAGGAGGTTGTAAGCCAATCTCCTTCAGGTAGTTACATTACATTACACTTGCAATTTATATACTGCTCTCTCCATACGGCTCAGAGTGGTTCACAGAACACATAGTTATTTATCTATACTAGGGGCACAGTGACAAGGGGAGGTGTATGCCTAACACGACACCCAACAGCAGGATCTATTGGCTTCAGTGGTAGATTCTCTCTCTCTTTGGGCGAAGACATCTCGATGCCAAGGCACAGATCTTCTTGCGATAGCGACTTCCTCCAGAAATGGCCCCCTCAGCACGTGATTACAGAACTTGGCTTCTCGTCCAATCGGCTCCAGCCTCGCCGTGCCGCCACCACGCGTCTCCGGGACCAGTCTCCGTGCTCGCACTCGCCGCTCATCGTTTTGCTGCTGTTGCTGCCACCATCTTCGCCAGCCTGTCGCCACTGCTTCAGCCACTGCTAACACCGATCCCAAAGGAGGGAGGGAAGGGTGCCCCCCGCTCCTAAGGAGCAGGTACCCATTTATCAACTTGCCCATACGGGCTTCCGAACCGCTGGGTGGGCAGGAGCTGGGACAATGGGCCGGGAGCTCACCCCGGCCGCGGTGGGACTCGGACAGCCGTTGGCTGTTCGGTTAGATAACCTTGTAGGCTTTAACGTTAAAGGCGGGGTATGAAAACCAACTCTTCTACTTATCCCTCTCCCTCCTGCTACTGCCTCTTTCAGGAATTTGTCCTGGATAGATCACTTTTTTTTCCCCTTTGGGGGTGATTTTGAGGATTCAGCCCTGTTCAGCCCTTTTCTCTCCTGGCTTGAGCGAGGTCTTCCGAGGGAACACACGAAGCCTCCTGGAACCTACAGTTGCCGGGTAGAAGAAGAAGAAGAGAAGAGTTTGGATTTATACCCCGCCCTTCACTGCCCAAAGGCGTCTCAGAGCGGCTTACAAACTCCCTTCCTTTCCCCTCCCCACAACAGACACCCTGTGAGGTAGGTGGGGCTGAGAGAACTTCTGACAGGAACTGTCCTTGAGAGAACAGCTGTGCCAGAGCTTGTGACTGACCCAAAGTCACACCAGCAGGTGCAAGTGGAGGAGTGGGGAATCAAACCCGGTTCTCCCAGATAAGAGTCCGCGCACTTAACCACTGCACCAAGCGCACTTAACCACTGCACCACTGCATCACTCCCAGGGGTACAGGCCAGTGGCCGGCCTCCAGCCGAAGCCTGGACATCTCTTGAAATTACAGCTGATCTCCGGATTGCAAACAGCGGTCGCCTGGAGATAATGACTGCTTTGGTTGGTGGACTCCACGGCATCACATCTCCACTTGGTTTTGCCAGGTTCTACCAGGCTGCTGGTGGGGGGATCCTGCCTCTCTTCTGGGATCTTCTCTCCTCTGGGTTTGTTTTTTTTTGCCTTCAAAACCATAGAGTTTGCCCAAAAACTAGAGCGTCATCCCCCCCCCCCGACGTGCCCAACACAATGACGTCACTTCCGGGTTATGGCATCATGACAGGGATGTCACAGGGCGACGTGCCCGTTCAGGGGTGGGCCTTCCCCGCCAACCAGCAAGCCGGCGGTGGGCTGGAGACCCAGAAGCCAGGGGAACCCCTGCGTGGACTGGGGGGGGGTCTGGCAATCCTATCTCCACTGGGGTCCTTCACCAGGGTCCACCCTCCAAAAGCTACAGGAATTTCCCAGGGGGTATTTCTCTGGCTCCACCCCCCAAAACTCCCAGGGGTTTGCCAACCCAGAATTGGCAAAAGAAGAGTCAACCCATCCATCAGACTTCAGAGCCTTTCGCTCCATAAGAACATAAGAGAAGCCAATGTTGAATCAGGCCAATGGCCCATCCAGTCCAACACTCTGTCATACAGCGGCCAAAAATACCACGTGCTATCAGGAGGTCCAGCAGTGGGGCCAGGACACTAGAAGCCAGCCCTCTCACTGCTGCCCCCTCCAGCACCAAGAATAGAGTGCATCACCTGCCCCAGACTGAGAGTTCCCATCTATACCCTGTGGCTAATAGCCACTGATGGACTTCTGCTCCAGATGTTTATCTAATTCCCTCTTGAAACTGTCCATGCTTGTAGCTGCCACCACCTCCTGTGGCAGTGAATTCCATGTGTTAATCACTCTTTGGGTGAAGAAGTATTTCCTTTTATCTGTTCTAACCCGACTGCTCAGCAATTTCATGGAGTGCCCACGAATTTCATGGAGTGCTCCCCGCCGACTCGGGCGTTTAAATGTTTAGTCTGACTGCAGTAATGTAAGGAGAGTGATAGTAGAGGGAGACAAGTGTGATGTGACTGGCTGATGACTGAGAGTGTGAGAGGAGAGATGTCCTTGAGGTGATTCTAGGTTCTAGAAGAGACGAGTGTGGAGAGTTTTTGCGAGAATCTGTATGACGGAGGAAGCCGCTGGAGTTTAGTTTAGCCCGCGTGGCTATGAGAGAGAAGGTTCAACCTGGAGGTTGGCAAGTCCGGCTGGTACTCACACACGACAAACCTTTATCGGCGTAACAGCAGCGGCCTCGGTTCAGGGATACCGGAAAGGGAAAGAAAAAACAAACAGTTAATTGACTACTCATTCGGACAGAAAAAGACTTCTCCTCCCATACGCGCAGCAAAGGAAGTTTGCCCCCGCTTCGATGAGTCCCTCTTTGAGGCTAGAAGGTTCATAATTTGACTTTCCTCAGATTTTGCCCTCCAGGGATCGCAGTAGGATCAAGACCCTCTTTGACACCCTCTTTGAGGCTAGAAGGTTCATAATTTGACTTTCCTCAGATTTTGCCCTCCAGGGATCGCAGTATAGGATCAAGTTGACGGGCACGTAAATCCAGGTGAAGTCTACAAGACAGAAGTACACGGTCCGTTCCTTCAATCTCCTTTAGCCCACATGGGCATAAATCTATCTGAGAAAGGTGGTGGTTTTTTTTAAAATCTCCCATATAGCACAGCTGAGAGGAGCACATTAAAACGGGCCAGTGGTACTCTGACCTGGCCCTTTCCCCCACTGTGCCCCTAAACCATCCGTTTTCCAGGAGATGCCAGGACCCGGTTGAAGCCCTCAGAATATGTCGTGCAAGGGCCACTAGAGCGGCGATAGAGGGGCACCTGATTGGCCCGCAGAAGAGCCGACATTCACATCCTGGTATCTCTAGCTTTAAAAAAGAAGAATCTCTGGTTGCGGGTGCGGGGGGGGGGAATGACCCTTTCTCCCTGAGCTAGGGTTGCCAGCTCCAGGTCGGGATATTCCTGGAGATTGGGTGTGTGTGGAGCCTAGGGAATGTGAAATTTAGGGAGAGAAAGTTCAGGAAGGATGTAACGCCATCGAATTTGTCCTCCGAAGGAACCATTTTCTCCAAGGGAGCTGATTTCTGTAGCCTGGAGCAAGGTTCCCTCTAAGCCATGGAGTCTTGTGAGCAAAAATTCTCCATTGTGAGCGAAGACAAATGTGTGTGAGCCAGAGGCTTAAAAAACTGTGAGCTAGCTCACACTAACTCAGCTTAGAGGGAACACTGGTCTGGAGATGAACTGTGAATGTTCCCTCTAAGCTGTGGAGTCTGGTGAGCAAAAATTCTCCTCTGTGAGGTGCTGGCATTAAAGTCTGGCTCCTGCATACATCAGTTTGCCCTGAAGCCATCCTTCCTGAGCTATGACAAACGTGTGTGAGCCAGAGGCTGAAAAAACTGTGAGCTAGCTCACACTAACTCAGCTTAGAGGGAAGACTGATCTGGAGATCTGGAGACGAATTGTGACCAATGCTCCCTCTAAGCCCTGGAGTCTTGTGAGCAGGAATTCTCCTCTGTGAGGTGCTGGCATTAAAATTGTGAGCGAGCGATTTGGCTACTGCATAAATCAGTTTGCTCTGGAGCCAGCCTTCCTGAGAGAAGATGAAAATGTGTGAGCCGGAGCAGTTTCGATCAAGAGCTCTCTCCGCCCCACCTACCTGACAGGGTGTCTGTTGTGGGGAGGGGAAGGGAGTTTGTAAGCCGCTCTGAGACTCCCTTGGGTAGTGAAGGGCGGGGTATAAACCCAATCTCTTTGTTATGTCCTAGGACCAGGAGCCCGAGCAGGCGAAATGCAGCCGAGCTCCATTCCTGAGAACAATAGGGACTAGGCTCCTGAGCTCGCCTAAAGGGAACCAATGGCAGCCTTGGCGGGAGATTCAAACCCGCCAATGGGAACATGGGGCGTCCCCCCCCCCCCTTACTGTATATAGTTAGCCTCCGGCCGTTACTGTTTGTCTTTGTTGTGAAGTACGAATAAACACGTCTTCTCTTATGTCGTCGTCCGAGTCATGAGGCACGAAACCCAGTACTTTACACTCTTCTTCTTCTTCTTCTTGAACTGTGAGCTAGCTCACGCTAACTCAGCTTAGAGGGAACACTAGTTGGCTGTCCCTTAGAGGACGGCAGGGAGCTGTTCCTGTTGGCAGCAGAGGAGAGGACTCACAATGATGGGTTTAAATGAGCGCAGGAAGGTGCCAGCTGGATCTTAGGAAAAACCTTTCGACAGTCAGAGTTGTTCAACAGTGGAATCCGCTGCCTGGGGAGGTGCTGAGCTCCCCCTCCCTGGCAGTCCTCAAGCAGCGGCTGGACAAACACTTGTCAGGGATGCTTTAGGCTGATCCTGCCTTGAGCAGGGGGTTAGACTAGATGGCCTGGAGGGGTCCCTTCCAACTCTGCGGCTCTTTATGATTCCATGAATCCGCCATGCTAAGCAACGGACAGCAGATGGCGCCGAGGTTCCAAAACAACCTCCACGTTCGGCTCTACTCTGGACGGAGCTCTCTGTTGACTGTGGCTGTCCCCAAACCGCCTAAGCCTCCCACCTAAGCGCATGGCCCGCCTCTCTCCCTCCCTTTCACAAGTGGATTGGTGACATTACATAACAGAGGGTTTTAAAACAGGAGTGTCAAAATATCAGCTCGAAGCCGACTGGGTCAGGGCCTTTGTTGGACACCCTGAGAACTCCATGTCCCCGAAGGGGAGGCCGGCTGCCTCACCCGTAGAAACAAAGCATGCCCATCTTCCCCCATTAGTTCTCCTAGCCAGTTTGGTGTGGTGGTTAAGTGTGCGGACTCTAATCTGGGAGAACCGGGTTTGATTCCCCCACTCCTCCACTTGCACCTGCTGATGTGACCTTGGGTCATTCACAAGCTCTGGCACAGCTGTTCTCTCAAGGACAGTTTCTGTCAGGAGTTCTCTCAGCCCCACCTACCTCACAGGGTGTCTGTTGTGGGGAGGGGAAGGGAAAGGAGTTTGTAAGCCGCTCTGAGACACCTTTGGGTAGTGAAGGGCGGGGTATAAATCCAATCTCTTCTCTTCTTCTACCTCACAGGGTGTCGGTTGTGGGGAGGGGAAGGGAAAGGAGTTTGTAAGCCGCTCTGAGACACCTTTGGGTAGTGAAGGGCGGGGTATAAATCCAATCTCTTCTCTTCTTCTACCTCACAGGGTGTCTGTTGTGGGGAGGGGAAGGGAAAGGAGTTTGTAAGCCGCTCTGAGACACCTTTGGGTAGTGAAGGGTGGGGTATAAATCCAATCTCTTCTCTTCTTCTACCTCACAGGGTGTCTGTTGTGGGGAGGGGAAGGGAAAGGAGTTTGTAAGCCGCTCTGAGACACCTTTGGGCAGTGAAGGGCGGGGTATAAATCCAATCTCTTCTCTTCTTCTACCTCACAGGGTGTCGGTTGTGGGGAGGGGAAGGGAAAGGAGTTTGTAAGCCGCTCTGAGACACCTTTGGGCAGTGAAGGGCGGGGTATAAATCCAATCTCTTCTCTCTTCTACCTCACAGGGTGTCGGTTGTGGGGAGGGGAAGGGAAAGGAGCTTGTAAACCGCTCTGAGACCCCTTTGGGTAGTGAAGGGCGGGGTATGAATCCAATCTCTTCTCTTCTTCTGCCTCACAGGGTGTCTGTTGTGGGGAGGGGAAGGGAAAGGAGTTTGTAAGCCGCTCTGAGACCCCTTTGGGTAGTGAAGGACGGGGTATAAATCCAATCTCTTCTCTTCTTCTACCTCACAGGGTGTCGGTTGTGGGGAGGGGAAGGGAAAGGAGTTTGTAAGCCGCTCTGAGACACCTTTGGGCAGTGAAGGGCGGGGTATAAATCCAACCTCTTCTCTTCTTCTACCTCACAGGGTGTCGGTTGTGGGGAGGGGAAGGGAAAGGAGCTTGTAAACCGCTCTGAGACCCCTTTGGGTAGTGAAGGGCGGGGTATGAATCCAATCTCTTCTCTTCTTCTGCCTCACAGGGTGTCTGTTGTGGGGAGGGGAAGGGAAAGGAGTTTGTAAGCCGCTCTGAGACCCCTTTGGGTAGTGAAGGACGGGGTATAAATCCAATCTCTTCTCTTCTTCTACCTCACAGGGTGTCGGTTGTGGGGAGGGGAAGGGAAAGGAGTTTGTAAGCCGCTCTGAGACACCTTTGGGCAGTGAAGGGCGGGGTATAAATCCAATCTCTTCTCTTCTTCTACCTCACAGGGTGTCGGTTGTGGGGAGGGGAAGGGAAAGGAGCTTGTAAACCGCTCTGAGACCCCTTTGGGTAGTGAAGGGCGGGTATGAATCCAATCTCTTCTCTTCTTCTGCCTCACAGGGTGTCTGTTGTGGGGAGGGGAAGGGAAAGGAGTTTGTAAGCCGCTCTGAGACCCCTTTGGGTAGTGAAGGACGGGGTATAAATCCAATCTCTTCTCTTCTTCTACCTCACAGGGGTGTCGGTTGTGGGGAGGGGAAGGGAAAGGAGTTTGTAAGCCGCTCTGAGACACCTTTGGGCAGTGAAGGGCGGGGTATAAATCCAATCTCTTCTCTTCTTCTACCTCACAGGGTGTCGGTTGTGGGGAGGGGAAGGGAAAGGAGCTTGTAAACCGCTCTGAGACCCCTTTGGGTAGTGAAGGGCGGGGTATGAATCCAATCTCTTCTTCTTCTTCTGCCTCACAGGGTGTCTGTTGTGGGGAGCAGTTTGTAAGCTGCTCTGAGACTCCTTTGGGTAGTGAAGGGCGGGGTATAAGTCCAATCTCTTCTTCTTCTTCTCCTCCTCCTCCTCAGGACTGGCGCCAGAGTCTGCAGAACGCATAAAATGGCTTTTTGTTGCCTGGGCCACAGAGGCGGCATCTCCTCTCCAGAAAGCGACAGGTATGAGGAAGGGAACGCTGGCGCCCCGCCACCTCCGCCAGACGGCACAGAAATGAAAGAGCCGCTTGTTCGAGGAATGCCACGCTGGCAACCCGGGCCGTGCCCCTTCGGAGCCTGTTTGGGCGTGTGTCTGGCGCTGACGCCAAAGAAAGTGATGGCATCCCCTGGCGTGCCGATACCGGCCTGCGGGTGCCGGAGTGGAATCTTTCCAGCCACATCGCTGAGCCGACCGATCCCCCTGGGGCTTTTCACAAAGCTTGGATGGGTATGCGCAGCGACCTGGGTGCGTCACCCAGGAACCTGCTTGGGTTGCATGAATAATCAAACGTGCAAAGAGTGGGTGTTTCCATGCTGCAGGCGCCCGGCTTTCTCAAAGCAGACTTTGGACAGCGTCGCCAGATCCCCTCTGGCAGGGGATGGGGGGTACGGTTGCCAGCCCCAGGTTGGAAGACTCCTGGAGATTTGGGGATGGAACCTGGGGAAGGCAGGGACTTCAGTGTGGCACAATGCCACGGAGTCCACCCTCCGGATATGTTGGGGGGGGGAATAGGCAAAAATTCTTCGACATTCAGAGTTTGCAATGGATCTCTGCTTCACCGGAGAGGAGGCATTTCTTTCTGAGTATAAATCTTTACTTCTGAGGGGAAAGGGTACACAGGAAAGCTGCAAAATAAAAGACGTGCCTAGAACCTACATCTTCGCACCTTTACAGCTACAGACAGGCAGACCACTTGGTCACACGACAATGGCGATCCTCTTTCTTCTTGACCCCCGAGAAGGAAATCACCTGATTGCATTAACCAATCAATGTGACAAAACAGACTTCAGTTTTCCCGGGCTATCTTTCCATTGGCTCTGTGCCAGGTTTCCTTCCGGGTCAGGCTAACCAACAGCCCATAAGGAAAACAACAGATTAACCCTATAACGACTGAACCTTAGACCTCGCACCTCACATCTTTCCAACACAAAGCAGCCATTTTCTCCAGGGAAGCTGCTCTCTGTAGTCTGGAGGTGAGCTGTAATCCCAGGGGACTTCCAGGAAGGAATTCCACAGCTCTGATTATACCCGTAATTTCCCCGGTGAGATTGCCAGCTCACCAATGGGAAATAAACAGCCCGGAGTGCTCTTGTGTCCCTAACTGCACAGTCAGCGGAGTCTTTCCTGGCACGGACAGAAACACTGTCCCCTCTGATGTGCTCCCTCAATAACTGGGGCTGCCAACCTCCAGGTGGGGCCTGGAGGCCCCTCAAAATGACAGCTGATCTCCAGACGACGGGGATCAGTTCTCCCGGAGGAAAATGGCTGTTTTGGAGGGTGGACTCTGTGGCACTGTGCCCTGCTGAGGCTCCTCCCCCTCCCCTCCTGAAACCCCGCCCTCCCCAGGCTCCACCCCCCAAATCTCAAGGAAACTTCCCAACCTGGATCTGGCAACCCTAAATTCACAAGGTACCTGCTGGAGGTAGGGTTATCAACCTCCAGGAGGTTGACTGGACATCTCCTGGGATCTTCGGACGGCAGAGATCAGTTCAGCTGGAGAAAATGGCCCGTTTGGAAGGCGGACTCTGTGGCATTATTATACCCCTTCAAGTCCCTCCCCTCTCCAAACCCCGCCCCTTCTGGCTCCGCCCCCAAAATCTCCAGGTATTTCCCAAACCGGAGCTGCCAACTGTATGCTGGGACGCTTCAAAAGCGGCCACCCGTCTCTCCCATACTTGGCAAGGATTGCCAACTTTTTTTTTTTTTTACCGGCAGTGTTCTTCTGCCTTTAACAGCACTCTGGCACACAGACCACTGGCAAGGGGCAGTTGTTCCTGGCACAGCGATTAAGCCGTACTGGCTTCGTTTCTGCTAGTCAGGCTGCTCTTAACATAGGGTTGCCAAATTCCTGGAGATTGGAGCTGGAGGCTGGGGAGGGTGTGGCCTGGGGAGGGGCAGGCCCTCAGCGGCATAGAATTCCCTACAGTCCACCCTCCAAAGCTTTATCTACTCCAGGGGAACTGATCTCTGTCGTCCGCAGATCAGTTGTAATACCAGGAGATAAGAACATCACAAGAGCCCTGCTGGATCGGACCGGTGGTCCATCTAGCCCAGCCTCCTGTCTCACGCAGTGGCCAGCCAGTTCCCCTGGAGGTCCAACAGGGCACAGAGGAAGAAGAAGAGGAGGACGACGACGAGATTGGATTTATACCCCACCCTTCACTACCCAAAGGAGTCTCAGAGCGGCTTACAAACTCCTTTCCCTCCCCCTCCCCACAACAGACACCCTGGGAGGTAGGTGAGGCTGAGAGAGCTCTTGACAGAAACTGCTCTTTTTCAAGAACAGTTCTTATCAGAACTACGGCTTATCAGAACTACTACAGGGCAGAGAGGCGGAGGCCTTCATAAGAACATCAGAAGAGCCCTGCTGGATCGGACCAGTGGTCCATCTAGCCCAGCCTCCTGTCTCACGCAGTGGCCAACCAGTTCTTCTGGAGGTCCAACAGCAGGGCAGAGAGGCTGAGGCCTTCATAAGAACATCAGAAGAGCCCTGCTGGATCAGACCAGTGGTCTACCTAGCCCAGCCTCCTGTCTCACACAGTGGCCAACCAGTTCCTCTGGAGGTCCAATAACAGGGCACAATAACATCGGAAAAGCCCTGCTGGATCTGACCAGTGGTCCACCTAGTTCAGCATCCTGTCTCACACAGTAGTCTCTGGAGGGACAGCAACTGGGCAGAGAGGCTGAGGCGGACTCTAATCTGGGAGAACCGGGTTTGATTCCCCACTCCTCCACTTGCACATGGCTGGATGACCTTGGGCAAGCCATAGTTCTGATAAGAGCTGTTCTTGAAAAACAGCAGTTTCTGTCAAGAGCTCTCTCAGCCCCACCTACCTCGCAGGGTGTCTGTTGTGGGGAGGAGAAGGGGAAGGAGTTTGTAAGCCGCTCTGAGACACCTTTGGGTAGTGAAGGGCGGGGTATAAGTCCAATTTCTTCTTCTTCTTCTTCTTCTTCTTCTTCTTCTTCTTCTTCTTCTTCTTCTTCTTCTTCTTCTTCACAGTAACATTGGAAGAGCCCGGCTGGATCTGACCAGTGGTCCACCTAGTCCAGCATCCTGTCTCACACAGTAGCCACCAGTTCCTCTGGAGGGCCAACAACAGGGCAGAGAGGCCGAGGCCTTCCCCTGTTAACAACCTCAGAAGAGCCCTGCTGGATCAGACCAGTGAGGGTCCATCTAGTCCAGCATCCTGACTCACACAGTGGCCAACCAGTTCCTCTGGACAGCCAACAACGGAGCACGGAGGCCGAGGCCGTTCCCTGATGTTACCCCCGGCTCTTGGATTCAAAGGTTTAGTGCCTCTGAGTGGGGAGGTTCCCCTCAGTCAACATGGCCACTAGCCGTTGACAGACTTGTCCTCCATGAATCCATCAAACCCCCCTTTAAATCTGCTTATTCCTGCGATCTCCAGGCACCACCTGCAGATTGGCATCCCCATCTCAACAGCCCATGAGCAGGGCCAGTGCAAACAGTTGGCAGCCGCCTGGATCTCAGCCTCCCTCCCCGCAGGGGGTTCCTGTTTCCCATTCAGCCGCTTGCTTTCAGCAGAAGGAGTTGGCACCCTGACCCTGTTTTTGAGCAAAACTTGGCCGGGGGCTAAAATACAGTTTGTCTTGACAATATTCCGCAGTTCTCTGCCAGGTTTCAGCTGAGCTGTGAATGCCGGCACGTAGCTTACACTCGGCACCCTCATTATGTAATGGCCTTGCCGGTCGATCAAGACAGAGAGGACCTGTCCTCTGCTGGAAATTCCAAGGCTGCCTCTTAGCGACGCCGGGATTGCCAGTTGGTGACAAAACACAACCACAGGAAAGACGTCTTTAAAGGACATTGCACGGATTCAGACCTGTTAGCCATGCTAATTAAAAAAAAAAATAGAAACTCCATGTTCAGAGGCAGCGTATCATGGAATACCAGTCGCTTCGTTATAAAATACATAAGAAGAGCCCTGCTGGATCAGACCAGTGGTCCATCTAGTCCAGCATCCTGTCTCACACAGGGGCCAGCCAGTTCCTCTGGAGAGCCAGTATAGGACGCAGAGAGGCCGAGGCCTTCCCCTGATAAGAAAAGGAGGAGGAGGAGGAGGAGAGGAGGAGGAGGAAGAAGAAGAAGAAGAAGAGGAGGAGGAGGAGGAGGAGGAGGAAGAAGAAGAAGAAGAAGAAGAGGAAGAAGAGGAGGAGGAGGAGGAGGAGGAGGAGGAGGAGGAGGAGGAGGAGGCGGAGATTTGATTTATACCCTGCCCTTCACTACCCGGCAGGAGTCTCAGAGCGGCTTACAAACAGACACCCTGTGCTGAGAGAGCTCTGACCAAAACTGCTCTTTTTCAAGAACAGCTCTGACAGAACTACGGCTTCCCCAAGGTCATGCAGCAAGTGGAGGAGTGGGGACTCAAACCCGGTTCTCCCAGATTAGAGTCCGCGCACTTAACCACTACACCAAACTGGCTCTCACCACCACCTGCTGATTCAGAGAAGTGGTCTATCAAGTGCAGCATTCCAGTCTTACACAGTGGCCAGCCAGTTCCTCCGGAGGGCCAACAACAGGACAGAGAGGCCGAGGCCTTCCCCTGATAAGGACATCAGAAGAACCCTGCTTGATCAGACCAGTGGTCCATCTAGTCCAGCATCCTGTCTCCCGCAGTGGCCAACCAGTTCCTCCGGACGGCCAACAACAGGGCATAGAGGCCGAGGCCTTCCCTTGATGTTGCCTCCTGGCTCAGGGATTTAGAGGCTACGTGCTTCTGAGCATAGAGGTTCCCTTTAGTCACCATGGCTAGTAGCCACTGATAGACCCATCCTCCATTAATCAGTCTAATC
This sequence comes from Gekko gecko, assembly GCA_029375565.1. NCBI lineage: Eukaryota > Metazoa > Chordata > Lepidosauria > Squamata > Gekkonidae > Gekko > Gekko gecko. Next base: position 16,395 of record JAPDNY010000028.1, on the reverse strand, counting down.
CCCTTTTAAAGCCGTCTATTTCTATGGTCATCACTACGTTCTCTGGCAGCCGGTTCCAAGTATTAATCATTCCTGCAACCCCAGCCAACAGCTTAGGCGGCTTTAAAGGGCATTAAACAAATCCATGCAGGACAGGTCTACCAATGCCTGTTAGCCATGCTAATTGGAAATAGAACCTCCATGTTCAGAGGCAGTATATCACCAGATACTTGAAGGCGGAGACAAACCACAGCAGGAAATGGAGGGGCCGTGGCTTGGCAGGAAAGCAACGGTTTTGCAAGCAGATGTTCCCGCGTGAATCGTTGGCTTTCTCCGATAAAGAATCAGAGGTAGCAAACGTTGAGAGAGACTCCTCTCTGTCTCAGACCCTGAATGGCCACTGTGAGATGACTGACAGACTTCTGCGCCCAAAGAGTGATTAACACGTGGAATTCACTGCTGCAGGAGGTGGTGGCAGCTACAAGCATAGATGGCTTCAAGAGGGAACTAGATAAACATCTGAAGGAGAGGTCTATCAGTGGGTATTAGCCACAGGGTATAGATAGAAACTCTTGGTCTGGGGCAAGTGAGGCTCTGTATTCTTGGTGTTTGGGGGGGGGGCAACTGTGGGAGGAGCTTCTAGTGTCCTGGCCCCACTGGTGGACCTCCTGATGGCACCTGGTATTTTTGGCCACTGTGTGACCCAGAGTGTTGGACTAGATGAGCCATTGGCCTGATCCAACATTGGCTTCTCTTATGTTCTTAGAGAGCCAGTTTGGGGTAGTGGTTAAGTCTGCGGACTCTAATCTGGGAGAACCGGGTTTGATTCCCCACTCCTCCACTTGCACCTGCTGATGTGACCTTGGGTCAGTCACAAGCTCTGGCACAGCTGTTCTTGAAAGAGCCATTTCTGTCAGAGCTCTCTCAGCCCCACCTACCTCACAGGGTTTCTGTTGTGGGGAGGGGAGGGGAAAGGAGTTTGTAAGCCGCTCTGAGATTCCAAGTGAAGGGTGGGGTATAAATCCAATCTCCTCCTCCTCCTCCTCCTCCTCCTCCTCCTCCTCCTCCTCCTCCTCCTCCTCTTCTTCTTCTTCTTCTTCTTCCTGCCGAGTGTTTTCTAGAAAGTGGGCAGGGCCAAGTGGAGCTTTTGCCAAGCAAGGCTTCTGATTGGCTGTTGGAGATTTGATTGACTGTTCAGCTGCCCCTAGCCCAAGGATCTTCTCTGTAGCAGCTGTTTTGTGGCAGACAATTTTGTGGCTGTGCCCACCACATTGCGTCAGAATCCCAAAGGTGCCCACGGGCTCAAGAAGGTCGAGGATCCCTACTCTATACCACGCTGACTCCGAGCAGAAAGTCTGGGAGCTCTTTTTTGTCTCTGTGTATATCAACACAGCGAGAGAGGTATGTTCTGCAGGCCACAGCCCACAATGCTTGGCTCGCATTAGCATGCCGAGAGATGCAATTCCTTCGATCACGTTTTCCTGACGCGCCCGATTCTTATCAAGTGTCATTTCACGTTTCCTTGTAAGGTGTATCCTGGGCGCATAATTCATAAATATTGCATAATTCAGTACTCCTCCAGAACGATGTGAAATAAAATTGGGAAACAACAGATGAATAATTAAAAGGGAAGATCCCGGCTCCGGGCCTAATGGAAACTCTCCACTGCAGACCTGGGGAGTGCTGGTACCGCCATGCCTCTTTCTCACGCCCGGGACATGACCAAAGGAACATGTCACAGCTGCAGGCGGGCCCAACGGCCTCACCTACGTTTGAATCATAGAATCACAGAATAGGATCACAGAATCACAGAGTCAGAAGGGGCCATAGAGGCCATCTAGTCCAGCCCCCTGCTCAGTGCAGGATCAGCCTAGAGGAGGGGTGGCCAAACTGTGGCTCGGGAGCCACATGTGGCTCTTTCACGCATCTTGTGCGGCTCCCGGCAGGGCAGCTGGGGAAGCAAAGGGGAGGCATGCCTCCCCTATCGGTCTTCCCTTCTCCAGCCAGTCTTCCTTCCTTCCTTCCTTCCTTCCTTCCTTCCTTCCTTCCTTCCTTCCTTCCTTCCTTCCTTCCTCTCTCTTTTCCTTCATCCCCCCTCCCTCACTTCCCCATCTATTTGCTTTCTTTCTTTCTCTCTCTCTTTCCACTTCTTTCATTCTTTCTTTCCACCTCTCTCTCTTTCTCTCTCTCTCTCTTAGACAACTAAACATCATTAAAGGTAAAGGTAAAGGTTCTCTTGCTCGAAAGCCAGTCAAATCCGACTCTAGGGTGGCGGTGCTCATCGCCGTTTCCAAGCCGAAGAGCCAGCGCTGTCCGAAGACGTTTCTGTGGTCACGTGGCCGGCATGACTAAACACCAAGGCGCACGGAACGCTGTTACCTTCCCACCGAAGTGGTACCTACTTATCTACTTGCAATTTCTTGCTTTCGAACTGCTAGGTTGGCAGGAGCCGGAACTAGAGATGGGAGCTCACTCCATCATGCGGCACTCTCGGGTCTCGAACTGCTGAACTACTGACCTTCCACAGCCTGCAGTTCAGCGTCTTAACCACTTGAGCCACCGCAGCTCCTAAACACCATTAGCAAACAAATCAATATCACTGGACAAATCAATATCATTATCAATATCTGTTTTTAACCCCCTTTTGTTTTTATTTTTGGCCGTCTCCTTTAATGTTCATAGAAAGGTGTGTATAATATTTGTATTGCGGTTCTCAGACATCTGACGTTTACTCTTACGTTACACCAGTCTGGCCACCCCTGGCTTAGAGAATCCCTGACAAGTATTTGTCCAGCCGCTGCTTAAAGACTGCCAGTGAGGCGGAGCAGCGGGTTTGAATTTGCTTTTGAATTTGCTGACAACTGCTTGGGGGGAGGGGGGCCTGGTTGGCAGTCAGATGGAAAGGTGCCTCTGCGTTTTGAAGAGTTTGGTCACTGGGGGAGCCAACCTCCCATTGCCGCCTGGAGATCTCCAACAATGAAGACTGATCTGCAACGCTCCCTCTAAGCTGTGAGCAAAAATCCCACTTTGTGAGCTGCTGGCAGTGTTCCCTCTAAACTGAGTCAGTGTGAGCTAGCTCGCAGTTTTTAGCCTCCGGCGCACACATTTTTACCTTAGCTCAGGAAGGAGGGCTCCAGAGCAAACTAATTTGTGCAGCAGCCAAATGGCTCGCTCGCAACTTTAATGCCGGTAGCTCACCAAGTAGAATTTTTGCTCACAAGACTCCACAGCTTAGAGGGAGCATTGGCTGCTGGCATTAAAGTGGTGAGCGGGCGATTTGGCTGCTGCATAGATTAGTTTGCTCTGGAGCCTTCCTTCCCGAGCTAAGGCAAAAATGTGTGCGCCGGAGGCTAAAAAACTGTGAGCTGGCTCACACTATCTCAGCTTAGAGGGAACGCCGATCCCCGGGCAACGGAGATCAACTTCCGTGGAGAACATGGCTGCTTTGGGGGGTGGACTCTATGGCATTATATACCAGTTGTCGGCTAGGCCTCTGCACATTGCTGGCTGCCGTGGGAGTGACTCTGGAATTTTAAGTTTCATTTCTGCTGCGTCTCCTCTGTTTCTATTATCTCTGCTTGACCTTCAGTGCCTGGTGTGGTATTTCTCTTGGGAACTGAAGCCGGTTACTTTGGCGGGCTTCTGCCCGGTCCCTCATTGGCCCTAGGCCATCAGGGGGGTCTCTTTGAGTTATGTATAACTGCTTGCTTCATGCACTTTTATTCAGTTCTAACACATTAGTGTGAGCCAGCTCACATTTTTTTAGCCTCCGGCTCACAGATTTTTGTCTTGGCTCAGGAAGGACGGCTCCAGAGCAATCTAATATATGCAGAAGCCAAGTTGCTCGCTCACAACTTTAACGCCAGTAGCTCACCAAGTGCAATTTTTGCTCACAAGACTCCACAGCTTAGAGGGAACATTGATTAAGACATCTGCATACTATCAAATGTCTCAATAAACTTGACTTCTTTGAATGAAAGCTGCTGGGAACTGATTGGGTCTTCAAGTATTTGAAGGGCTGTCATGTAGAAGATGGAGCAGATCTATTCTCTCTTGCTCCGGATTGCAAGACTAGATCTAATGGATGGAAATTACAAGGGAGTCGTTACCGGCTTAATATCAGGAGAAACTTCCTGACTGTAAGAGTGGTTGAGCAGTGGAACAGACTGCCTCGGAAGGTGGTGGATGCTCCTTCCCTGGACGTTTTCAAGAGGAGACTGGACAACCATCTTTTGGGTATGTTGTAGGTATGTAGGGGTTTCGGCTGTGTTCCTGCAGAGTGCAGGGGGTTGGACTAGATGGCCTGCAAGGTCCATTCCAACTCTAACATTCTATGATTCTATGATTCTATGATTGCTGCAGGGATCCTGACCACCAGTGAGGTCCTCCCCCTCACCAAATCCCGCCTTCCCCAAGCTCCGCCCCCAAAATGTCCAGGTATTTCCCAGCCCAGAGTGGGTAGCCCTAGTGGTCACCGTCAGGGCTTTTTTTTTGGTAGAAAAAGCCCAGCAGGAACTCATTAGCATAATAGGCCACACCCAATAGCAGAAGCTCATTTGCATATTAGGCCATGCCCCTGACAGCACAGCTCGTTAGCATATCAGGCCACACCCCCATGCTACCAGAAGTGTGGTCATCCAGCCACACCCACCTTTTGCTTCTTATTCTGTTTACCTTGCTTGTCATCAAAACCCAGGGCTTTTTTGTAGCAGGAGCTCCTTTGCATGTTAGCCCACACACCCTTAACTGTAGCCAATCCTAATGAGTTTCTGCTGCTGGGTGTGGCCTATTATGCTAATGAGTTCCTGCTGGGCGTGGCCAACTCGGGAGCCAGCCGGAACACCGTTCCTGTGCGTTCCTGCCCAGAAATAACCCTGGTCACAGTGACCCAAGAAGGGCCCTAATGGATCAGAACCAGTTCCTTTTTCTTTTCTTTTTTACTCCAAAGAGCTCAAGGGTGGCAGACATTGTTCTCTAAGTCTTCTCGGTTTTCTTCCTCAACAGCAACCCTGTGAGGTTGGTTAGGCTGAGAGGATCTGACTGGCCCAGGGTCACCTAGGGAGCTTCCACGGCACGAGTGGGGAGTCGGACCTGGATCTCCCACACCCTACTCGGACACTCTAACCTCCGCACCACACTGGCTGCGATCCAGCATCCCCTGGCCAGCAATGGTCAGGAGCCTTCCGGAACCGCCAAGCGAGGTCTGAAGGCCACCGTCCCCTCCCGTGGTGCGTTTCTGGATCCAAGCTCTGTTCCTTTAGCAAACGGGTGGTCGAAAGTACTGTCGCGTTGCAGCCAACTGCTGATAACCCCATGGGGTTCTCAAGGCAAGAGATGAACAGAGGTGCCTCTGCGTAGCAACCCGGACTTCCCGGGTGGTCTCCCATCCAAGTGCCAAGCAAGGCCAATGCTGCTTAGCTTCTACGATCTGACAAGATGGGGCCAACCTGGGCCATCAAGGTCAGGTTAGAGAAACAGACTCTGCGCCCTTCAATACTTCTTCACCCAAAGAGCGATGAACACGTGGAATTCACTGCCCCAGGAGGTGGTGGCAGCTACAAGCATGGACGGCTTCTAGAGGGAATTGGATAAACATCTGGAGCCAGAGGTCCATCAGTGGCTATCAGCCACAAGGTATAGATAGGGACTCTCGGTCTGGGGCAAGGGATGCTCTGTATTCTTGGTGCTTGGGGGGCAACAGTGGGAGGGCTTCTAGTGTCCTGGCCCCACTGCTGGACCTGGTATTTTTGGCCACTGTGTGACAGAGTGTTGGACTGGAGGGGCCATTGGCCTGATCCAACATTGGCCTCTCTTATGTTCTTATATGGAGCAGAGGTCCATCAGTGGCTCTTAGCCACACAGTATAGATAGGGACTCTCCCTCTGGGGCAAGGGATGCTCTGTATTCTTGGTGCTCGGGGGGTGGGGTCAACAGTGGGAGGGCTTCTAGTGTCCTGGTATTTTTGGCCGCTGTATGACAGAGCGTTGGACTGGAGGGGCCATTCGCCTGGTCCAGCATTGGCTTCTCTGATGTTCTTATGTGAACTTAAATCTTCGATATTGAGGGCTGAAGCTCTGTTTAACAGGGCGCCTTCTAATCTGCACAGCCAATCAGGCAAACACACCACCTAGCCCCTCCCACTTTTGAAAAGCACTTGGCGGGCACCCGGAAAGATGCCAGAGACCCCCCCGGGCTGGAAGAACCTGCCCTCAAAGTGCCGCCTTGTGACGTACCGGCTGAACACGCAATTCACACGACTTCCTCAGACTCACCAGCCATCCTTCCCTGGAATTCACAGATCTATAGAGGAAGATCTGTTCCACCCACACATTCTGCAGCAGCGATCCGCTTCCAGCTCCTGCGGTCCCGGCCCAGAAATAGCTTTAGATTCAGACTCATAAGATGTGAGATAGACCCACTGCGTCCCTTGGAGTTTATCCCGCAACCAAGTCAGCGCAAAAGCCTGCACCAAGCGGAGGGCAAAATCCAGGCCACGGCCGTCCAGGTGTACATTATTATACCTCAGGAGCAGGTAATGATATAGAGTCTACCTTCCAAAGCCGTCTGGGGATCAGATATAATCCCAGGGGATCTCCGGGCCCCGTCTTGGCAGGCGATCGTCCGTGAGTCACAAATGAGCGACAGGCAGGCCTGATTCTCCTGCCAAGCTGCTGTTGTGGAGGTGATGGGGGTCAACGTGCTCCCTGCTGCTGGGGACGTGGGAGCTAGTGGGCATCGCCTCTTTGCTCCCGTCGGAGGGGTCGGGCCCTTCCTCAATGCTGGGACGTGCCGTCAAGTCGCAGTCGACTTCTGGTGACCCCGTAGGATTTTCAAGGCAGGAGACGTTCAGAGGTGGTCTGCCACTGCCTGCCTCTGCGTAGCAACCCTGGACTTCCTTGGTGGTCTCCCATCTGAATGCTAACCAGTATTGATCCTGCTTAGCTTCCGAGATCTGATGTGGTTGGGCTAGGGTTGCCAGTTCTTACCTGTCTGATGGCAGGGGGCTCCCGCCTAGCTCCTGGGGTCTCCTGGGTGCATTGTACAGGGGTCGCTCTAGCACTCGGCTAAAAACTCTATGGTCACCATAGAGTTTTTAGCCAAATCCTAGAGCATCCCCTTGGTGGTGTGCCCAGCGTGATGACGTCACCTCTGGGGCTGTTCAGGGATAGTGGGGCTGTTCAGGGACAGGGTCCCACTGCCAGCCAGCCGGCTGGTGGCGAACTGGGGCTTCTTTGTGTTAAAAGACAGATTTGATGTGGAATTTGAATATGATTGGTTGAAGTATAGACAGATTTATGACTTATTTAAGACCGATAAAAGAGAATATGGTTTTAGAGAAAATAACACTGAAATTGAAACTGTATGGCTTGAGAAAGGTAAAAAAATGATTTCTAAACTGTACAAGGTTTTATTGAAATGGTATACTGAGGATGAAAGTGTAAAAGAGCAAATGATAAAATGGGCGGTAAATATTAATAATGAGATATTAATGACATCTTGGGAATATTTGTGGAAAAAGTCAATGAAAATTTCAACTTGTGTAAATGTTAAAGAGAATTGTTATAAAATGATGTACAGATGGTATATGACGCCTAAAAAAATTGCTATTATAAATGAAAGTATGTCTAACAAATGTTGGAAATGTAAGAAACATGAAGGGTCTTTCTACCATATGTGGTGGACATGTGATAAAGCAGTAAAGTATTGGACTGAGATCCACAATGAGATACAAAAAATTTTGAAATGTACTTTTAAGAAAGACCCACAGATGTTATTGTTAGGTCTTAAAATGGAAGAAATAAATGTAGCCAAGAGAACACTACTATGGTACTTGATTACAGCAGCTAGACTGACTTTTGCTCAATGTTGGAAACAAGACAAAGTACCTGAAACATGGGAATGGATTAAAAAGACGTTGTTTATGGCAGAAATGGACAAATTAACAAGAAAATTAAACAATGAAGAAGACGAAACCTTTTTCGGAGACTGGAAAGACTTTCAAGAATACTTGTTGAAGAATTGGGATGTAAAACGTGGTTTGATTTGTTTTGACAGCTATTGAGGAGAAGTGGAAAGAGACTCAGATCTTTGAATTGTTACCATTAGTAAAAGAAATATGTTTAGTAGTAAATGTAATTGTATAAGAGAAATATCAAGGGGGTTGGAGCAGTGCGGGAAGCCTTGTTTGGGGGGAGAGGGAGAAAGAAAAATGGATATGTATTGGTTTGTTTAAATTGTATGAACATGTGATATATCCAATAATAAATTGTTTTTTTAAAAAATGAAATCGGGGGAAACCCGATCTACCATTGGCTTCTCTTATGTTCTTATGTGACCTTCTAGGGTTTTCAAGGCAAGAGAGGAATAGAGGTGGTCGACCATTGACCTTCCTCTGCATAGTGACCCTGGACTTCCCTGGTCTCCCATCTTAGCTTCTGAGATCCTGGCCAGGGCTGAAGCAACTAAATTCTGGCTGAATGATGAGCGGGAGGAGGAGAAGAAGAAGGAGAAGGAGGAGGAGGAGGAGGAGGAGGAGGAGGAGGAGGAGGAGAAGGAAAAGGAGAAGGAGAAGGAGAAGGAAAAGAAGGAGGAGGAGGAGGAGGAGGAGGAGGAGGAGGAGAAGGAGAAGGAGGAGGAGGAGGAGGAGGAGGAGGAGGAGGAGGAGGAGGAGGAGGAGAAGGAGAAGGAGGAGGAGAAGGAAAAGGAAAAGGAGGAGGAGGAGGAGGAGGAGGAGAAGTAGTAGTAGTAGTGGAGGAGGAGGAGATTGGATTTATAACCTGCCCTTCACTACCCAGAAGAAGTCTCAGAGCGGCTGACAAATTCCTTTCCCTTCCCCTCCCCTCCCCACAACAGACACCCGGTGAGGTAGGTGGGGCTGAGAGAGCTCTGACAGAAACTGCTCTTTTTCCAGAACAG
>JAPDNY010000028.1:0-2500 GCA_029375565.1 Gekko gecko | reverse complement strand
ACCCTATGGGCGATCCGGCCCTGGGTGCAGTTAGGCCTGGTGACCAACTAGAGTTGTCACTACCCTTCGGCCACCAGCAGGGAATGCAGGGGAGGCTTGCCAGATCCAGCCTGGAGATCTGGGGATGGAGCCTGGGGAGGACAGGGACCTCAAGTGGGGCGGAATGCCACAGAGTCCACCCCCAAAGCATCCATTTTCTCCAGGGGAACCGATCTCTGTAGTCTAGAGATGATCTGTAATTCCAGGGGATCCCCGGGTCCCGCCTGGAGGCTGGCGTCCCTACAAGCAGCACCAAGTAGCTGGGCCATAGTTTTCCTGGGAAGAGGCTGCCAGGGGTAGGGAAGGAGGACGAACTGAAGATGGGGGAGGGAGATGGCGGTAGGGAAAGGGGAGAGGCTATGGGGGATCTGGGGAAAGGGAAAGAGGAGACAGTGGAGAAGGGGGAAACCAGAGGCCCCCACAAGACCTGGCGGGTCCCTGGCGTTTTTGAGTAATCTTGACATCAACTTAATACAGTTGTTGTATTTAACTGCTGGGTGTCAGGGTACTGTTTGAGGTTGCCAACTCTGGCTTGGGAAATACCTGGAGATTTGGGTGGTAGAGCCGGGGGGGAGGGACCTCACCAGGGTATAATACCATAGAGCAGCAATTTCCCTTGATGGGATTTATCAGTGTTTGGCGTAGTGGTTAAGAGCACGGACTCTAATCTGGGAGAACCGGGTTCGATTCCCTGACCTGAATCAGATTGCGGTAACAAGAGAGGAAGTCCTCCGACTGATGGACAATTTAAAAACTAATAAATCACCAGGCCCGGATGGCATTCATCCGAGAGTTCTGAAAGAACTCAAATGTGAACTTGTAGATCTCCTGACAAAAATATGTAATCTTTCTTTAAAATCTGCCTCCATTCCTGATGACTGGAAGGTAGCTAATGTCACTCCCATCTTTAGAAAGGGCTCCAGGGAGATCCAGGAAATTACAGGCCAGTCAGTCTGACATCGATACCGGGTAAGTTGGTGGAAACTGTTATTAAGGAAAGAATTAGTAGGCACATTGATGAACAAAAACTATTGAGGCAGACTCAGCATGGGTTCTGTAAGGGAAGATCTTGTCTCACTAACCTGTTAGTGTTTTTTGAGGGAGTGAACAAACATGTGGACAAGGGGGACCCAATAGATATTATTTACCTTGACTTCCGGAAAGCTTTTGATACAGTTCCTCATCAAAGGCTCCTAAGTAAGCTCAATAATCATGGGATAAAAGGACAAGTCCTCTTGTGGATCAAAAACTGGCTTATACATAGGAAACAGAGAGTGAGTATAAATGGGAAACTTTCTCAGTGGAGGGTGGTAAGCAGTGGGGTACCACAGGGATCAGTACTCGGTCCGATGCTTTTTAACTTGTTTATTAATGATTTGGAATTGGGAGTAAGCAGTGATGTGGCAAAATTTGCAGATGACACAAAGTTGTTCAGGGTGGTGAAAACCAGGGAGGATTGTGAGGCACTCCAAAGGGATCTGTTGAGGATGGGTGAGTGGGCGTCAACGTGGCAAATGGGGTTCAATGTGGCCAAGTGCAAAGTGATGCACATTGGAGCCAAAAATCCTAAATATAAATACACGTTGATGGGGTCTGATCTGGCAGAGACGGACCAAGAGAGAGATCTTGGAGTCGCAGTGGATAACTCGCTGAAAATGTCTACACAATGTGTAGCTGCAATAAAGAAGGCCAACGCTATGCTGGGGATTATTAGGAAGGGAATTGATAACAAATCAGCCAGTATCATCATGCCCCTGTATAAATCATTGGTGCAACCTCATTTGGAATCCTGTGTACAGTTCTGGTCACCACATCTCAAAAAGGATATTATAGCATTGGGAAAAGTGCAGAGAAGGGCAACTAGAATGATAAAAGGGTTGGAACACCTTCCCTATGAAGAAAGGTTAAAATGCTTGGGGCTCTTTAGCTTGGAGAAACAACGGCTGAGAGGTGACATGATCGAGGTTTATAAGATTATGAATGGGATTGAGCAGGTTGAGAAAGAAGTACTTTTCTCCCTTTCTCACAATACAAGAACTCATGGGCACTCTATGAAATTGCTGAGCAGTCGGGTTAGAACAGATAAAAGGAAATACTTCTTCACCCAAAGAGTGATTAACATATGGAATTCACTGCCACAGGAGGTCGTGGCAGCTGCAAGCATGGACAGTTTCAAGAGGAAATTAGATAAACATATGGAGCAGAAGTCCATCAGTGGCTATTAGCCACAGGGTATAGATGGGAACTCTCAGTCTGGGGCAGGTGATGCACTCTATTCTTGGTGCTGGAGGGGGCAGCAGTGGGAGGGCTTCTGGTGCCCTGGCCCCACTGCTGGACCTCCTGATGGCACCTGGTATATTTTGGCCGCTGTGTGACAGAGTGTTGGACTAGATGGGCCATTGGCCTGATCCAACATTGGCTTCTCTTATGTTCTTATGTTCTTATGTTCCCCACTCCTCCA
>JAPDNY010000279.1:55000-58792 GCA_029375565.1 Gekko gecko | reverse complement strand
GAGCCCCTGCTTGGCCTGCAGAAGGTCCCAGGTTCAATCCCCGGCATCTCCAGTTAAAAGGACCAGGCAGGAGGTGATGGGAAAGACCCTGGACCTGAGACCCTGGCTCAGTGGCAGAGCCTCTGCTTGGCATGCAGAAGGTCCCAGGTTCAATCCCCGCATCTCCAGTTAAAAGGACCAGGCAGGAGGTGATGGGAAAGACCGTGACCCGAGACCCTGGCTCAGTGGCAGAGCCTCTGCTTGGCATGCAGAAGGTCCCACGTTCAATCCCCGGCATCTCCAGTTAAAAGGACCAGGCAGGAGGTGATGGGAAAGACCCTAGACCTGAGACCCTGGCTCAGTGGCAGAGCCCCTGCTTGGCCTGCAGAAGGTCCCAGGTTCAATCCCCGGCATCTCCAGTTAAAGGACCAGGCAGGAGGGGATGGGAAAGACCTTGACCTGAGACCCTGGCTCAGTGGCAGAGCCTCGCTTCGCATGCAGAAGGTCCCAGGTTCAATCCCCGGCATCTCCTGTTAAGAGGACCAGGCAGGAGGTGATGGGAAAGACCTTGACCTGAGACCCTGGCTCAGTGGCAGAGCCCCTGCTTGGCCTGCAGAAGGTCCCAGGTTCAATCCCCGGCATCTCCAGTTAAAAGGACCAGGCAGGAGGTGATGGGAAAGACCCTGGACCTGAGACCCTGGCTCAGTGGCAGAGCCTCTGCTTGGCATGCAGAAGGTCCCAGGTTCAATCCCCGGCATCTCCAGTTAAAAGGACCAGGCAGGAGGTGATGGGAAAGACCTTGACCTGAGACCCTGGCTCAGTGGCAGAGCCCTCTGCTTCGCATGCAGAAGGTCCCAGGTTCAATCCCCGGCATCTCCAGTTAAAAGGACCAGGCAGGAGGTGATGGGAAAGACCTTGACTTGAGACCCTGGCTCAGTGGCAGAGCCTCTGCTTGGCATGCAGAAGGTCCCAGGTTCAATCCCCGGCATCTCCAGTTAAAAGGACCAGGCAGGAGGTGATGGGAAAGACCTTGGACCTGAGACCCTGGCTCAGTGGCAGAGCCTCTGCTTGGCATGCAGAAGGTCCCACGTTCAATCCCCGGCATCTCCAGTTAAAAGGACCAGGCAGGAGGTGATGGGAAAGACCTTGACCTGAGACCCTGGCTCAGTGGCAGAGCCTCTGCTTCGCATGCAGAAGGTCCCAGGTTCAATCCCCGGCATCTCCTGTTAAAAGGACCAGGCAGGAGGTGATGGGAAAGACCTTGACCTGAGACCCTGGCTCAGTGGCAGAGCCTCTGCTTGGCATGCAGAAGGTCCCAGGTTCAATCCCCGGCATCTCCAGTTAAAAGGACCAGGCAGGAGGGGATGGGAAAGACCTTGACCTGAGACCCTGGCTCAGTGGCAGAGCCTCTGCTTCGCATGCAGAAGGTCCCAGGTTCAATCCCCGGCATCTCCTGTTAAAAGGACCAGGCAGGAGGTGATGGGAAAGACCTTGACCTGAGACCCTGGCTCAGTGGCAGAGCCCCTGCTTGGCCTGCAGAAGGTCCCAGGTTCAATCCCCGGCATCTCCAGTTAAAAGGACCAGGCAGGAGGTGATGGGAAAGACCTTGACCTGAGACCCTGGCTCAGTGGCAGAGCCTCTGCTTGGCATGCAGAAGGTCCCAGGTTCAATCCCCGGCATCTCCAGTTAAAAGGACCAGGCAGGAGGTGATGGGAATGACCCTGACCTGAGACCCTGGCTCAGTGGCAGAGCCTCTGCTTGGCATGCAGGAGGTCCCAGGTTCAATCCCCAGCATCTCCAGTTAAAAGGACCAGGCAGGAGGTGATGGGAAAGACCCTGACCTGAGACCCTGGCTCAGTGGCAGAGCCTCTGCTTGGCATGCAGAAGGTCCCAGGTTCAATCCCCGGCATCTCCAGTTAAAAGGACCAGGCAGGAGGTGATGGGAAAGACCCTGACCTGAGACCCTGGCTCAGTGGCAGAGCCTCTGCTTGGCATGCAGGAGGTCCCAGGTTCAATCCCCAGCATCTCCAGTTAAAAGGACCAGGCAGGAGGTGATGGGAAAGACCTTGACCTGAGACCCTGGCTCAGTGGCAGAGCCTCTGCTTGGCATGCAGAAGGTCCCAGGTTCAATCCCCGGCATCTCCAGTTAAAAGGACCAGGCAGGAGGTGATGGGAAAGACCCTGACCTGAGACCCTGGCTCAGTGGCAGAGCCTCTGCTTGGCATGCAGGGAGGTCCCAGGTTCAATCCCCAGCATCTCCAGTTAAAAGGACCAGGCAGGAGGTGATGGGAAAGACCTTGACCTGAGACCCTGGCTCAGTGGCAGAGCCTCTGCTTGGCATGCAGAAGGTCCCAGGTTCAATCCCCGGCATCTCCAGTTAAAAAAGGACCAGGCAGGAGGTGATGGGGAAGATCTTGACCTGAGACCCTGGCTCAGTGGCAGAGCCTCTGCTTGACAGGCAGAAGGTCCCAGGTTCAGTCTCTGGCATCTCCAGTTAAAAAAGGACCAGGCAGGAGCTGATGGGGAAGGCCTTGACCTGAGACCCTGGCTCAGTGGCAGAGCCTCTGCTTGGCCTGCAGAAGGTCCCAGGTTCAATCCCCGGCATCTCCAGTTAAAAGGGCCAGGCAGGGGGTGATGGGAAAGACCTCTACCTGAGACCCTGGCTCAGTGGCAGAGCCTCTGCTTGGCCTGCAGAAGGTCCCAGGTTCAATCCCCGGCATCTCCAGTTAAAAGGGCCAGGCAGGGGGTGATGGGAAAGACCTCTACCTGAGACCCTGGCTCAGTGGCAGAGCCTCTGCTTGGCAGGCAGAAGGTCCCAGGTTCAGTCCCCGGCATCTCCAATTCAAAGGACCAGGCAGGAGGTGATAAGAAAGACCTTGACCTGAGGCCCTGGCTCAGTGGCAGTCAGAGCCTCTGCTTGGCATGCAGGAGGTTCCAGGTTCAGTCCCCGGCATCCCCAGTGAAAAGGTGACGGGAAAGAACTCTGCCTGAGACCCCGGTCTCGCTGCCAGTCTGAGTAGACGGTACTGACCTTGATGGCCCAAAGGTCTGTTTCAGTGTCAGGCAGCCTCATGTGCGTTCATGTGTATTCCTCGCCTTTTTTTTTTCTTCCTTTCCAAAAATGTACACACGCTCAAGGGTTTCTCTGTGACCTATGCAACAAGTCACACGTATGTCCAGACCGCCTGTTCAAATAGTAGCTCTGCCATCGCGTCAGGCCTGTTCTGGTCACCAAAGGACTGTTTGAATCGCCTTTGTGGTTTGTCCTTGTTGAAGTGACCACTCGGTTTTAAACGTGACAGCCTTTACGGCGTAGAGACGATTGCAGCTGAGGCACCATTTCGTCATCTGAAGGTGAGACCAGGCGGTCAGGGCAGGGTTACTGTGTGTGGATTTGGTTCATTACTGTGTGGAGCCGGTCTGGAGTAGTAGTTAAGTGCACGGACTCTAATCTGGGAGAATCGGGTTTGATTCCCCACTCCTCCACTTGCATCTGCTGGATGACCTTGAGCAAGCCATAGTTCTGGCACAGCTGTTCTTGAAAAAGAGCAGTTTCTGTCAGAGCTCTCTCAGCCCCGCCTACCTCACTGTGTGTCTGTTCTGGGGAGGGGAAGGGAAAGGAGTTTGTAAGCCGCTCTGAGACTCCGAGTAAAGGGCGGGGTATAAATGAAATCTCTTCTTCTTCTTCTTCTTCTTCTTCTTCTTCTTCTTCTTCTTCTTCTTCTTCTTCTTCTTCTTCTTCTTCTTCTTCTTCTTCTTCTTCTTCTTCTTCTTCTTCTTCTTCTTCTTCTTCTTCTTCCAGTATGGGGTTAT